>OV816029.1:22585556-23148690 GCA_929113105.1 Agrypnus murinus | reverse complement strand
TCAGGTAGAAACTCGTGTCCAGCGATGGTTTATGTAGTGAAAAGCCTTTTCATATGTTCTGCTGCAGTTCTGCGCTGTCAAGGGATTTTAAAGTGAAAGCTTTTCATGAATAACACTTTAAGTAGTGAGAAACCTTTACAATTGATAGCTGGATCATTGACAGTTTTGCTACCTGTATATTATGTATTGAGAGAGGTTAAGAGAATGATTATGCAACGCTTGGTGTGAGTAGTTTTCAGGTAGAAACTCGTGTCCAGCGATGGTTTCGGTGTTGCGACTTTATACGTTAAGAGAGGTTAAAATGTAGTAATTTATGTAGTGAAAAGCCCTTTTCATTTGTTCTGCTGCAGTTCTGCGCTGTCAAGGAATTTTAAAGTGAAAGCTTTTCATGAATAACACTTTAAGTAGTGAGAAACCTTTACAATTGGCAGCTGGATCATTGACAGTTTTGCTACCTGTAT
This sequence comes from Agrypnus murinus, assembly GCA_929113105.1. Classification (NCBI taxonomy): domain Eukaryota; kingdom Metazoa; phylum Arthropoda; class Insecta; order Coleoptera; family Elateridae; genus Agrypnus; species Agrypnus murinus. Next base: position 23,148,229 of record OV816029.1, on the reverse strand, counting down.
ATTATGTATTGAGAGAGGTTAAGAGAATGATTATGCAACGACTGGTGTGAGTAGTTTTCAGGTAGAAACTCGTGTCAAGCGATGGTTTCGGTGTTGCGACTTTATACGTTAAGAGAGGTTAAAATGTAGTAATTTATGTAGTGAAAAGCCTTTTCATATGTTCTGCTGCAGTTCTGCGCTGTCAAGGGATTTTAAAGTGAAAGCTTTTCATGAATAACACTTTAAGTAGTGAGAAACCTTTACAATTGGCAGCTGGATCATTGACAATTTTGCTACCTGTATATTATGTATTGAGAGAGGTTAAGAGAATGATTATGCAACGACTGGTGTGAGTAGTTTTAAGGTAGAAACTCGTGTCAGCGATGGTTTATGTAGTGAAAAGCCTTTTCATATGTTCTGCTGCAGTTCTGCGCTGTCAAGGAATTTTAAAGTGAAAGCTTTTCATGAATAACACTTTAAGTAGTGAGAAACCTTTACAATTGGCAGCTGGTTCATTGACAGTTTTGCTACCTGTATATTATGTATTGAGAGAGGTTAGAGAATGATTATGCAACGACTGGTGTGAGTAGTTTTCAGGTAGAAACTCGTGTCCAGCGATGGTTTCGGTGTTGCGACTTTATACGTTAAGAGAGGGTTAAAATGAAGTAATTTATGTAGTGAAAAGCCTTTTCATATGTTCTGCTGCAGTTCTGCGCTGTCAAGGGATTTTAAAGTGAAAGCTTTTCATGAATAACAATTTTAAGTAGTGAGAAACCTTTAAAATTGGCAGCTGGTTCATTGACAGTTTTGCTACCTGTATATTATGTATTGAGAGAGGTTGAGAGAATGATTATGCAACGACTGGTGTGAGTAGTTTTCAGGTAGAAACTCGTGTCCAGCGATGGTTTCGGTGTTGCGACTTTATACGTTAAGAGAGGTTAAAATGAAGTAATTTATGTAGTGAAAAGCCTTTTCATATGTTCTGCTGCAGTTCTGCGCTGTCAAGGGATTTTAACGTGAAAGCTTTTCATGAATAACAATTTAAGTAGTGAGAAAACCTTTAAAATTGGCAGCTGGTTCATTGACAGTTTTTGCTACCTGTATATTATGTATTGAGAGAGGTTAAGAGAATGATTATGCAACGACTGGTGTGAGTAGTTTTCAGGTAGAAACTCGTGTCCAGCGATGGTTTCGGTGTTGCGACTTTATACGTTAAGAGAGGTTAAAATGAAGTAATTTATGTAGTGAAAATCCTTTTCATATGTTCTGCTGCAGTTCTGCGCTGTCAAGGGATTTTAAAGTGAAAGCTTTTCATGAATAACAATTTAAGTAGTGAGAAACCTTTAAAATTGGCAGCTGGTTCATTGACAGTTTTGCTACCTGTATATTATGTATTGAGAGAGGTTGAGAGAATGATTATGCAACGACTGGTGTGAGTAGTTTTCAGGTAGAAACTCGTGTCCAGCAATGGTTTCGGTGTTGCGACCTTTTATACGTTAAGAGAGGTTAAAATGTAGTAATTTATGTAGTGAAAAGCCTTTTCATATGTTCTGCTGCAGTTCTGCGCTGTCAAGCAATTTTAAAGTGAAAGCTTTTCATGAATAACACTTTCAGTAGTGAGAAACCTTTACAATTGGCAGCTGGATCATTGACAGTTTTTGCTACCTGTATATTATGTATTGAGAGAGGTTAAGAGAATGATTATGCAACGACTGGTGTGAGTAGTTTTCAGGTAGAAACTCGTGTCCAGCGATGGTTTCGGTGTTGCGACTTTATACGTTAAGAGAGGTTAAAATGTAGTAATTTATGTAGTGAAAATCCTTTTCATATGTTCTGCTGCAGTTCTGCGCTGTCAAGGGATTTTAAAGTGAAAGCTTTTCATGAATAACACTTTAAGTAGTGAGAAACCTTTACAATTGGCAGCTGGATCATTGACAGTTTTGCTACCTGTATATTATGTATTGAGAGAGGTTAAGAGAATGATTATGCAACGACTGGTGTGAGTAGTTTTCAGGTAGAAACCTCGTGTCCAGCGATGGTTTCAGTGTTGCGACTTTATACGTTAAGAGAGGTTAAAATGTAGTAATATATGTAGTGAAAAGCCTTTTTCATATGTTCTGCTGCAGTTCTGCGCTGTCAAGGGATTTTAAAGTGAAAGCTTTTTATGAATAACACTTTAAGTAGTGAGAAACCTTTACAATTGGCAGCTGGATCATTGACAGTTTTGCTACCTGTATATTATGTATTGAGAGAGGTTAAGAGAATGATTATGCAACGACTGGTGTGAGTAGTTTTCAGGTAGAAACTCGTGTCCAGCGATGGTTTCGGTGTTGCCACTTTATACGTTAAGAGAGGTTAAAAAGTTGTAATTTATGTAGTGAAAAGCCTTTTTCATATGTTCTGCTGTAGTTCTGCGCTGTCAAGGGATTTTAAAGTGAAAGCTTTTCATGAATAACACTTTAAGTAGTGAGAAACCTTTACAATTGGCAGCTGGTTCATTGACAGTTTTGCTACCTGTATATTATGTATTGAGAGAGGTTAAGAGAATGATTATGCAACGACTGGTGTGAGTAGTTTTCAGGTAGAAACTCATTTCCAGCGATGGTTTCGGTGTTGCCACTTTATACGTTAAGAGAGGTTAAAATGTAGTAATTTATGTAGTGAAAAGCCTTTTCATATGTTCTGCTGCAGTTCTGCGCTGTCAAGGAATTTTAAAGTGAAAGCTTTTCATGAATAACACTTTAAGTAGTGAGAAACCTTTACAATTGGCAGCTGGTTCATTGACAGTTTTGCTACCTGTATATTATGTATTGAGAGAGGTTAAGAGAATGATTATGCAACGACTGGTGTGAGTAGTTTTCAGGTAGAAACTCGTGTCCAGCGATGGTTTCGGTGTTGCGACTTTATACGTTAAGAGAGGTTAAAAGGAAGTAATTTATGAAGTGAAAAGCCTTTTCATATGTTCTGCTGCAGTTCTGCGCTGTCAAGGAATTTTAAAGTGAAAGCTTTTTCTGAATAACACTTTAAGTAGTGAGAAACCTTTACAATTGGCAGCTGGTTCATTGACAGTTTTGCTACCTGTATATTATGTATTGAGAGAGGTTAAGAGAATGATTATGCAACGACTGGTGTGAGTAGTTTTCAGGTAGAAACTCGTGGTCCAGCGATGGTTTCGGTGTTGCGACTTTATACGTTAAGAGAGGTTAAAATGAAGTAATTTATGTAGTGAAAAGCCTTTTCATATGTTCTGCTGCAGTTCTGCGCTGTCAAGGGATTTTAAAGTGAAAGCTTTTCATGAATAACAATTTAAGTAGTGAGAAACCTTTAAAATTGGCAGCTGGTTCATTGACAGTTTTGCTACCTGTATATTATGTATTGAGAGAGGTTAAGAGAATGATTATGCAACGACTGGTGTGAGTAGTTTTTCAGGTAGAAACTCGTGTCCAGCGATGGTTTCGGTGTTGCGACTTTATACGTTAAGAGAGGTTAAAATGTAGTAATTTATGTAGTGAAAAGCCTTTTCATATGTTCTGCTGCAGTTCTGCGCTGTCAAGGGATTTTAAAGTGAAAGCTTTTCATGAATAACACTTTAAGTAGTGAGAAACCTTTACAATTGGCAGCTGGATCATTGACAGTTTTTGCTACCTGTATATTATGTATTGAGAGAGGTTAAGAGAATGATTATGCAACGCTTGGTGTGAGTAGTTTTCAGGTAGAAACTCGTGTCCAGCGATGGTTTCGGTGTTGCGACTTTATACGTTAAGAGAGGTTAAAATGTAGTAATTTATGTAGTGAAAAGCCTTTTCATATGTTCTGCTGCAGTTCTGCGCTGTCAAGGAATTTTAAAGTGAAAGCTTTTCATGAATAACACTTTAAGTAGTGAGAAACCTTTACAATTGGCAGCTGGATCATTGACAGGTTTGCTACCTGTATATTATGTATTGAGAGAGGTTAAGAGAATGATTATGCAACGACTGGTGTGAGTAGTTTTCAGGTAGAAACTCGTGTCCAGCGATGGTTTCGGTGTTGCGACTTTATACGTTAAGAGAGGTTAAAATGTAGTAATTTATGTAGTGAAAAGCCTTTTCATATGTTCTGCTGCAGTTCTGCGCTGTCAAGGGATTTTAAAGTGAAAGCTTTTCATGAATAACACTTTAAGTAGTGAGAAACCTTTACAATTGGCAGCTGGATCATTGACAGTTTTGCTACCTGTATATTATGTATTGAGAGAGGTTAAGAGAATGATTATGCAACGACTGGTGTGAGTAGTTTTCAGGTAGAAACTCGTGTCAAGCGATGGTTTCGGTGTTGCGACTTTATACGTTAAGAGAGGTTAAAATGTAGTAATTTATGTAGTGAAAAGCCTTTTCATATGTTCTGCTGCAGTTCTGCGCTGTCAAGGGATTTTAAAGTGAAAGCTTTTCATGAATAACACTTTAAGTAGTGAGAAACCTTTACAATTGGCAGCTGGATCATTGACAATTTTGCTACCTGTATATTATGTATTGAGAGAGGTTAAGAGAATGATTATGCAACGACTGGTGTGAGTAGTTTTAAGGTAGAAACTCGTGTCCAGCGATGGTTTATGTAGTGAAAAGCCTTTTCATATGTTCTGCTGCAGTTCTGCGCTGTCAAGGAATTTTAAAGTTTAAGCTTTTCATGAATAACACTTTAAGTAGTGAGAAACCTTTACAATTGGCAGCTGGTTCATTGACAGTTTTGCTACCTGTATATTATGTATTGAGAGAGGTTAAGAGAATGATTATGCAACGACTGGTGTGAGTAGTTTTCAGGTAGAAACTCGTGTCCAGCGATGGTTTCGGTGTTGCGACTTTATACGTTAAGAGAGGTTAAAATGAAGTAATTTATGTAGTGAAAAGCCTTTTCATATGTTCTGCTGCAGTTCTGCGCTGTCAAGGGATTTTAAAGTGAAAGCTTTTCATGAATAACAATTTAAGTAGTGAGAAACCTTTAAAATTGGCAGCTGGTTCATTGACAGTTTTGCTACCTGTATATTATGTATTGAGAGAGGTTGAGAGAATGATTATGCAACGACTGGTGTGAGTAGTTTTCAGGTAGAAACTCGTGTCCAGCGATGGTTTCGGTGTTGCGACTTTATACGTTAAGAGAGGTTAAAATGAAGTAATTTATGTAGTGAAAAGCCTTTTCATATGTTCTGCTGCAGTTCTGCGCTGTCAAGGGATTTTAACGTGAAAGCTTTTCATGAATAACAATTTAAGTAGTGAGAAACCTTTAAAATTGGCAGCTGGTTCATTGACAGTTTTGCTACCTGTATATTATGTATTGAGAGAGGTTAAGAGAATGATTATGCAACGACTGGTGTGAGTAGTTTTCAGGTAGAAACTCGTGTCCAGCGATGGTTTCGGTGTTGCGACTTTATACGTTAAGAGAGGTTAAAATGAAGTAATTTATGTAGTGAAAAGCCTTTTCATATGTTCTGCTGCAGTTCTGCGCTGTCAAGGAATTTTAAAGTGAAAGCTTTTCATGAATAACACTTTAAGTAGTGAGAAACCTTTACAATTGGCAGCTGGATCATTGACAGTTTTGCTACCTATATATTATGTATTGAGAGAGGTTAAGAGAATGATTATGCAACGACTGGTGTGAGTAGTTTTCAGGTAGAAACTCGTGTCCAGCGATGGTTTCGGTGTTGCGACTTTATACGTTAAGAGAGGTTAAAATGTAGTAATTTATGTAGTGAAAAGCCTTTTCATATGTTCTGCTGCAGTTCTGCGCTGTCAAGGGATTTTAAAGTGAAAGCTTTTCATGAATAACACTTTAAGTAGTGAGAAACCTTTACAATTGGCAGCTGGATCATTGACAGTTTTTCTACCTGTATATTATGTATTGAGAGAGGTTAAGAGAATGATTATGCAACGACTGGTGTGAGTAGTTTTCAGGTAGAAACTTGTGTCCAGCGATGGTTTCGGTGTTGCGACTTTATACGTTAAGAGAGGTTAAAATGTAGTAATTTATGTAGTGAAAAGCCTTTTCAAATGTTCTGCTGCAGTTCTGCGCTGTCAAGGAATTTTAAAGTGAAAGCTTTTCATGAATAACACTTTAAGTAGTGAGAAACCTTTACAATTGGCAGCTGGATCATTGACAGTTTTGGTACCTGTATATTATGTATTGAGAGAGGTTAAGAGAATGATTATGCAACGACTGGTGTGAGTAGTTTTCAGGTAGAAGCTCGTGTCCAGCGATGGTTTCGGTGTTGCGACTTTATACGTTAAGAGAGGTTAAAATGTAGTAATTTATGTAGTGAAAAGCCTTTTCATATGTTCTGCTGCAGTTCTGCGCTGTCAAGGGATTTTAAAGTGAAAGCTTTTCATGAATAACACTTTAAGTAGTGAGAAACCTTTACAATTGGCAGCTGGATCATTGACAGTTTTGCTACCTGTATATTATGTATTGAGAGAGGTTAAGAGAATGATTATGCAACGACTGGTGTGAGTAGTTTTCAGGTAGAAACTCGTCATATGTTCTGCTGCAGTTCTGCGCTGTCAAGGGATTTTAAAGTGAAAGCTTTTCATGAATAACACTTTAAGTAGTGAGAAACCTTTACAATTGATAGCTGGATCATTGACAGTTTTGCTACCTGTATATTATGTATTGAGAGAGGTTAAGAGAATGATTATGCAACGCTTGGTGTGAGTAGTTTTCAGGTAGAAACTCGTGTCCAGCGATGGTTTCGGTGTTGCGACTTTATACGTTAAGAGAGGTTAAAATGTAGTAATTTATGTAGTGAAAAGCCTTTTCATTTGTTCTGCTGCAGTTCTGCGCTGTCAAGGAATTTTAAAGTGAAAGCTTTTCATGAATAACACTTTAAGTAGTGAGAAACCTTTACAATTGGCAGCTGGATCATTGACAGTTTTGCTACCTGTATATTATGTATTGAGAGAGGTTAAGAGAATGATTATGCAACGACTGGTGTGAGTAGTTTTCAGGTAGAAACTCGTGTCAAGCGATGGTTTCGGTGTTGCGACTTTATACGTTAAGAGAGGTTAAAATGTAGTAATTTATGTAGTGAAAAGCCTTTTCATATGTTCTGCTGCAGTTCTGCGCTGTCAAGGGATTTTAAAGTGAAAGCTTTTCATGAATAACACTTTAAGTAGTGAGAAACCTTTACAATTGGCAGCTGGATCATTGACAATTTTGCTACCTGTATATTATGTATTGAGAGAGGTTAAGAGAATGATTATGCAACGACTGGTGTGAGTAGTTTTAAGGTAGAAACTCGTGTCCAGCGATGGTTTATGTAGTGAAAAGCCTTTTCATATGTTCTGCTGCAGTTCTGCGCTGTCAAGGAATTTTAAAGTGAAAGCTTTTCATGAATAACACTTTAAGTAGTGAGAAACCTTTACAATTGGCAGCTGGTTCATTGACAGTTTTGCTACCTGTATATTATGTATTGAGAGAGGTTAAGAGAATGATTATGCAACGACTGGTGTGAGTAGTTTTCAGGTAGAAACTCGTGTCCAGCGATGGTTTCGGTGTTGCGACTTTATACGTTAAGAGAGGTTAAAATGAAGTAATTTATGTAGTGAAAAGCCTTTTCATATGTTCTGCTGCAGTTCTGCGCTGTCAAGGGATTTTAAAGTGAAAGCTTTTCATGAATAACAATTTAAGTAGTGAGAAACCTTTAAAATTGGCAGCTGGTTCATTGACAGTTTTGCTACCTGTATATTATGTATTGAGAGAGGTTGAGAGAATGATTATGCAACGACTGGTGTGAGTAGTTTTCAGGTAGAAACTCGTGTCCAGCGATGGTTTCGGTGTTGCGACTTTATACGTTAAGAGAGGTTAAAATGAAGTAATTTATGTAGTGAAAAGCCTTTTCATATGTTCTGCTGCAGTTCTGCGCTGTCAAGGGATTTTAACGTGAAAGCTTTTCATGAATAACAATTTAAGTAGTGAGAAACCTTTAAAATTGGCAGCTGGTTCATTGACAGTTTTGCTACCTGTATATTATGTATTGAGAGAGGTTAAGAGAATGATTATGCAACGACTGGTGTGAGTAGTTTTCAGGTAGAAACTCGTGTCCAGCGATGGTTTCGGTGTTGCGACTTTATACGTTAAGAGAGGTTAAAATGAAGTAATTTATGTAGTGAAAAGCCTTTTCATATGTTCTGCTGCAGTTCTGCGCTGTCAAGGGATTTTAAAGTGAAAGCTTTTCATGAATAACAATTTAAGTAGTGAGAAACCTTTAAAATTGGCAGCTGGTTCATTGACAGTTTTGCTACCTGTATATTATGTATTGAGAGAGGTTGAGAGAATGATTATGCAACGACTGGTGTGAGTAGTTTTCAGGTAGAAACTCGTGTCCAGCAATGGTTTCGGTGTTGCGACTTTATACGTTAAGAGAGGTTAAAATGTAGTAATTTATGTAGTGAAAAGCCTTTTCATATGTTCTGCTGCAGTTCTGCGCTGTCAAGCAATTTTAAAGTGAAAGCTTTTCATGAATAACACTTTCAGTAGTGAGAAACCTTTACAATTGGCAGCTGGATCATTGACAGTTTTGCTACCTGTATATTATGTATTGAGAGAGGTTAAGAGAATGATTATGCAACGACTGGTGTGAGTAGTTTTCAGGTAGAAACTCGTGTCCAGCGATGGTTTCGGTGTTGCGACTTTATACGTTAAGAGAGGTTAAAATGTAGTAATTTATGTAGTGAAAATCCTTTTCATATGTTCTGCTGCAGTTCTGAGCTGTCAAGGGATTTTAAAGTGAAAGCTTTTCATGAATAACACTTTAAGTAGTGAGAAACCTTTACAATTGGCAGCTGGATCATTGACAGTTTTGCTACCTGTATATTATGTATTGAGAGAGGTTAAGAGAATGATTATGCAACGACTGGTGTGAGTAGTTTTCAGGTAGAAACTCGTGTCCAGCGATGGTTTCAGTGTTGCGACTTTATACGTTAAGAGAGGTTAAAATGTAGTAATATATGTAGTGAAAAGCCTTTTCATATGTTCTGCTGCAGTTCTGCGCTGTCAAGGGATTTTAAAGTGAAAGCTTTTTATGAATAACACTTTAAGTAGTGAGAAACCTTTACAATTGGCAGCTGGATCATTGACAGTTTTGCTACCTGTATATTATGTATTGAGAGAGGTTAAGAGAATGATTATGCAACGACTGGTGTGAGTAGTTTTCAGGTAGAAACTCGTGTCCAGCGATGGTTTCGGTGTTGCCACTTTATACGTTAAGAGAGGTTAAAAAGTTGTAATTTATGTAGTGAAAAGCCTTTTCATATGTTCTGCTGTAGTTCTGCGCTGTCAAGGGATTTTAAAGTGAAAGCTTTTCATGAATAACACTTTAAGTAGTGAGAAACCTTTACAATTGGCAGCTGGTTCATTGACAGTTTTGCTACCTGTATATTATGTATTGAGAGAGGTTAAGAGAATGATTATGCAACGACTGGTGTGAGTAGTTTTCAGGTAGAAACTCATTTCCAGCGATGGTTTCGGTGTTGCCACTTTATACGTTAAGAGAGGTTAAAATGTAGTAATTTATGTAGTGAAAAGCCTTTTCATATGTTCTGCTGCAGTTCTGCGCTGTCAAGGAATTTTAAAGTGAAAGCTTTTCATGAATAACACTTTAAGTAGTGAGAAACCTTTACAATTGGCAGCTGGTTCATTGACAGTTTTGCTACCTGTATATTATGTATTGAGAGAGGTTAAGAGAATGATTATGCAACGACTGGTGTGAGTAGTTTTCAGGTAGAAACTCGTGTCCAGCGATGGTTTCGGTGTTGCGACTTTATACGTTAAGAGAGGTTAAAAGGAAGTAATTTATGAAGTGAAAAGCCTTTTCATATGTTCTGCTGCAGTTCTGCGCTGTCAAGGAATTTTAAAGTGAAAGCTTTTTCTGAATAACACTTTAAGTAGTGAGAAACCTTTACAATTGGCAGCTGGTTCATTGACAGTTTTGCTACCTGTATATTATGTATTGAGAGAGGTTAAGAGAATGATTATGCAACGACTGGTGTGAGTAGTTTTCAGGTAGAAACTCGTGTCCAGCGATGGTTTCGGTGTTGCGACTTTATACGTTAAGAGAGGTTAAAATGAAGTAATTTATGTAGTGAAAAGCCTTTTCATATGTTCTGCTGCAGTTCTGCGCTGTCAAGGGATTTTAAAGTGAAAGCTTTTCATGAATAACAATTTAAGTAGTGAGAAACCTTTAAAATTGGCAGCTGGTTCATTGACAGTTTTGCTACCTGTATATTATGTATTGAGAGAGGTTAAGAGAATGATTATGCAACGACTGGTGTGAGTAGTTTTCAGGTAGAAACTCGTGTCCAGCGATGGTTTCGGTGTTGCGACTTTATACGTTAAGAGAGGTTAAAATGTAGTAATTTATGTAGTGAAAAGCCTTTTCATATGTTCTGCTGCAGTTCTGCGCTGTCAAGGGATTTTAAAGTGAAAGCTTTTCATGAATAACACTTTAAGTAGTGAGAAACCTTTACAATTGGCAGCTGGATCATTGACAGTTTTGCTACCTGTATATTATGTATTGAGAGAGGTTAAGAGAATGATTATGCAACGCTTGGTGTGAGTAGTTTTCAGGTAGAAACTCGTGTCCAGCGATGGTTTCGGTGTTGCGACTTTATACGTTAAGAGAGGTTAAAATGTAGTAATTTATGTAGTGAAAAGCCTTTTCATATGTTCTGCTGCAGTTCTGCGCTGTCAAGGAATTTTAAAGTGAAAGCTTTTCATGAATAACACTTTAAGTAGTGAGAAACCTTTACAATTGGCAGCTGGATCATTGACAGGTTTGCTACCTGTATATTATGTATTGAGAGAGGTTAAGAGAATGATTATGCAACGACTGGTGTGAGTAGTTTTCAGGTAGAAACTCGTGTCCAGCGATGGTTTCGGTGTTGCGACTTTATACGTTAAGAGAGGTTAAAATGTAGTAATTTATGTAGTGAAAAGCCTTTTCATATGTTCTGCTGCAGTTCTGCGCTGTCAAGGGATTTTAAAGTGAAAGCTTTTCATGAATAACACTTTAAGTAGTGAGAAACCTTTACAATTGGCAGCTGGATCATTGACAGTTTTGCTACCTGTATATTATGTATTGAGAGAGGTTAAGAGAATGATTATGCAACGCTTGGTGTGAGTAGTTTTCAGGTAGAAACTCGTGTCCAGCGATGGTTTCGGTGTTGCGACTTTATACGTTAAGAGAGGTTAAAATGTAGTAATTTATGTAGTGAAAAGCCTTTTCATATGTTCTGCTGCAGTTCTGCGCTGTCAAGGAATTTTAAAGTGAAAGCTTTTCATTAATAACACTTTAAGTAGTGAGAAACCTTTACAATTGGCAGCTGGATCATTGACAGTTTTGCTACCTGTATATTATGTATTGAGAGAGGTTAAGAGAATGATTATGCAACGACTGGTGTGAGTAGTTTTCAGGTAGAAACTCGTGTCCAGCGATGGTTTCGGTGTTGCGACTTTATACGTTAAGAGAGGTTAAAATGTAGTAATTTATGTAGTGAAAAGCCTTTTCATATGTTCTGCTGCAGTTCTGCGCTGTCAAGGAATTTTAAAGTGAAAGCTTTTCATGAATAACACTTTCAGTAGTGAGAAACCTTTACAATTGGCAGCTGGATCATTGACAGTTTTGCTACCTGTATATTATGTATTGAGAGAGGTTAAGAGAATGATTATGCAACGACTGGTGTGAGTAGTTTTCAGGTAGAAACTCGTGTCCAGCGATGGTTTCGGTGTTGCGACTTTATACGTTAAGAGAGGTTAAAATGTAGTAATTTATGTAGTGAAAATCCTTTTCATATGTTCTGCTGCAGTTCTGAGCTGTCAAGGGATTTTAAAGTGAAAGCTTTTCATGAATAACACTTTAAGTAGTGAGAAACCTTTACAATTGGCAGCTGGATCATTGACAGTTTTGCTACCTGTATATTATGTATTGAGAGAGGTTAAGAGAATGATTATGCAACGACTGGTGTGAGTAGTTTTCAGGTAGAGACTCGTGTCCAGCGATGGTTTCGGTGTTGCCACTTTATACGTTAAGAGAGGTTAAAATGTTGTAATTTATGTAGTGAAAAGCCTTTTCATATGTTCTGCTGCAGTTCTGCGCTGTCAAGGGATTTTAAAGTGAAAGCTTTTCATGAATAACACTTTAAGTAGTGAGAAACCTTTACAATTGGCAGCTGGTTCATTGACAGTTTTGCTACCTGTATATTATGTATTGAGAGAGGTTAAGAGAATGATTATGCAACGACTGGTGTGAGTAGTTTTCAGGTAGAAACTCGTGTCCAGCGATGGTTTCGGTGTTGCGACTTTATACGTTAAGAGAGGTTAAAATGTAGTAATTTATGTAGTTAAAAGCCTTTTCATATGTTCTGCTGCAGTTCTGCGCTGTCAAGGGATTTTAAAGTGAAAGCTTTTCATGAATAACACTTTAAGTAGTGAGAAACCTCTACAATTGGCAGCTGGTTCATTGACAGTTTTGCTACCTGTATATTATGTATTGAGAGAGGTTAAGAGAATGATTATGCAACGACTGGTGTGAGTAGTTTTCAGGTAGAAACTCGTGTCAAGCGATGGTTTCGGTGTTGCGACTTTATACGTTAAGAGAGGTTAAAATGTAGTAATTTATGTAGTGAAAAGCCTTTTCATATGTTCTGCTGCAGTTCTGCGCTGTCAAGGGATTTTAAAGTGAAAGCTTTTCATGAATAACACTTTAAGTAGTGAGAAACCTTTACAATTGGCAGCTGGATCATTTACAGTTTTGATACCTGTATATTATGTATTGAGAGAGGTTAAGAGAATGATTATGCAACGCTTGGTGTTAGTAGTTTTCAGGTAGAAACTCATGTCCAGCGATGGTTTCTGTGTTGCGACTTTATACGTTAAGAGAGGTTAAAATGTAGTAATTTATGTAGTGAAAAGCCTTTTCATATGTTCTGCTGCAGTTCTGCGCTGTCAAGGAATTTTAAAGTGAAAGCTTTTCATGAATAACACTTTAAGTAGTGAGAAACCTTTACAATTGGCAGCTGGATCATTGACAGTTTTGCTACCTGTATATTATGTATTGAGAGAGGTTAAGAGAATGATTATGCAACGACTGGTGTGAGTAGTTTTCAGGTACAAACTCGTGTCCAGCGATGGTTTCGGTGTTGCGACTTTATACGTTAAGAGAGGTTAAAATGTAGTAATTTATGTAGTGAAAAGCCTTTTCATATGTTCTGCTGCAGTTCTGCGCTGTCAAGGGATTTTAAAGTGAAAGCTTTTCATGAATAACACTTTAAGTAGTGAGAAACCTTTACAATTGGCAGCTGGATCATTGACAGTTTTGCTACCTGTATATTATGTATTGAGAGAGGTTAAGAGAATGATTACGCAACGACTGGTGTGAGTAGTTTTCAGGTAGAAACTCGTGTCCAGCGATGGTTTCGGTGTTGCGACTTTATACGTTAAGAGAGGTTAAAATGTAGTAATTTATGTAGTGAAAAGCCTTTTCATATGTTCTGCTGCAGTTCTGCGCTGTCAAGGGATTTTAAAGTGAAAGCTTTTCATGAATAACACTTTAAGTAGTGAGAAACCTTTACAATTGGCAGCTGGATCATTGACAGTTTTGCTACCTGTATATTATGTATTGAGAGAGGTTAAGAGAATGATTATGCAACGACTGGTGTGAGTAGTTTTCAGGTAGAAACTCGTGTCCAGCGATGGTTTCGGTGTTGCGACTTTATACGTTAAGAGAGGTTAAAATGTAGTAATTTATGTAGTGAAAAGCCTTTTCATATGTTCTGCTGCAGTTCTGCGCTGTCAAGGAATTTTAAAGTGAAAGCTTTTCATGAATAACACTTTAAGTAGTGAGAAACCTTTACAATTGGCAGCTGGATCATTGACAGTTTTGCTACCTGTATATTATGTATTGAGAGAGGTTAAGAGAATGATTATGCAACGACTGGTGTGAGTAGTTTTCAGGTAGAAACTCATGTCCAGCGATGGTTTCTGTGTTGCGACTTTATACGTTAAGAGAGGATAAAATGTAGTAATTTATGTAGTGAAAAGCCTTTTCATATGTTTTGCTGCAGTTCTGCGCTGTCAAGGGATTTTAAAGTGAAAGCTTTTCATGAATAACACTTTAAGTAGTGAGAAACCTCTACAATTGGCAGCTGGTTCATTGACAGTTTTGCTACCTGTATATTATGTATTGAGAGAGGTTAAGAGAATGATTATGCAACGACTGGTGTGAGTAGTTTTCAGGTAGAAACTCGTGTCCAGCGATGGTTTCGGTGTTGCGACTTTATACGTTAAGAGAGGTTAAAATGTAGTAATTTATGTAGTGAAAAGCCTTTTCATATGTTCTGCTGCAGTTCTGCGCTGTCAAGGGATTTTAAAGTGAAAGCTTTTCATGAATAACACTTTAAGTAGTGAGAAACCTTTACAATTGGCAGCTGGATCATTTACAGTTTTGCTACCTGTATATTATGTATTGAGAGAGGTTAAGAGAATGATTATGCAACGCTTGGTGTTAGTAGTTTTCAGGTAGAAACTCATGTCCAGCGATGGTTTCTGTGTTGCGACTTTATACGTTAAGAGAGGTTAAAATGTAGTAATTTATGTAGTGAAAAGCCTTTTCATATGTTCTGCTGCAGTTCTGCGCTGTCAAGGAATTTTAAAGTGAAAGCTTTTCATGAATAACACTTTAAGTAGTGAGAAACCTTTACAATTGGCAGCTGGATCATTGACAGTTTTGCTACCTGTATATTATGTATTGAGAGAGGTTAAGAGAATGATTATGCAACGACTGGTGTGAGTAGTTTTCAGGTACAAACTCGTGTCCAGCGATGGTTTCGGTGTTGCGACTTTATACGTTAAGAGAGGTTAAAATGTAGTAATTTATGTAGTGAAAAGCCTTTTCATATGTTCTGCTGCAGTTCTGCGCTGTCAAGGGATTTTAAAGTGAAAGCTTTTCATGAATAACACTTTAAGTAGTGAGAAACCTTTACAATTGGCAGCTGGATCATTGACAGTTTTGCTACCTGTATATTATGTATTGAGAGAGGTTAAGAGAATGATTATGCAACGCTTGGTGTTAGTAGTTTTCAGGTAGAAACTCGTGTCCAGCGATGGTTTCGGTGTTGCGACTTTATACGTTAAGAGAGGTTAAAATGTAGTAATTTATGTAGTGAAAAGCCTTTTCATATGTTCTGCTGCAGTTCTGCGCTGTCAAGGAATTTTAAAGTGAAAGCTTTTCATGAATAACACTTTAAGTAGTGAGAAACCTTTACAATTGGCAGCTGGATCATTGACAGGTTTGCTACCTGTATATTATGTATTGAGAGAGGTTAAGAGAATGATTATGCAACGACTGGTGTGAGTAGTTTTCAGGTAGAAACTCGTGTCCAGCGATGGTTTCGGTGTTGCGACTTTACACGTTAAGAGAGGTTAAAATGTAGTAATTTATGTAGTGAAAAGCCTTTTCATATGTTCTGCTGCAGTTCTGCGCTGTCAAGGAATTTTAAAGTGAAAGCTTTTCATGAATAACACTTTAAGTAGTGAGAAACCTTTACAATTGGCAGCTGGATCATTGACAGTTTTGCTACCTGTATATTATGTATTGAGAGAGGTTAAGAGAATGATTATGCAACGACTGGTGTGAGTAGTTTTCAGGTAGAAACTCGTGTCCAGCGATGGTTTCGGTGTTGCGACTTTATACGTTAAGAGAGGTTAAAATGTAGTAATTTATGTAGTGAAAAGCCTTTTCATATGTTCTGCTGCAGTTCTGCGCTGTCAAGGGATTTTAAAGTGAAAGCTTTTCATGAATAACACTTTAAGTAGTGAGAAACCTTTACAATTGGCAGCTGGATCATTGACAGTTTTGCTACCTGTATATTATGTATTGAGAGAGGTTAAGAGAATGATTATGCAACGACTGGTGTGAGTAGTTTTCAGGTAGAAACTTGTGTCCAGCGATGGTTTCGGTGTTGCGACTTTATACGTTAAGAGAGGTTAAAATGTAGTAATTTATGTAGTGAAAAGCCTTTTCATATGTTCTGCTGCAGTTCTGCGCTGTCAAGGAATTTTAAAGTGAAAGCTTTTCATGAATAACACTTTAAGTAGTGAGAAACCTTTACAATTGGCAGCTGGATCATTGACAGTTTTGCTACCTGTATATTATGTATTGAGAGAGGTTAAGAGAATGATTATGCAACGACTGGTGTGAGTAGTTTTCAGGTAGAAACTCGTGTCCAGCGATGGTTTCGGTGTTGCGACTTTATACGTTAAGAGAGGTTAAAATGTAGTAATTTATTTAGTGAAAAGCCTTTTCATATGTTCTGCTGCAGTTCTGCGCTGTCAAGGGATTTTAAAGTGAAAGCTTTTCATGAATAACACTTTAAGTAGTGAGAAACCTTTACAATTGGCAGCTGGATCATTGACAGTTTTGCTACCTGTATATTATGTATTGAGAGAGGTTAAGAGAATGATTATGCAACGACTGGTGTGAGTAGTTTTCAGGTAGAAACTCGTGTCCAGCGATGGTTTATGTAGTGAAAAGCCTTTTCATATGTTCTGCTGCAGTTCTGCGCTGTCAAGGGATTTTAAAGTGAAAGCTTTTCATGAATAACACTTTAAGTAGTGAGAAACCTTTACAATTGATAGCTGGATCATTGACAGTTTTGCTACCTGTATATTATGTATTGAGAGAGGTTAAGAGAATGATTATGCAACGCTTGGTGTGAGTAGTTTTCAGGTAGAAACTCGTGTCCAGCGATGGTTTCGGTGTTGCGACTTTATACGTTAAGAGAGGTTAAAATGTAGTAATTTATGTAGTGAAAAGCCTTTTCATATGTTCTGCTGCAGTTCTGCGCTGTCAAGGAATTTTAAAGTGAAAGCTTTTCATGAATAACACTTTAAGTAGTGAGAAACCTTTACAATTGGCAGCTGGATCATTGACAGGTTTGCTACCTGTATATTATGTATTGAGAGAGGTTAAGAGAATGATTATGCAACGACTGGTGTGAGTAGTTTTCAGGTAGAAACTCGTGTCCAGCGATGGTTTCGGTGTTGCGACTTTATACGTTAAGAGAGGTTAAAATGTAGTAATTTATGTAGTGAAAAGCCTTTTCATATGTTCTGCTGCAGTTCTGCGCTGTCAAGGAATTTTAAAGTGAAAGCTTTTCATGAATAACACTTTAAGTAGTGAGAAACCTTTACAATTGGCAGCTGGATCATTGACAGGTTTGCTACCTGTATATTATGTATTGAGAGAGGTTAAGAGAATGATTATGCAACGACTGGTGTGAGTAGTTTTCAGGTAGAAACTCGTGTCCAGCGATGGTTTCGGTGTTGCGACTTTATACGTTAAGAGAGGTTAAAATGTAGTAATTTATGTAGTGAAAAGCCTTTTCATATGTTCTGCTGCAGTTCTGCGCTGTCAAGGAATTTTAAAGTGAAAGCTTTTCATGAATAACACTTTAAGTAGTGAGAAACCTTTACAATTGGCAGCTGGATCATTGACAGTTTTGCTACCTGTATATTATGTATTGAGAGAGGTTAAGAGAATGATTATGCAACGACTGGTGTGAGTAGTTTTCAGGTAGAAACTCGTGTCAAGCGATGGTTTCGGTGTTGCGACTTTATACGTTAAGAGAGGTTAAAATGTAGTAATTTATGTAGTGAAAAGCCTTTTCATATGTTCTGCTGCAGTTCTGCGCTGTCAAGGGATTTTAAAGTGAAAGCTTTTCATGAATAACACTTTAAGTAGTGAGAAACCTTTACAATTGGCAGCTGGATCATTGACAATTTTGCTACCTGTATATTATGTATTGAGAGAGGTTAAGAGAATGATTATGCAACGAATGGTGTGAGTAGTTTTAAGGTAGAAACTCGTGTCCAGCGATGGTTTATGTAGTGAAAAGCCTTTTCATATGTTCTGCTGCAGTTCTGCGCTGTCAAGGAATTTTAAAGTGAAAGCTTTTCATGAATAACACTTTAAGTAGTGAGAAACCTTTACAATTGGCAGCTGGTTCATTGACAGTTTTGCTACCTGTATATTATGTATTGAGAGAGGTTAAGAGAATGATTATGCAACGACTGGTGTGAGTAGTTTTCAGGTAGAAACTCGTGTCCAGCGATGGTTTCGGTGTTGCGACTTTATACGTTAAGAGAGGTTAAAATGAAGTAATTTATGTAGTGAAAAGCCTTTTCATATGTTCTGCTGCAGTTCTGCGCTGTCAAGGGATTTTAAAGTGAAAGCTTTTCATGAATAACAATTTAAGTAGTGAGAAACCTTTAAAATTGGCAGCTGGTTCATTGACAGTTTTGCTACCTGTATATTATGTATTGAGAGAGGTTGAGAGAATGATTATGCAACGACTGGTGTGAGTAGTTTTCAGGTAGAAACTCGTGTCCAGCGATGGTTTCGGTGTTGCGACTTTATACGTTAAGAGAGGTTAAAATGAAGTAATTTATGTAGTGAAAAGCCTTTTCATATGTTCTGCTGCAGTTCTGCGCTGTCAAGGGATTTTAAAGTGAAAGCTTTTCATGAATAACAATTTAAGTAGTGAGAAACCTTTAAAATTGGCAGCTGGTTCATTGACAGTTTTGCTACCTGTATATTATGTATTGAGAGAGGTTAAGAGAATGATTATGCAACGACTGGTGTGAGTAGTTTTCAGGTAGAAACTCGTGTCCAGCGATGGTTTCGGTGTTGCGACTTTATACGTTAAGAGAGGTTAAAATGAAGTAATTTATGTAGTGAAAAGCCTTTTCATATGTTCTGCTGCAGTTCTGCGCTGTCAAGGGATTTTAAAGTGAAAGCTTTTCATGAATAACAATTTAAGTAGTGAGAAACCTTTAAAATTGGCAGCTGGTTCATTGACAGTTTTGCTACCTGTATATTATGTATTGAGAGAGGTTGAGAGAATGATTATGCAACGACTGGTGTGAGTAGTTTTCAGGTAGAAACTCGTGTCCAGCGATGGATTCGGTGTTGCCACTTTGTACGTTAAGAGAGGTTAAAATGTAGTAATTTATGTAGTGAGAAGCCTTTTCATATGTTCTGCTGCAGTTCTGCGCTGTCAAGGGATTTTAAAGTGAAAGCTTTTCATGAATAACACTTTAAGTAGTGAGAAACCTTTACAATTGGCAGCTGGTTCATTGACAGTTTTGCTACCTGTATATTATGAATTGAGAGAGGTTGAGAGAATGATTATGCAACGACTGGTGTGAGTAGTTTTCAGGTAGAAACTCATTTCCAGCGATGGTTTCGGTGTTGCCACTTTATACATTAAGAGAGGTTAAAATGTAGTAATTTATGTAGTGAAAAGCCTTTTCATATGTTTTGCTGTAGTTCTGCGCTGTCAAGGGATTTTAAAGTGAAAGCTTTTCATGAATAACAATTTAAGTAGTGAGAAACCTTTAAAATTGGCAGCTGGTTCATTGACAGTTTTGCTACCTGTATATTATGTATTGAGAGAGGTTAAGAGAATGATTATGCAACGACTGGTGTGAGTAGTTTTCAGGTAGAAACTCGTGTCCAGCGATGGTTTCGGTGTTGCGACTTTAAACGTTAAGAGAGGTTAAAATGTTGTAATTTATGTAGTGAAAAGCCTTTTCATATGTTCTGCTGCAGTTCTGCGCTGTCAAGGAATTTTAAAGTGAAAGCTTTTCATGAATAACACTTTAAGTAGTGAGAAACCTTTACAATTGGCAGCTGGTTCATTGACAGTTTTGCTACCTGTATATTATGTATTGAGAGAGGTTAAGAGAATGATTATGCAACGACTGGTGTGAGTAGTTTTCAGGTAGAAACTCATTTCCAGCGATGGTTTCGGTGTTGCCACTTTATACGTTAAGAGAGGTTAAAATGTAGTAATTTATGTAGTGAAAAGCCTTTTCATATGTTCTGCTGCAGTTCTGCGCTGTCAAGGAATTTTAAAGTGAAAGCTTTTCATGAATAACACTTTAAGTAGTGAGAAACCTTTACAATTGGCAGCTGGTTCATTGACAGTTTTGCTACCTGTATATTATGTATTGAGAGAGGTTAAGAGAATGATTATGCAACGACTGGTGTGAGTAGTTTTCAGGTAGAAACTCGTGTCCAGCGATGGTTTCGGTGTTGCGACTTTATACGTTAAGAGAGGTTAAAATGAAGTAATTTATGAAGTGAAAAGCCTTTTCATATGTTCTGCTGCAGTTCTGCGCTGTCAAGGAATTTTAAAGTGAAAGCTTTTCATGAATAACACTTTAAGTAGTGAGAAACCTTTACAATTGGCAGCTGGTTCATTGACAGTTTTGCTACCTGTATATTAT
The DNA here is from genome assembly GCA_929113105.1 of Agrypnus murinus. NCBI lineage: Eukaryota > Metazoa > Arthropoda > Insecta > Coleoptera > Elateridae > Agrypnus > Agrypnus murinus. Next base: position 23,127,943 of record OV816029.1, on the reverse strand, counting down.
GTATTGAGAGAGGTTAAGAGAATGATTATGCAACGACTGGTGTGAGTAGTTTTCAGGTAGAAACTCGTGTCCAGCGATGGTTTCGGTGTTGCGACTTTATACGTTAAGAGAGGTTAAAATGAAGTAATTTATGTAGTGAAAAGCCTTTTCATATGTTCTGCTGCAGTTCTGCGCTGTCAAGGGATTTTAAAGTGAAAGCTTTTCATGAATAACAATTTAAGTAGTGAGAAACCTTTAAAATTGGCAGCTGGTTCATTGACAGTTTTGCTACCTGTATATTATGTATTGAGAGAGGTTGAGAGAATGATTATGCAACGACTGGTGTGAGTAGTTTTCAGGTAGAAACTCGTGTCCAGCGATGGTTTCGGTGTTGCAACTTTATACGTTAAGAGAGGTTAAAATGTAGTAATTTATGTAGTGAAAAGCCTTTTCATATGTTTTGCTGCAGTTCTGCGCTGTCAAGGGATTTTAAAGTGAAAGCTTTTCATGAATAACAATTTAAGTAGTGAGAAACCTTTAAAATTGGCAGCTGGTTCATTGACAGTTTTGCTACCTGTATATTATGTATTGAGAGAGGTTAAGAGAATGATTATGCAACGACTGGTGTGAGTAGTTTTCAGGTAGAAACTCGTGTCCAGCGATGGTTTCGGTGTTGCGACTTTAAACGTTAAGAGAGGTTAAAATGTTGTAATTTATGTAGTGAAAAGCCTTTTCATATGTTCTGCTGCAGTTCTGCGCTGTCAAGGAATTTTAAAGTGAAAGCTTTTCATGAATAACACTTTAAGTAGTGAGAAACCTTTACAATTGGCAGCTGGTTCATTGACAGTTTTGCTACCTGTATATTATGTATTGAGAGAGGTTAAGAGAATGATTATGCAACGACTGGTGTGAGTAGTTTTCAGGTAGAAACTCATTTCCAGCGATGGTTTCGGTGTTGCCACTTTATACGTTAAGAGAGGTTAAAATGTAGTAATTTATGTAGTGAAAAGCCTTTTCATATGTTCTGCTGCAGTTCTGCGCTGTCAAGGAATTTTAAAGTGAAAGCTTTTCATGAATAACACTTTAAGTAGTGAGAAACCTTTACAATTGGCAGCTGGTTCATTGACAGTTTTGCTACCTGTATATTATGTATTGAGAGAGGTTAAGAGAATGATTATGCAACGACTGGTGTGAGTAGTTTTCAGGTAGAAACTCGTGTCCAGCGATGGTTTCGGTGTTGCGACTTTATACGTTAAGAGAGGTTAAAATGAAGTAATTTATGTAGTGAAAAGCCTTTTCATATGTTCTGCTGCAGTTCTGCGCTGTCAAGGAATTTTAAAGTCAAAGCTTTTCATGAATAACACTTTAAGTAGTGAGAAACCTTTACAATTGGCAGCTGGTTCATTGACAGTTTTGCTACCTGTATATTATGTATTGAGAGAGGTTGAGAGAATGATTATGCAACGACTGGTGTGAGTAGTTTTCAGGTAGAAACTCGTGTCCAGCGATGGATTCGGTGTTGCCACTTTATACGTTAAGAGAGGTTAAAATGTAGTAATTTATGTAGTGAGAAGCCTTTTCATATGTTCTGCTGCAGTTCTGCGCTGTCAAGGGATTTTAAAGTGAAAGCTTTTCATGAATAACACTTTAAGTAGTGAGAAACCTTTACAATTGGCAGCTGGTTCATTGACAGTTTTGCTACCTGTATATTATGAATTGAGAGAGGTTGAGAGAATGATTATGCAACGACTGGTGTGAGTAGTTTTCAGGTAGAAACTCATTTCCAGCGATGGTTTCGGTGTTGCCACTTTATACATTAAGAGAGGTTAAAATGTAGTAATTTATGTAGTGAAAAGCCTTTTCATATGTTTTGCTGTAGTTCTGCGCTGTCAAGGGATTTTAAAGTGAAAGCTTTTCATGAATAACAATTTAAGTAGTGAGAAACCTTTAAAATTGGCAGCTGGTTCATTGACAGTTTTGCTACCTGTATATTATGTATTGAGAGAGGTTAAGAGAATGATTATGCAACGACTGGTGTGAGTAGTTTTCAGGTAGAAACTCGTGTCCAGCGATGGTTTCGGTGTTGCGACTTTAAACGTTAAGAGAGGTTAAAATGTTGTAATTTATGTAGTGAAAAGCCTTTTCATATGTTCTGCTGCAGTTCTGCGCTGTCAAGGAATTTTAAAGTGAAAGCTTTTCATGAATAACACTTTAAGTAGTGAGAAACCTTTACAATTGGCAGCTGGTTCATTGACAGTTTTGCTACCTGTATATTATGTATTGAGAGAGGTTAAGAGAATGATTATGCAACGACTGGTGTGAGTAGTTTTCAGGTAGAAACCCATTTCCAGCGATGGTTTCGGTGTTGCCACTTTATACGTTAAGAGAGGTTAAAATGTAGTAATTTATGTAGTGAAAAGCCTTTTCATATGTTCTGCTGCAGTTCTGCGCTGTCAAGGAATTTTAAAGTGAAAGCTTTTCATGAATAACACTTTAAGTAGTGAGAAACCTTTACAATTGGCAGCTGGTTCATTGACAGTTTTGCTACCTGTATATTATGTATTGAGAGAGGTTAAGAGAATGATTATGCAACGACTGGTGTGAGTAGTTTTCAGGTAGAAACTCGTGTCCAGCGATGGTTTCGGTGTTGCGACTTTATACGTTAAGAGAGGTTAAAATGAAGTAATTTATGAAGTGAAAAGCCTTTTCATATGTTCTGCTGCAGTTCTGCGCTGTCAAGGAATTTTAAAGTGAAAGCTTTTCATGAATAACACTTTAAGTAGTGAGAAACCTTTACAATTGGCAGCTGGTTCATTGACAGTTTTGCTACCTGTATATTATGTATTGAGAGAGGTTAAGAGAATGATTATGCAACGACTGGTGTGAGTAGTTTTCAGGTAGAAACTCGTGTCCAGCGATGGTTTCGGTGTTGCAACTTTATACGTTAAGAGAGGTTAAAATGAAGTAATTTATGTAGTGAAAAGCCTTTTCATATGTTCTGCTGCAGTTCTGCGCTGTCAAGGGATTTTAAAGTGAAAGCTTTTCATGAATAACAATTTAAGTAGTGAGAAACCTTTAAAATTGGCAGCTGGTTCATTGACAGTTTTGCTACCTGTATATTATGTATTGAGAGAGGTTGAGAGAATGATTATGCAACGACTGGTGTGAGTAGTTTTCAGGTAGAAACTCGTGTCCAGCGATGGTTTCGGTGTTGCAACTTTATACGTTAAGAGAGGTTAAAATGTAGTAATTTATGTAGTGAAAAGCCTTTTCATATGTTTTGCTGCAGTTCTGCGCTGTCAAGGGATTTTAAAGTGAAAGCTTTTCATGAATAACAATTTAAGTAGTGAGAAACCTTTACAATTGGCAGCTGGTTCATTGACAGTTTTGCTACCTGTATATTATGTATTGAGAGAGGTTAAGAGAATGATTATGCAACGACTGGTGTGAGTAGTTTTCAGGTAGAAACTCATTTCCAGCGATGGTTTCGGTGTTGCCACTTTATACGTTAAGAGAGGTTAAAATGTAGTAATTTATGTAGTGAAAAGCCTTTTCATATGTTCTGCTGCAGTTCTGCGCTGTCAAGGAATTTTAAAGTGAAAGCTTTTCATGAATAACACTTTAAGTAGTGAGAAACCTTTACAATTGGCAGCTGGTTCATTGACAGTTTTGCTACCTGTATATTATGTATTGAGAGAGGTTAAGAGAATGATTATGCAACGACTGGTGTGAGTAGTTTTCAGGTAGAAACTCGTGTCCAGCGATGGTTTCGGTGTTGCGACTTTATACGTTAAGAGAGGTTAAAATGAAGTAATTTATGAAGTGAAAAGCCTTTTCATATGTTCTGCTGCAGTTCTGCGCTGTCAAGGAATTTTAAAGTGAAAGCTTTTCATGAATAACACTTTAAGTAGTGAGAAACCTTTACAATTGGCAGCTGGTTCATTGACAGTTTTGCTACCTGTATATTATGTATTGAGAGAGGTTAAGAGAATGATTATGCAACGACTGGTGTGAGTAGTTTTCAGGTAGAAACTCGTGTCCAGCGATGGTTTCGGTGTTGCGACTTTATACGTTAAGAGAGGTTAAAATGAAGTAATTTATGTAGTGAAAAGCCTTTTCATATGTTCTGCTGCAGTTCTGCGCTGTCAAGGGATTTTAAAGTGAAAGCTTTTCATGAATAACAATTTAAGTAGTGAGAAACCTTTACAATTGGCAGCTGGTTCATTGACAGTTTTGCTACCTGTATATTATGTATTGAGAGAGGTTAAGAGAATGATTATGCAACGACTGGTGTGAGTAGTTTTCAGGTAGAAACTCATTTCCAGCGATGGTTTCGGTGTTGCCACTTTATACGTTAAGAGAGGTTAAAATGTAGTAATTTATGTAGTGAAAAGCCTTTTCATATGTTCTGCTGCAGTTCTGCGCTGTCAAGGAATTTTAAAGTGAAAGCTTTTCATGAATAACACTTTAAGTAGTGAGAAACCTTTACAATTGGCAGCTGGTTCATTGACAGTTTTGCTACCTGTATATTATGTATTGAGAGAGGTTAAGAGAATGATTATGCAACGACTGGTGTGAGTAGTTTTCAGGTAGAAACTCGTGTCCAGCGATGGTTTCGGTGTTGCGACTTTATACGTTAAGAGAGGTTAAAATGAAGTAATTTATGTAGTGAAAAGCCTTTTCATATGTTCTGCTGCAGTTCTGCGCTGTCAAGGGATTTTAAAGTGAAAGCTTTTCATGAATAACAATTTAAGTAGTGAGAAACCTTTAAAATTGGCAGCTGGTTCATTGACAGTTTTGCTACCTGTATATTATGTATTGAGAGAGGTTGAGAGAATGATTATGCAACGACTGGTGTGAGTAGTTTTCAGGTAGAAACTCGTGTCCAGCGATGGATTCGGTTTTGCCACTTTATACGTTAAGAGAGGTTAAAATGTAGTAATTTATGTAGTGAGAAGCCTTTTCATATGTTCTGCTGCAGTTCGACGCTGTCAAGGGATTTTAAAGTGAAAGCTTTTCATGAATAACACTTTAAGTAGTGAGAAACCTTTACAATTGGCAGCTGGTTCATTGACAGTTTTGCTACCTGTATATTATGTATTGAGAGAGGTTAAGAGAATGATTATGCAACGACTGGTTTGAGTAGTTTTCAGGTAGAAACTCATTTCCAGCGATGGTTTCGGTGTTGCCACTTTATACGTTAAGAGAGGTTAAAATGTAGTAATTTATGTAGTGAAAAGCCTTTTCATATGTTCTGCTGCAGTTCTGCGCTGTCAAGGAATTTTAAAGTGAAAGCTTTTCATGAATAACACTTTAAGTAGTGAGAAACCTTTACAATTGGCAGCTGGTTCATTGACAGTTTTGCTACCTGTATATTATGTATTGAGAGAGGTTAAGAGAATGATTATGCAACGACTGGTGTGAGTAGTTTTCAGGTAGAAACTCGTGTCCAGCGATGGTTTCGGTGTTGCGACTTTATACGTTAAGAGAGGTTAAAATGAAGTAATTTATGAAGTGAAAAGCCTTTTCATATGTTCTGCTGCAGTTCTGCGCTGTCAAGGAATTTTAAAGTGAAAGCTTTTCATGAATAACACTTTAAGTAGTGAGAAACCTTTACAATTGGCAGCTGGTTCATTGACAGTTTTGCTACCTGTATATTATGTATTGAGAGAGGTTGAGAGAATGATTATGCAACGACTGGTGTGAGTAGTTTTCAGGTAGAAACTCGTGTCCAGCGATGGTTTCGGTGTTGCGACTTTATACGTTAAGAGAGGTTAAAATGAAGTAATTTATGTAGTGAAAAGCCTTTTCATATGTTCTGCTGCAGTTCTGCGCTGTCAAGGGATTTTAAAGTGAAAGCTTTTCATGAATAACAATTTAAGTAGTGAGAAACCTTTAAAATTGGCAGCTGGTTCATTGACAGTTTTGCTACCTGTATATTATGTATTGAGAGAGGTTGAGAGAATGATTATGCAACGACTGGTGTGAGTAGTTTTCAGGTAGAAACTCGTGTCCAGCGATGGTTTCGGTGTTGCGACTTTATACGTTAAGAGAGGTTAAAATGAAGTAATTTATGTAGTGAAAAGCCTTTTCATATGTTCTGCTGCAGTTCTGCGCTGTCAAGGGATTTTAAAGTGAAAGCTTTTCATGAATAACAATTTAAGTAGTGAGAAACCTTTAAAATTGGCAGCTGGTTCATTGACAGTTTTGCTACCAGTATATTATGTAAGGAGAGAGGTTAAGAGAATGATTATGCAACGACTGGTGTGAGTAGTTTTCAGGTAGAAACTCGTGTCCAGCGATGGTTTCGGTGTTGCGACTTTATACGTTAAGAGAGGTTAAAATGAAGTAATTTATGTAGTGAAAAGCCTTTTCATATGTTCTGCTGCAGTTCTGCGCTGTCAAGGGATTTTAAAGTGAAAGCTTTTCATGAATAACAATTTAAGTAGTGAGAAACCATTAAAATTGGCAGCTGGTTCATTGACAGTTTTGCTACCTGTATATTATGTATTGAGAGAGGTTGAGAGAATGATTATGCAACGACTGGTGTGAGTAGTTTTCAGGTAGAAACTCGTGTCCAGCGATGGATTCGGTGTTGCCACTTTATACGTTAAGAGAGGTTAAAATGTAGTAATTTATGTAGTGAGAAGCCTTTTCATATGTTCTGCTGCAGTTCGGCGCTGTCAAGGGATTTTAAAGTGAAAGCTTTTCATGAATAACACTTTAAGTAGTGAGAAACCTTTACAATTGGCAGCTGGTTCATTGACAGTTTTGCTACCTGTATATTATGTATTGAGAGAGGTTAAGAGAATGATTATGCAACGACTGGTGTGAGTAGTTTTCAGGTAGAAACTCATTTCCAGCGATGGTTTCGGTGTTGCCACTTTATACGTTAAGAGAGGTTAAAATGTAGTAATTTATGTAGTGAAAAGCCTTTTCATATGTTCTGCTGCAGTTCTGCGCTGTCAAGGAATTTTAAAGTGAAAGCTTTTCTTGAATAACACTTTAAGTAGTGAGAAACCTTTACAATTGGCAGCTGGTTCATTGACAGTTTTGCTACCTGTATATTATGTATTGAGAGAGGTTAAGAGAATGATTATGCAACGACTGGTGTGAGTAGTTTTCAGGTAGAAACTCATTTCCAGCGATGGTTTCGGTGTTGCCACTTTATACGTTAAGAGAGGTTAAAATGTAGTAATTTATGTAGTGAAAAGCCTTTTCATATGTTCTGCTGCAGTTCTGCGCTGTCAAGGAATTTTAAAGTGAAAGCTTTTCATGAATAACACTTTAAGTAGTGAGAAACCTTTACAATTGGCAGCTGGTTCATTGACAGTTTTGCTACCTGTATATTATGTATTGAGAGAGGTTGAGAGAATGATTATGCAACGACTGGTGTGAGTAGTTTTCAGGTAGAAACTCGTGTCCAGCGATGGTTTCGGTGTTGCGACTTTATACGTTAAGAGAGGTTAAAATGAAGTAATTTATGTAGTGAAAAGCCTTTTCATATGTTCTGCTGCAGTTCTGCGCTGTCAAGGGATTTTAAAGTGAAAGCTTTTCATGAATAACAATTTAAGTAGTGAGAAACCTTTAAAATTGGCAGCTGGTTCATTGACAGTTTTGCTACCTGTATATTATGAATTGAGAGAGGTTAAGAGAATGATTATGCAACGACTGGTGTGAGTAGTTTTCAGGTAGAAACTCATTTCCAGCGATGGTTTCGGTGTTGCCACTTTATACGTTAAGAGAGGTTAAAATGTAGTAATTTATGTAGTGAAAAGCCTTTTCATATGTTCTGCTGCAGTTCTGCGCTGTCAAGGAATTTTAAAGTGAAAGCTTTTCATGAATAACACTTTAAGTAGTGAGAAACCTTTACAATTGGCAGCTGGTTCATTGACAGTTTTGCTACCTGTATATTATGTATTGAGAGAGGTTAAGAGAATGATTATGCAACGACTGGTGTGAGTAGTTTTCAGGTAGAAACTAGCGTCCAGCGATGGTTTCTGTGTTGCGACTTTATACGTTAAGAGAGGATAAAATGTAGTAATTTATGTAGTGAAAAGCCTTTTCATATTTTTGCTGCAGTTCTGCGCTGTCAAGGGATTTTAAAGTGAAAGCTTTTCATGAATAACAATTTAAGTAGTGAGAAACCTTTAAAATTGGCAGCTGGTTCATTGACAGATTTGCTACCTGTATATTATGTATTGAGAGAGGTTGAGAGAATGATTATGCAACGACTGGTGTGAGTAGTTTTCAGGTAGAAACTCGTGTCCAGCGATGGTTTCGGTGTTGCGACTTTATACGTTAAGAGAGGTTAAAATGAAGTAATTTATGAAGTGAAAAGCCTTTTCATATGTTCTGCTGCAGTTCTGCGCTGTCAAGGAATTTTAAAGTGAAAGCTTTTCAAGAATAACACTTTAAGTAGTGAGAAACCTTTACAATTGGCAGCTGGATCATTGACAGTTTTGCTACCTGTATATTATGTATTGAGAGAGGTTAAGAGAATGATTATGCAACGACTGGTGTGAGTAGTTTTAAGGTAGAAACTCGTGTCCAGCGATGGTTTATGTAGTGAAAAGCCTTTTCATATGTTCTGCTGCAGTTCTGCGCTGTCAAGGAATTTTAAAGTCAAAGCTTTTCATGAATAACACTTTAAGTAGTGAGAAACCTTTACAATTGGCAGCTGGTTCATTGTCAGTTTTGCTACCTGTATATTATGTATTGAGAGAGGTTAAGAGAATGATTATGCAACGACTGGTGTGAGTAGTTTTCAGGTAGAAACTCATTTCCAGCGATGGTTTCGGTGTTGCCACTTTATACGTTAAGAGAGGTTAAAATGTAGTAATTTATGTAGTGAAAAGCCTTTTCATATGTTCTGCTGCAGTTCTGCGCTGTCAAGGAATTTTAAAGTGAAAGCTTTTCATGAATAACACTTTATGTAGTGAGAAACCTTTACAATTGGCAGCTGGTTCATTGACAGTTTTGCTACCTGTATATTATGTATTGAGAGAGGTTAAGAGAATGATTATGCAACGACTGGTGTGAGTAGTTTTCAGGTAGAAACTCGTGTCCAGCGATGGTTTCTGTGTTGCGACTTTATACGTTAAGAGAGGATAAAATGTAGTAATTTATGTAGTGAAAAGCCTTTTCATATGTTTTGCTGCAGTTCTGCGCTGTCAAGGGATTTTAAAGTGAAAGCTTTTCATGAATAACAATTTAAGTAGTGAGAAACCTTTAAAATTGGCAGCTGGTTCATTGACAGATTTGCTACCTGTATATTATGTATTGAGAGAGGTTGAGAGAATGATTATGCAACGACTGGTGTGAGTAGTTTTCAGGTAGAAACTCGTGTCCAGCGATGGTTTCGGTGTTGCGACTTTATACGTTAAGAGAGGTTAAAATGAAGTAATTTATGAAGTGAAAAGCCTTTTCATATGTTCTGCTGCAGTTCTGCGCTGTCAAGGAATTTTAAAGTGAAAGCTTTTCATGAATAACACTTTAAGTAGTGAGAAACCTTTACAATTGGCAGCTGGTTCATTGACAGTTTTGCTACCTGTATATTATGTATTGAGAGAGGTTAAGAGAATGATTATGCAACGACTGGTGTGAGTAGTTTTCAGGTAGAAACTCGTGTCCAGCGATGGTTTCGGTGTTGCGACTTTATACGTTAAGAGAGGTTAAAATGAAGTAATTTATGTAGTGAAAAGCCTTTTCATATGTTCTGCTGCAGTTCTGCGCTGTCAAGGGATTTTAAAGTGAAAGCTTTTCATGAATAACAATTTAAGTAGTGAGAAACCTTTAAAATTGGCAGCTGGTTCATTGACAGTTTTGCTACCTGTATATTATGTATTGAGAGAGGTTGAGAGAATGATTATGCAACGACTGGTTTGAGTAGTTTTCAGGTAGAAACTCGTGTCCAGCGATGGTTTCGGTGTTGCGACTTTATACGTTAAGAGAGGTTAAAATGAAGTAATTTATGTAGTGAAAAGCCTTTTCATATGTTCTGCTGCAGTTCTGCGCTGTCAAGGGATTTTAAAGTGAAAGCTTTTCATGAATAACAATTTAAGTAGTGAGAAACCTTTAAAATTGGCAGCTGGTTCATTGACAGTTTTGCTACCTGTATATTATGTATTGAGAGAGGTTAAGAGAATGATTATGCAACGACTGGTGTGAGTAGTTTTCAGGTAGAAACTCGTGTCCAGCGATGGTTTCGGTGTTGCGACTTTATACGTTAAGAGAGGTTAAAATGAAGTAATTTATGTAGTGAAAAGCCTTTTCATATGGTCTGCTGCAGTTCTGCGCTGTCAAGGGATTTTAAAGTGAAAGCTTTTCATGAATAACAATTTAAGTAGTGTGAAACCTTTAAAATTGGCAGCTGGTTCATTGACAGTTTTGCTACCTGTATATTATGTATTGAGAGAGGTTGAGAGAATGATTATGCAACGACTGGTGTGAGTAGTTTTCAGGTAGAAACTCGTGACTTTATACGTGTTGCGACTTTATACGTTAAGAGAGGATAAAATGTAGTAATTTATGTAGTGAAAAGCCTTTTCATATGTTTTGCTGCAGTTCTGCGCTGTCAAGGGATTTTAAAGTGAAAGCTTTTCATGAATAACAATTTAAGTAGTGAGAAACCTTTAAAGTTGGCAGCTGGTTCATTGACAGTTTTGCTACCTGTATATTATGTATTGAGAGAGGTTAAGAGAATGATAATGCAAAGACTGGTGTGAGTAGTTTTCAGGTAGAAACTTGTGTCCAGCGATGGTTTCGGTGTTGCGACTTTATACGTTAAGAGAGGTTAAAATGAAGTAATTTATGAAGTGAAAAGCCTTTTCATATGTTCTGCTGCAGTTCTGCGCTGTCAAGGAATTTTAAAGTGAAAGCTTTTCAAGAATAACACTTTAAGTAGTGAGAAACCTTTACAATTGGCAGCTGGATCATTGACAGTTTTGCTACCTGTATATTATGTATTGAGAGAGGTTAAGAGAATGATTATGCAACGACTGGTGTGAGTAGTTTTAAGGTAGAAACTCGTGTCCAGCGATGGTTTATGTAGTGAAAAGCCTTTTCATATGTTCTGCTGCAGTTCTGCGCTGTCAAGGAATTTTAAAGTCAAAGCTTTTCATGAATAACACTTTAAGTAGTGAGAAACCTTTACAATTGGCAGCTGGTTCATTGTCAGTTTTGCTACCTGTATATTATGTATTGAGAGAGGTTGAGAGAATGATTATGCAACGACTGGTGTGAGTAGTTTTCAGGTAGAAACTCATTTCCAGCGATGGTTTCGGTGTTGCCACTTTATACGTTAAGAGAGGTTAAAATGTAGTAATTTATGTAGTGAAAAGCCTTTTCATATGTTCTGCTGCAGTTCTGCGCTGTCAAGGAATTTTAAAGTGAAAGCTTTTCATGAATAACACTTTAAGTAGTGAGAAACCTTTACAATTGGCAGCTGGTTCATTGACAGATTTGCTACCTGTATATTATGTATTGAGAGAGGTTGAGAGAATGATTATGCAACGACTGGTGAGAGTAGTTTTCAGGTAGAAACTCGTGTCCAGCGATGGTTTCGGTGTTGCGACTTTATACGTTAAGAGAGGTTAAAATGAAGTAATTTATGAAGTGAAAAGCCTTTTCATATGTTCTGCTGCAGTTCTGCGCTGTCAAGGAATTCTAAAGTGAAAGCTTTTCATGAATAACACTTTAAGTAGTGAGAAACCTTTACAATTGGCAGCTGGTTCATTGACATTTTTGCTACCTGTATATTATGTATTGAGAGAGGTTAAGAGAATGATTATGCAACGACTGGTGTGAGTAGTTTTCAAGTAGAAACTCGTGTCCAGCGATGGTTTCGGTGTTGCGACTTTATACGTTAAGAGAGGTTAAAATGAAGTAATTTATGTAGTGAAAAGCCTTTTCATATGTTCTGCTGCAGTTCTGCGCTGTCAAGGGATTTTAAAGTGAAAGCTTTTCATGAATAACAATTTAAGTAGTGAGAAACCTTTAAAATTGGCAGCTGGTTCATTGACAGTTTTGCTACCTGTATATTATGTATTGAGAGAGGTTGAGAGAATGATTATGCAACGACTGGTTTGAGTAGTTTTCAGGTAGAAACTCGTGTCCAGCGATGGTTTCGGTGTTGCGACTTTATACGTTAAGAGAGGTTAAAATGAAGTAATTTATGTAGTGAAAAGCCTTTTCATATGTTCTGCTGCAGTTCTGCGCTGTCAAGGGATTTTAAAGTGAAAGCTTTTCATGAATAACAATTTAAGTAGTGAGAAACCTTTAAAGTTGGCAGCTGGTTCATTGACAGTTTTGCTACCTGTATATTATGTATTGAGAGAGGTTAAGAGAATGATAATGCAAAGACTGGTGTGAGTAGTTTTCAGGTAGAAACTCGTGACTTTATACGTGTTGCGACTTTATACGTTAAGAGAGGATAAAATGTAGTAATTTATGTAGTGAAAAGCCTTTTCATATGTTTTGCTGCAGTTCTGCGCTGTCAAGGGATTTTAAAGTGAAAGCTTTTCATGAATAACAATTTAAGTAGTGAGAAACCTTTAAAGTTGGCAGCTGGTTCATTGACAGTTTTGCTACCTGTATATTATGTATTGAGAGAGGTTAAGAGAATGATAATGCAAAGACTGGTGTGAGTAGTTTTCAGGTAGAAACTCGTGTCCAGCGATGGTTTCGGTGTTGCGACTTTATACGTTAAGAGAGGTTAAAATGTTGTAATTTATGTAGTGAAAAGCCTTTTCATATGTTCTGCTGCAGTTCTGCGCTGTCAAGGGATTTTAAAGTGAAAGCTTTTCATGAATAACAATTTAAGTAGTGAGAAACCTTTAAAATTGGCAGCTGGTTCATTGACAGTTTTGCTACCTGTATATTATGTATTGAGAGAGGTTGAGAGAATGATTATGCAACGACTGGTGTGAGTAGTTTTCAGGTAGAAACTCGTGTCCAGCGATGGTTTCGGTGTTGCGACTTTATACGTTAAGAGAGGTTAAAATGTTGTAATTTATGTAGTGAAAAGCCTTTTCATATGTTCTGCTGCAGTTCTGCGCTGTCAAGGGATTTTAAAGTGAAAGCTTTTCATGAATAACAATTTAAGTAGTGAGAAACCTTTAAAATTGGCAGCTGGTTCATTGACAGTTTTGCTACCTGTATATTATGTATTGAGAGAGGTTGAGAGAATGATTATGCAACGACTGGTGTGAGTAGTTTTCAGGTAGAAACTCGTGTCCAGCGATGGTTTCGGTGTTGCGACTTTATACGTTAAGAGAGGTTAAAATGAAGTAATTTATGTAGTGAAAAGCCTTTTCATATGTTCTGCTGCAGTTCTGCGCTGTCAAGGGATTTTAACGTGAAAGCTTTTCATGAATAACAATTTAAGTAGTGAGAAACCTTTAAAATTGGCAGCTGGTTCATTGACAGTTTTGCTACTTGTATATTATGTATTGAGAGAGGTTGAGAGAATGATTATGCAACGACTGGTGTGAGTAGTTTTCAGGTAGAAACTCGTGTCCAGCGATGGTTTCGGTGTTGCGACTTTATACGTTAAGAGAGGTTAAAATGTTGTAATTTATGTAGTGAAAAGCCTTTTCATATGTTCTGCTGCAGTTCTGCGCTGTCAAGGGATTTTAAAGTGAAAGCTTTTCATGAATAACAATTTAAGTAGTGAGAAACCTTTAAAATTGGCAGCTGGTTCATTGACAGTTTTGCTACCTGTATATTATGTATTGAGAGAGGTTGAGAGAATGATTATGCAACGACTGGTGTGAGTAGTTTTCAGGTAGAAACTCGTGTCCAGCGATGGTTTCGGTGTTGCGACTTTATACGTTAAGAGAGGTTAAAATGTTGTAATTTATGTAGTGAAAAGCCTTTTCATATGTTCTGCTGCAGTTCTGCGCTGTCAAGGGATTTTAAAGTGAAAGCTTTTCATGAATAACAATTTAAGTAGTGAGAAAACTTTAAAATTGGCAGCTGGTTCATTGACAGTTTTGCTACCTGTATATTATGTATTGAGAGAGGTTGAGAGAATGATTATGCAACGACTGGTGTGAGTAGTTTTCAGGTAGAAACTCGTGTCCAGCGATGGTTTCGGTGTTGCGACTTTATACGTTAAGAGAGGTTAAAATGAAGTAATTTATGTAGTGAAAAGCCTTTTCATATGTTCTGCTGCAGTTCTGCGCTGTCAAGGGATTTTAACGTGAAAGCTTTTCATGAATAACAATTTAAGTAGTGAGAAACCTTTAAAATTGGCAGCTGGTTCATTGACAGTTTTGCTACTTGTATATTATGTATTGAGTGAGGTTGAGAGAATGATTATGCAACGACTGGTGTGAGTAGTTTTCAGGTAGAAACTCGTGTCCAGCGATGGTTTCGGTGTTGCGACTTTATACGTTAAGAGAGGTTAAAATGAAGTAATTTATGTAGTGAAAAGCCTTTTCATATGTTCTGCTGCAGTTCTGCGCTGTCAAGGAATTTTAAAGTCAAAGCTTTTCATGAATAACACTTTAAGTAGTGAGAAACCTTTACAATTGGCAGCTGGTTCATTGACAGTTCTGCTACCTGTATATTATGTATTGAGAGAGGTTGAGAGAATGATTATGCAACGACTGGTGTGAGTAGTTTTCAGGTAGAAACTCGTGTCCAGCGATGGATTCGGTGTTGCCACTTTATACGTTAAGAGAGGTTAAAATGTAGTAATTTATGTAGTGAGAAGCCTTTTCATATGTTCTGCTGCAGTTCGGCGCTGTCAAGGGTTTTTAAAGTGAAAGCTTTTCATGAATAACACTTTAAGTAGTGAGAAACCTTTACAAATGGCAGCTGGATCATTGACAGTTTTGCTACCTGAATATTATGTATTGAGAGAGGTTAAGAGAATGATTATGCAACGACTGGTGTGAGTAGTTTTCAGGTAGAAACTCGTGTCCAGCGATGGTTTCGGTGTTGCGACTTTATACGTTAAGAGAGGATAAAATGTAGTAATTTATGTAGTGAAAAGCCTTTTCATATGTTCTGCTGCAGTTCTGCGCTGTCAAGGGATTTTAAAGTGAAAGCTTTTCATGAATAACACTTTAAGTAGTGAGAAACCTTTAAAATTGGCAGCTGGTTCATTGACAGTTTTGCTACCTGTATATTATGTATTGAGAGAGGTTAAGAGAATGATTATGCAACGACTGGTGTGAGTAGTTTTCAGGTAGAAACTCGTGTCCAGCGATGGTTTCGGTGTTGCGACTTTATACGTTAAGAGAGGATAAAATGTAGTAATTTATGTAGTGAAAAGCCTTTTCTTATGTTTTGCTGCAGTTCTGCGCTGTCAAGGGATTTTAAAGTGAAAGCTTTTCATGAATAACAATTTAAGTAGTGAGAAACCTTTAAAGTTGGCAGCTGGTTCATTGACAGTTTTGCTACCTGTATATTATGTATTGAGAGAGGTTGAGAGAATGATTATGCAACGACTGGTGTGAGTAGTTTTCAGGTAGAAACTCGTGTCCAGCGATGGTTTCGGTGTTGCGACTTTATACGTTAAGAGAGGTTAAAATGAAGTAATTTATGTAGTGAAAAGCCTTTTCATATGTTCTGCTGCAGTTCTGCGCTGTCAAGGGATTTTAAAGTGAAAGCTTTTCATGAATAACAATTTAAGTAGTGAGAAACCTTTAAAATTGGCAGCTGGTTCATTGACAGTTTTGCTACCTGTATATTATGTATTGAGAGAGGTTGAGAGAATGATTATGCAACGACTGGTGTGAGTAGTTTTCAGGTAGAAACTCGTGTCCAGCTATGGTTTCGGTGTTGCGACTTTATACGTTAAGAGAGGTTAAAATGAAGTAATTTATGTAGTGAAAAGCCTTTTCATATGGTCTGCTGCAGTTCTGCGCTGTCAAGGGATTTTAAAGTGAAAGCTTTTCATGAATAACAATTTAAGTAGTGAGAAACCTTTAAAATTGGCAGCTGGTTCATTGACAGTTTTGCTACCTGTATATTATGTATTGAGAGAGGTTGAGAGAATGATTATGCAACGACTGGTGTGAGTAGTTTTCAGGTAGAAACTCGTGACTTTATACGTGTTGCGACTTTATACGTTAAGAGAGGATAAAATGTAGTAATTTATGTAGTGAAAAGCCTTTTCATATGTTTTGCTGCAGTTCTGCGCTGTCAAGGGATTTTAAAGTGAAAGCTTTTCATGAATAACAATTTAAGTAGTGAGAAACCTTTAAAGTTGGCAGCTGGTTCATTGACAGTTTTGCTACCTGTATATTATGTATTGAGAGAGGTTAAGAGAATGATAATGCAAAGACTGGTGTGAGTAGTTTTCAGGTAGAAACTCGTGTCCAGCGATGGTTTCGGTGTTGCGACTTTATACGTTAAGAGAGGTTAAAATGTTGTAATTTATGTAGTGAAAAGCCTTTTCATATGTTCTGCTGCAGTTCTGCGCTGTCAAGGAATTTTAAAGTGAAAGCTTTTCATGAATAACACTTTAAGTAGTGAGAAACCTTTACAATTGGCAGCTGGTTCATTGACAGTTTTGCTACCTGTATATTATGTATTGAGAGAGGTTAAGAGAATGATTATGCAACGACTGGTGTGAGTAGTTTTCAGGTAGAAACTCGTGTCCAGCGATGGTTTCGGTGTTGCGACTTTATACGTTAAGAGAGGTTAAAATGAAGTAATTTATGTAGTGAAAAGCCTTTTCATATGTTCTGCTGCAGTTCTGCGCTGTCAAGGGATTTTAAAGTGAAAGCTTTTCATGAATAACAATTTAAGTAGTGAGAAACCTTTAAAATTGGCAGCTGGTTCAGTGACAGTTTTGCTACCTGTATATTATGTATTGAGAGAGGTTGAGAGAATGATTATGCAACGACTGGTGTGAGTAGTTTTCAGGTAGAAACTCGTGTCCAGCGATGGTTTCGGTGTTGCGACTTTATACGTTAAGAGAGGTTAAAATGAAGTAATTTAAGTAGTGAAAAGCCTTTTCATATGTTCTGCTGCAGATCTGCGCTGTCTAGGGATTTTAAAGTGAAAGCTTTTCATGAATAACAATTTAAGTAGTGAGAAACCTTTAAAATTGGCAGCTGGTTCATTGACAGTTTTGCTACCTGTATATTATGTATTGAGAGAGGTTGAGAGAATGATTATGCAACGACTGGTGTGAGTAGTTTTCAGGTAGAAACTCGTGTCCAGCGATGGTTTCGGTGTTGCGACTTTATACGTTAAGAGAGGTTAAAATGAAGTAATTTATGTAGTGAAAAGCCTTTTCATATGTTCTGCTGCAGTTCTGCGCTGTCAAGGAATTTTAAAGTCAAAGCTTTTCATGAATAACACTTTAAGTAGTGAGAAACCTTTACAATTGGCAGCTGGTTCATTGACAGTTCTGCTACCTGTATATTATGTATTGAGAGAGTTTGAGAGAATGATTATGCAACGACTGGTGTGAGTAGTTTTCAGGTAGAAACTCGTGTCCAGCGATGGATTCGGTGTTGCCACTTTATACGTTAAGAGAGGTTAAAATGTAGTAATTTATGTAGTGAGAAGCCTTTTCTTATGTTTTGCTGCAGTTCTGCGCTGTCAAGGGATTTTAAAGTGAAAGCTTTTCATGAATAACAATTTAAGTAGTGAGAAACCTTTAAAGTTGGCAGCTGGTTCATTGACAGTTTTGCTACCTGTATATTATGTATTGAGAGAGGTTAAGAGAATGATAATGCAAAGACTGGTGTGAGTAGTTTTCAGGTAGAAACTCGTGTCCAGCGATGGTTTCGGTGTTGCGACTTTATACGTTAAGAGAGGATAAAATGTAGTAATTTATGTAGTGAAAAGCCTTTTCATATGTTCTGCTGCAGTTCTGCGCTGTCAAGGGATTTTAAAGTGAAAGCTTTTCATGAATAACACTTTAAGTAGTGAGAAACCTTTAAAATTGGCAGCTGGTTCATTGACAGTTTTGCTACCTGTATATTATGTATTGAGAGAGGTTAAGAGAATGATTATGCAACGACTGGTGTGAGTAGTTTTCAGGTAGAAACTCGTGTCCAGCGATGGTTTCGGTGTTGCGACTTTATACGTTAAGAGAGGTTAAAATGTAGTAATTTATGTAGTGAAAAGCCTTTTCTTATGTTTTGCTGCAGTTCTGCGCTGTCAAGGGATTTTAAAGTGAAAGCTTTTCATGAATAACAATTTAAGTAGTGAGAAACCTTTAAAGTTGGCAGCTGGTTCATTGACAGTTTTGCTACCTGTATATTATGTATTGAGAGAGGTTAAGAGAATGATTATGCAACGACTGGTGTGAGTAGTTTTCAGGTAGAAACTCGTGTCCAGCGATGGTTTCGGTGTTGCGACTTTATACGTTAAGAGAGGTTAAAATGAAGTAATTTATGTAGTGAAAAGCCTTTTCATATGTTCTGCTGCAGTTCTGCGCTGTCAAGGGATTTTAAAGTGAAAGCTTTTCATGAATAACAATTTAAGTAGTGCGAAACCTTTAAAATTGGCAGCTGGTTCATTGACAGTTTTGCTACCTGTATATTATGTATTGAGAGAGGTTGAGAGAATGATTATGCAACGACTGGTGTGAGTAGTTTTCAGGTAGAAACTCGTGTCCAGCGATGGTTTCGGTGTTGCGACTTTATACGTTAAGAGAGGTTAAAATGAAGTAATTTATGTAGTGAAAAGCCTTTTCATATGTTCTGCTGCAGTTCTGCGCTGTCAAGGGATTTTAAAGTGAAAGCTTTTCATGAATAACAATTTAAGTAGTGAGAAACCTTTACAATTGGCAGCTGGATCATTGACAGTTTTGCTACCTGTATATTATGTATTGAGAGAGGTTAAGAGAATGATTATGCAACGACTGGTGTGAGTAGTTTTCAGGTAGAAACTCGTGTCCAGCGATGGTTTCGGTGTTGCGACTTTAAACGTTAAGAGAGGTTAAAATGTTGTAATTTATGTAGTGAAAAGCCTTTTCATATGTTCTGCTGCAGTTCTGCGCTGTCAAGGAATTTTAAAGTGAAAGCTTTTCATGAATAACACTTTAAGTAGTGAGAAACCTTTACAATTGGCAGCTGGTTCATTGACAGTTTTGCTACCTGTATATTATGTATTGAGAGAGGTTAAGAGAATGATAATGCAAAGACTGGTGTGAGTAGTTTTCAGGTAGAAACTCGTGTCCAGCGATGGTTTCGGTGTTGCGACTTTATACGTTAAGAGAGGATAAAATGTAGTAATTTATGTAGTGAAAAGCCTTTTCATATGTTCTGCTGCAGTTCTGCGCTGTCAAGGGATTTTAAAGTGAAAGCTTTTCATGAATAACATTTTAAGTAGTGAGAAACCTTTAAAATTGGCAGCTGGTTCATTGACAGTTTTGCTACCTGTATATTATGTATTGAGAGAGGTTAAGAGAATGATTATGCAACGACTGGTGTGAGTAGTTTTCAGGTAGAAACTCGTGTCCAGCGATGGTTTCGGTGTTGCGACTTTATACGTTAAGAGAGGATAAAATGTAGTAATGTATGTAGTGAAAAGCCTTTTCTTATGTTTTGCTGCAGTTCTGCGCTGTCAAGGGATTTTAAAGTGAAAGCTTTTCATGAATAACACTTTCAGTAGTGAGAAACCTTTAAAATTGGCAGCTGGTTCATTGACAGTTTTGCTACCTGTATATTATGTATTGAGAGAGGTTAAGAGAATGATTATGCAACGACTGGTGTGAGTAGTATTCAGGTAGAAACTCGTGTCCAGCGATGGTTTCGGTGTTGCGACTTTATACGTTAAGAGAGGTTAAAATGAAGTAATTTATGTAGTGAAAAGCCTTTTCATATGTTCTGCTGCAGTTCTGCGCTGTCAAGGGATTTTAAAGTGAAAGCTTTTCATGAATAACACTTTAAGTAGTGAGAAACCTTTAAAATTGGCAGCTGGTTCATTGACAGTTTTGCTACCTGTATATTATGTATTGAGAGAGGTTAAGAGAATGATTATGCAACGACTGGTGTGAGTAGTTTTCAGGTAGAAACTCGTGTCCAGCGATGGTTTCGGTGTTGCGACTTTATACGTTAAGAGAGGATAAAATGTAGTAATGTATGTAGTGAAAAGCCTTTTCTTATGTTTTGCTGCAGTTCTGCGCTGTCAAGGGATTTTAAAGTGAAAGCTTTTCATGAATAACACTTTCAGTAGTGAGAAACCTTTAAAATTGGCAGCTGGTTCATTGACAGTTTTGCTACCTGTATATTATGTATTGAGAGAGGTTAAGAGAATGATTATGCAACGACTGGTGTGAGTAGTATTCAGGTAGAAACTCGTGTCCAGCGATGGTTTCGGTGTTGCGACTTTATACGTTAAGAGAGGATAAAATGTAGTAATTTATGTAGTGAAAAGCCTTTTCTTATGATTTGCTGCAGTTCTGCGCTGTCAAGGGATTTTAAAGTGAAAGCTTTTCATGAATAACACTTTCAGTAGTGAGAAACCTTTAAAATTGGCAGCTGGTTCATTGACAGTTTTGCTACCTGTATATTATGTATTGAGAGAGGTTAAGAGAATGATTATGCAACGACTGGTGTGAGTAGTTTTCAGGTAGAAACTCGTGTCCAGCGATGGTTTCTGTGTTGCGACTTTATACGTTAAGAGAGGATAAAATGTAGTAATTTATGTAGTGAAAAGCCTTTTCTTATGTTTTGCTGCAGTTCTGCGCTGTCAAGGGATTTTAAAGTGAAAGCTTTTCATGAATAACAATTTAAGTAGTGAGAAACCTTTAAAGTTGGCAGCTGGTTCATTGACAGTTTTGCTACCTGAATATTATGTATTGAGAGAGGTTAAGAGAATGATTATGCAACGACTGGTGTGAGTAGTTTTCAGGTAGAAACTCGTGTCCAGCGATGGTTTCTGTGTTGCGACTTTATACGTTAAGAGAGGATAAAATGTAGTAATTTATGTAGTGAAAAGCCTTTTCTTATGTTCTGCTGCAGTTCTGCGCTGTCAAGGGATTTTAAAGTGAAAGCTTTTCATGAATAACACTTTAAGTAGTGAGAAACCTTTAAAATTGGCAGCTGGTTCATTGACAGTTTTGCTACCTGTATATTATGTATTGAGAGAGGTTAAGAGAATGATTATGCAACGACTGGTGTGAGTAGTTTTCAGGTAGAAACTCGTGTCCAGCGATGGTTTCTGTGTTGCGACTTTATACGTTAAGAGAGGATAAAATGTAGTAATTTATGTAGTGAAAAGCCTTTTCTTATGTTTTGCTGCAGTTCTGCGCTGTCAAGGGATTTTAAAGTGAAAGCTTTTCATGAATAACAATTTAAGTAGTGAGAAACCTTTAAAGTTGGCAGCTGGTTCATTGACAGTTTTGCTACCTGAATATTATGTATTGAGAGAGGTTAAGAGAATGATTATGCAACGACTGGTGTGAGTAGTTTTCAGGTAGAAACTCGTGTCCAGCGATGGTTTCGGTGTTGCGACTTTGTACGTTAAGAGAGGATAAAATGTAGTACTTTATGTAGTGAAAAGCCTTTTCTTATGTTTTGCTGCAGTTCTGCGCTGTCAAGGGATTTTAAAGTGAAAGCTTTTCATGAATAACACTTTCAGTAGTGAGAAACCTTTAAAATTGGCAGCTGGTTCATTGACAGTTTTGCTACCTGTATATTATGTATTGAGAGAGGTTAAGAGAATGATTATGCAACGACTGGTGTGAGTAGTTTTCAGGTAGAAACTCGTGTCCAGCGATGGTTTCGGTGTTGCGACTTTATACGTTAAGAGAGGATAAAATGTAGTAATTTATGTAGTGAAAAGCCTTTTCTTATGTTTTGCTGCAGTTCTGCGCTGTCAAGGGATTTTAAAGTGAAAGCTTTTCATGAATAACACTTTCAGTAGTGAGAAACCTTTAAAATTGGCAGCTGGTTCATTGACAGTTTTGCTACCTGTATATTATGTATTGAGAGAGGTTAAGAGAATGATTATGCAACGACTGGTGTGAGTAGTTTTCAGGTAGAAACTCGTGTCCAGCGATGGTTTCTGTGTTGCGACTTTATACGTTAAGAGAGGATAAAATGTAGTAATTTATGTAGTGAAAAGCCTTTTCTTATGTTTTGCTGCAGTTCTGCGCTGTCAAGGGATTTTAAAGTGAAAGCTTTTCATGAATAACAATTTAAGTAGTGAGAAACCTTTAAAGTTGGCAGCTGGTTCATTGACAGTTTTGCTACCTGTATATTATGTATTGAGAGAGGTTAAGAGAATGATAATGCAAAGACTGGTGTGAGTAGTTTTCAGGTAGAAACTCGTGTCCAGCGATGGTTTCGGTGTTGCGACTTTATACGTTAAGAGAGGATAAAATGTAGTAATTTATGTAGTGAAAAGCCTTTTCATATGTTCTGCTGCAGTTCTGCGCTGTCAAGGGATTTTAAAGTGAAAGCTTTTCATGAATAACACTTTAAGTAGTGAGAAACCTTTAAAATTGGCAGCTGGTTCATTGACAGTTTTGCTACCTGTATATTATGTATTGAGAGAGGTTAAGAGAATGATTATGCAACGACTGGTGTGAGTAGTTTTCAGGTAGAAACTCGTGTCCAGCGATGGTTTCTGTGTTGCGACTTTATACGTTAAGAGAGGATAAAATGTAGTAATTTATGTAGTGAAAAGCCTTTTCTTATGTTTTGCTGCAGTTCTGCGCTGTCAAGGGATTTTAAAGTGAAAGCTTTTCATGAATAACAATTTAAGTAGTGAGAAACCTTTAAAGTTGGCAGCTGGTTCATTGACAGTTTTGCTACCTGAATATTATGTATTGAGAGAGGTTAAGAGAATGATTATGCAACGACTGGTGTGAGTAGTTTTCAGGTAGAAACTCGTGTCCAGCGATGGTTTCGGTGTTGCGACTTTGTACGTTAAGAGAGGATAAAATGTAGTACTTTATGTAGTGAAAAGCCTTTTCATATGTTCTGCTGCAGTTCTGCGCTGTCAAGGGATTTTAAAGTGAAAGCTTTTCATGAATAACACTTTAAGTAGTGAGAAACCTTTAAAATTGGCAGCTGGTTCATTGACAGTTTTGCTACCTGTATATTATGTATTGAGAGAGGTTGAGAGAATGATTATGCAACGACTGGTGTGAGTAGTTTTCAGGTAGAAACTTGTGTCCAGCGATGGTTTCGGTGTTGCGACTTTATACGTTAAGAGAGGTTAAAATGTAGTAATTTATGTAGTGAAAAGCCTTTTCATATGTTCTGCTGCAGTTCTGCGCTGTCAAGGAATTTTAAAGTGAAAGCTTTTCATGAATAACACTTTAAGTAGTGAGAAACCTTTACAATTGTCAGCTGGTTCATTGACAGTTTTGCTACCTGTATATTATGTATTGAGAGAGGTTAAGAGAATGATAATGCAAAGACTGGTGTGAGTAGTTTTCAGGTAGAAACTCGTGTCCAGCGATGGTTTCGGTGTTGCGACTTTATACGTTAAGAGAGGATAAAATGTAGTAATTTATGTAGTGAAAAGCCTTTTCATATGTTCTGCTGCAGTTCTGCGCTGTCAAGGGATTTTAAAGTGAAAGCTTTTCATGAATAACACTTTAAGTAGTGAGAAACCTTTAAAATTGGCAGCTGGTTCATTGACAGTTTTGCTACCTGTATATTATGTATTGAGAGAGGTTAAGAGAATGATTATGCAACGACTGGTGTGAGTAGTTTTCAGGTAGAAACTCGTGTCCAGCGATGGTTTCTGTGTTGCGACTTTATACGTTAAGAGAGGATAAAATGTAGTAATTTATGTAGTGAAAAGCCTTTTCTTATGTTTTGCTGCAGTTCTGCGCTGTCAAGGGATTTTAAAGTGAAAGCTTTTCATGAATAACAATTTAAGTAGTGAGAAACCTTTAAAGTTGGCAGCTGGTTCATTGACAGTTTTGCTACCTGAATATTATGTATTGAGAGAGGTTAAGAGAATGATTATGCAACGACTGGTGTGAGTAGTTTTCAGGTAGAAACTCGTGTCCAGCGATGGTTTCGGTGTTGCGACTTTGTACGTTAAGAGAGGTTAAAATGTAGTACTTTATGTAGTGAAAAGCCTTTTCATATGTTCTGCTGCAGTTCTGCGCTGTCAAGGGATTTTAAAGTGAAAGCTTTTCATGAATAACACTTTAAGTAGTGAGAAACCTTTAAAATTGGCAGCTGGTTCATTGACAGTTTTGCTACCTGTATATTATGTATTGAGAGAGGTTGAGAGAATGATTATGCAACGACTGGTGTGAGTAGTTTTCAGGTAGAAACTTGTGTCCAGCGATGGTTTCGGTGTTGCGACTTTATACGTTAAGAGAGGTTAAAATGTAGTAATTTATGTAGTGAAAAGCCTTTTCATATGTTCTGCTGCAGTTCTGCGCTGTCAAGGAATTTTAAAGTGAAAGCTTTTCATGAATAACACTTTAAGTAGTGAGAAACCTTTACAATTGTCAGCTGGTTCATTGACAGTTTTGCTACCTGTATATTATGTATTGAGAGAGGTTGAGAGAATGATTATGCAACGACTGGTGTGAGTAGTTTTCAGGTAGAAACTCGTGTCCAGCGATGGTTTCGGTGTTGCGACTTTATACGTTAAGAGAGGATAAAATGTAGTAATTTATGTAGTGAAAAGCCTTTTCATATGTTCTGCTGCAGTTCTGCGCTGTCAAGGGATTTTAAAGTGAAAGCTTTTCATGAATAACACTTTAAGTAGTGAGAAACCTTTACAATTGTCAGCTGGTTCATTGACAGTTTTGCTACCTGTATATTATGTATTGAGAGAGGTTAAGAGAATGATTATGCAACGACTGGTGTGAGTACTTTTCAGGTAGAAACTCGTGTCCAGCGATGGTTTCTGTGTTGCGACTTTATACGTTAAGAGAGGATAAAATGTAGTAATTTATGTAGTGAAAAGCCTTTTCATATGTTTTGCTGCAGTTCTGCGCTGTCAAGGGATTTTAAAGTGAAAGCTTTTCATGAATAACAATTTAAGTAGTGAGAAACCTTTAAAATTGGCAGCTGGTTCATTGACAGGTTTGCTACCTGTATATTATGTATTGAGAGAGGTTAAGAGAATGATTATGCAACGACTGGTGTGAGTAGTTTTCAGGTAGAAACTCGTGTCCAGCGATGGTTTCGGTGTTGCGACTTTAAACGTTAAGAGAGGTTAAAATGTTGTAATTTATGTAGTGAAAAGCCTTTTCATATGTTCTGTTGCAGTTCTGCGCTGTCAAGGAATTTTAAAGTGAAAGCTTTTCATGAATAACAATTTAAGTAGTGAGAAACCTTTAAAATTGGCAGCTGGTTCATTGACAGTTTTGCTACCTGTATATTATGAATTGAGAGAGGTTGAGAGAATGATTATGCAACGACTGGTGTGAGTAGTTTTCAGGTAGAAACTCGTGTCCAGCGATGGTTTCGGTGTTGCGACTTTATACGTTAAGAGAGGTTAAAATGTAGTAATTTATGTAGTGAAAAGCCTTTTCATATGTTCTGCTGCAGCTCTGCGCTGTCAAGGAATTTTAAAGTGAAAGCTTTTCATGAATAACACTTTAAGTAGTGAGAAACCTTTACAATTGGCAGCTGGTTCATTGACAGTTTTGCTACCTGTATATTATGTATTGAGAGAGGTTGAGAGAATGATTATGCAACGACTGGTGTGAGTAGTTTTCAGGTAGAAACTCGTGTCCAGCGATGGTTTCGGTGTTGCGACTTTATACGTTAAGAGAGGTTAAAATGTAGTAATTTATGTAGTGAAAAGCCTTTTCATATGTTCTGCTGCAGTTCTGCGCTGTCAAGGGATTTTAAAGTGAAAGCTTTTCATGAATAACACTTTAAGTAGTGAGAAACCTTTACAATTGGCAGCTGGATCATTGACAGTTTTGCTACCTGTATATTATGTATTGAGAGAGGTTAAGAGAATGATTATGCAACGACTGGTGTGAGTAGTTTTCAGGTAGAAACTCGTTTCCAGCGATGGTTTCTGTGTTGCGACTTTATACGTTAAGAGAATTAAAAATTTAGTAATTTATGTAGTGAGAAGTCTTTTCATATGTTCTGCTGCAGATCTGCGCTGTCAAGGGATTTTAAAGTGAAAGCTTTTCATGAATAACAATTTAAGTAGTGAGAAACCTTTAAAATTGGCAGCTGGTTCATTGACAGTTTTGCTACCTGTATATTATGTATTGAGAGAGGTTGAGAGAATGATTATGCAACGACTGGTGTGAGTAGTTTTCAGGTAGAAACTCGTGTCCAGCGATGGTTTCGGTGTTGCGACTTTATACGTTAAGAGAGGTTAAAATGAAGTAATTTATGTAGTGAAAAGCCTTTTCATATGTTCTGCTGCAGTTCTGCGCTGTCAAGGGATTTTAAAGTGAAAGCTTTTCATGAATAACAATTTAAGTAGTGAGAAACCTTTAAAATTGGCAGCTGGTTCATTGACAGTTTTGCTACCTGTATATTATGTAGTGAGAGAGGTTGAGAGAATGATTATGCAACGACTGGTGTGAGTAGTTTTCAGGTAGAAACTCGTGTCCAGCGATGGTTTCGGTGTTGCGACTTTATACGTTAAGAGAGGTTAAAATGTAGTAATTTATGTAGTGAAAAGCCTTTTCATATGTTCTGCTGCAGTTCTGCGCTGTCAAGGGATTTTAAAGTGAAAGCTTTTCATGAATAACACTTTAAGTAGTGAGAAACCTTTACAATTGGCAGCTGGATCATTGACAGTTTTGCTACCTGTATATTATGTATTGAGAGAGGTTAAGAGAATGATTATGCAACGACTGGTGTGAGTAGTTTTCAGGTAGAAACTCGTTTCCAGCGATGGTTTCTGTGTTGCGACTTTATACGTTAAGAGAATTAAAAATTTAGTAATTTATGTAGTGAGAAGTCTTTTCATATGTTCTGCTGCAGATCTGCGCTGTCAAGGGATTTTAAAGTGAAAGCTTTTCATGAATAACAATTTAAGTAGTGAGAAACCTTTAAAATTGGCAGCTGGTTCATTGACAGTTTTGCTACCTGTATATTATGTATTGAGAGAGGTTAAGAGAATGATTATGCAACGACTGGTGTGAGTAGGTTTCAGGTAGAAACTCGTGTCCAGCGATGGTTTCGGTGTTGCGACTTTATACGTTAAGAGAGGTTAGAATGAAGTAATTTATGTAGTGAAAAGCCTTTTCATATGTTCTGCTGCAGTTCTGCGCTGTCAAGGGATTTTAAAGTGAAAGCTTTTCATGAATAACAATTTAAGTAGTGAGAAACCTTTAAAATTGGCAGCTGGTTCATTGACAGTTTTGCTACCTGTATATTATGTATTGAGAGAGGTTGAGAGAATGATTATGCAACGACTGGTGTGAGTAGTTTTCAGGTAGAAACTCGTGTCCAGCTATGGATTCGGTGTTGCCACTTTATACGTTAAGAGAGGTTAAAATGTAGTAATTTATGTAGTGAGAAGCCTTTTCATATGTTCTGCTGCAGTTCTGCGCTGTCAAGGGATTTTAAAGTGAAAGCTTTTCATGAATAACACTTTAAGTAGTGAGAAACCTTTACAATTGGCAGCTGGTTCATTGACAGTTTTGCTACCTGTATATTATGAATTGAGAGAGGTTGAGAGAATGATTATGCAACGACTGGTGTGAGTAGTTTTCAGGTAGAAACTCATTTCCAGCGATGGTTTCGGTGTTGCCACTTTATACATTAAGAGAGGTTAAAATGTAGTAATTTATGTAGTGAAAAGCCTTTTCATATGTTCTGCTGCAGTTCTGCGCTGTCAAGGGATTTTAAAGTGAAAGCTTTTCATGAATAACACTTTAAGTAGTGAGAAACCTTTACAATTGGCAGCTGGTTCATTGACAGTTTTGCTACCTGTATATTATGTATTGAGAGAGGTTAAGAGAATGATTATGCAACGACTGGTGTGAGTAGTTTTCAGGTAGAAACTCGTGTCCAGCGATGGATTCGGTGTTGCCACTTTATACGTTAAGAGAGGTTAAAATGTAGTAATTTATGTAGTGAGAAGCCTTTTCATATGTTCTGCTGCAGTTCGGCGCTGTCAAGGGATTTTAAAGTGAAAGCTTTTCATGAATAACAGTTTAAGTAGTGAGAAACCTTTACAATTGGCAGCTGGATCATTGACAGTTTTGCTACCTGAATATTATGTATTGAGAGAGGTTAAGAGAATGATTATGCAACGACTGGTGTGAGTAGTTTTCAGGTAGAAACTCGTGTCCAGCGATGGTTTCGGTGTTGCGACTTTATACGTTAAGAGAGGATAAAATTTAGTAATTTATGTAGTGAAAAGCCTTTTCATATGTTCTGCTGCAGTTCTGCGCTGTCAAGGGATTTTAAAGTGAAAGCTTTTCATGAATAACACTTTAAGTAGTGAGAAACCTTTACAATTGTCAGCTGGTTCATTGACAGTTTTGCTACCTGTATATTATGTATTGAGAGAGGTTAAGAGAATGATTATGCAACGACTGGTGTGAGTAGTTTTCAGGTAGAAACTCGTGTCCAGCGATGGTTTCGGTGTTGCGACTTTATACGTTAAGAGAGGTTAAAATGTTGTAATTTATGTAGTGAAAAGCCTTTTCATATGTTCTGCTGCAGTTCTGCGCTGTCAAGGGATTTTAAAGTGAATGCTTTTCATGAGAAACCTTTACAATTGGCAGCTGGTTCATTGACAGTTTTGCTACCTGTATATTATGTATTGAGAGAGGTTGAGAGAATGATTATGCAACGACTGGTGTGAGTAGTTTTCAGGTAGAAACTCATTTCCAGCGATGGTTTCGGTGTTGCCACTTTATACGTTAAGAGAGGTTAAAATGTAGTAATTTATGTAGTGAAAAGCCTTTTCATATGTTCTGCTGCAGTTCTGCGCTGTCAAGGAATTTTAAAGTGAAAGCTTTTCATGAATAACACTTTAAGTAGTGAGAAACCTTTACAATTGGCAGCTGGTTCATTGACAGTTTTGCTACCTGTATATTATGTATTGAGAGAGGTTAAGAGAATGATTATGCAAAGACTGGTGTGAGTAGTTTTCAGGTAGTAACTCGTGTCCAGCGATGGTTTCGGTGTTGCGACTTTATACGTTAAGAGAGGTTAAAATGTTGTGATTTATGTAGTGAAAAGCCTTTTCATATGTTCTGCTGCAGTTCTGCGCTGTCAAGGAATTTTAAAGTGAAAGCTTTTCATGAATAACACTTTAAGTAGTGAGAAACCTTTACAATTGGCAGCTGGTCCATTGACAGTTTTGCTACCTGTATATTATGTATTGAGAGAGGTTAAGAGAATGATTATGCAACGACTGGTGTGAGTAGTTTTCAGGTAGAAACTCGTGTCCAGCGATGGTTTCTGTGTTGCGACTTTATACGTTAAGAGAGGATAAAATGTAGTAATTTATGTAGTGAAAAGCCTTTTCATATGTTTTGCTGCAGTTCTGCGCTGTCAAGGGATTTTAAAGTGAAAGCTTTTCATGAATAACAATTTAAGTAGTGAGAAACCTTTAAAATTGGCAGCTGGTTCATTGACAGTTTTGCTACCTGTATATTATGTATTGAGAGAGGTTAAGAGAATGATTATGCAACGACTGGTGTGAGTAGTTTTCAGGTAGAAACTCGTGTCCAGCGATGGTTTCGGTGTTGCGACTTTATACGTTAAGAGAGGTTAAAATGAAGTAATTTATGTAGTGAAAAGCCTTTTCATATGTTCTGCTGCAGTTCTGCGCTGTCAAGGGATTTTAAAGTGAAAGCTTTTCATGAATAACAATTTAAGTAGTGAGAAACCTTTAAAATTGGCAGCTGGTTCATTGACAGTTTTGCTACCTGTATATTATGTATTGAGAGAGGTTGAGAGAATGATTATGCAACGACTGGTGTGAGTAGTTTTCAGGTAGAAACTCGTGTCCAGCGATGGTTTCGGTGTTGCGACTTTATACGTTAAGAGAGGTTAAAATGAAGTAATTTATGTAGTGAAAAGCCTTTTCATATGTTCTGCTGCAGTTCTGCGCTGTCAAGGGATTTTAAAGTGAAAGCTTTTCATGAATAACACTTTAAGTAGTGAGAAACCTTTACAATTGGCAGCTGGTTCATTGACAGTTTTGCTACCTGTATATTATGTATTGAGAGAGGTTAAGAGAATGATTATGCAACGACTGGTGTGAGTAGTTTTCAGGTAGAAACTCATTTCCAGCGATGGTTTCGGTGTTGCCACTTTATACGTTAAGAGAGGTTAAAATGTAGTAATTTATGTAGTGAAAAGCCTTTTCATATGTTCTGCTGCAGTTCTGCGCTGTCAAGGGATTTTAAAGTGAAAGCTTTTCATGAATAACACTTTAAGTAGTGAGAAACCTTTACAATTGTCAGCTGGTTCATTGACGGTTTTGCTACCTGTATATTATGTATTGAGAGAGGTTAAGAGAATGATTATGCAACGACTGGTGTGAGTAGTTTTCAGGTAGAAACTCGTGTCCAGCGATGGTTTCGGTGTTGCGACTTTATACGTTAAGAGAGGTTAAAATGTTGTAATTTATGTAGTGAAAAGCCTTTTCATATGTTCTGCTGCAGTTCTGGGCTGTCAAGGAATTTTAAAGTGAAAGCTTTTCATGAATAACACTTTAAGTAGTGAGAAACCTTTACAATTGGCAGCTGGTTCATTGACAGTTTTGCTACCTGTATATTATGTATTGAGAGAGGTTAAGAGAATGATTATGCAAAGACTGGTGCGAGTAGTTTTCAGGTAGTAACTCGTGTCCAGCGATGGTTTCGGTGTTGCGACTTTATACGTTAAGAGAGGTTAAAATGTTGTGATTTATGTAGTGAAAAGCCTTTTCATATGTTCTGCTGCAGTTCTGCGCTGTCAAGGAATTTTAAAGTGAAAGCTTTTCATGAATAACACTTTAAGTAGTGAGAAACCTTTACAATTGTCAGCTGGTTCATTGACAGTTTTGCTACCTGTATATTATGTATTGAGAGAGGTTAAGAGAATGATTATACAACGACTGGTGTGAGTAGTTTTCAGGTAGCAACTCGTGTCCAGCGATGGTTTCTGTGTTGCGACTTTATACGTTAAGAGAGGATAAAATGTAGTAATTTATGTAGTGAAAAGCCTTTTCATATGTTTTGCTGCAGTTCTGCGCTGTCAAGGGATTTTTAAGTGAAAGCTTTTCATGAATAACAATTTAAGTAGTGAGAAACCTTTAAAGTTGGCAGCTGGTTCATTGACAGTTTTGCTACCTGTATATTATGTATTGAGAGAGGTTAAGAGAATGATAATGCAAAGACTGGTGTGAGTAGTTTTCAGATAGAAACTCGTGTCCAGCGATGGTTTCGGTGTTGCGACTTTATACGTTAAGAGTGGTTAAAATGTTGTAATTTATGTAGTGAAAATCCTTTTCATATGTTCTGCTGCAGTTCTGCGCTGTCAAGGAATTTTAAAGTGAAAGCTTTTCATGAATAACACTTTAAGTAGTGAGAAACCTTTACAATTGGCAGTTGGTTCATTGACAGTTTTGCTACCTGTATATTATGTATTTAGAGAGGTTAAGAGAATGATTATGCAACGACTGGTGTGAGTAGTTTTCAGGTAGAAACTCGTGTCCAGCGATGGTTTCGGTGTTGCGACTTTATACGTTAAGAGAGGTTAAAATGAAGTAATTTATGTAGTGAAAAGCCTTTTCATATGTTCTGCTGCAGTTCTGCGCTGTCAAGGGATTTTAAAGTGAAAGCTTTTCATGAATAACAATTTAAGTAGTGAGAAACCTTTAAAATTGGCAGCTGGTTCATTGACAGTTTTGCTACCTGTATATTATGTATTGAGAGAGGTTGAGAGAATGATTATGCAACGACTGGTGTGAGTAGTTTTCAGGTAGAAACTCGTGTCCAGCGATGGTTTCGGTGTTGCGACTTTAAACGTTAAGAGAGGTTAAAATGTAGTAATTTATGTAGTGAAAAGCCATTTCATATGTTCTGCTGCAGTTCTGCGCTGTCAAGGAATTTTAAAGTGAAAGCTTTTCATGAATAACACTTTAAGTAGTGAGAAACCTTTACAATTGGCAGCTGGATCATTGACAGTTTTGCTACCTTTATATTATGTATTGAGAGAGGTTAAGAGAATGATTATGCAACGACTGGTGTGAGTAGTTTTCAGGTAGAAACTCGTGTCCAGCGATGGTTTCGGTGTTGCGACTTTATACGTTAAGAGAGGTTAAAATGTAGTAATTTATGTAGTGAAAAGCCTTTTCATATGTTCTGCTGCAGTTCTGCGCTGTCATGGAATTTTAAAGTCAAAGCTTTTCATGAATAACACTTTAAGTAGTGAGAAACCTTTACAATTGGCAGCTGGTTCATTGTCAGTTTTGCTACCTGTATATTATGTATTGAGAGAGGTTGAGAGAATGATTATGCAACGACTGGTGTGAGTAGTTTTCAGGTAGAAACTCGTGTCCAGCGATGGTTTCGGTGTTGCGACTTTATACGTTAAGAGAGGTTAAAATGAAGTAATTTATGTAGTGAAAAGCCTTTTCATATGTTCTGCTGCAGTTCTGCGCTGTCAAGGGATTTTAAAGTGAAAGCTTTTCATGAATAACACTTTAAGTAGTGAGAAACCTTTACAATTGGCAGCTGGATCATTGACAGTTTTGCTACCTGTATATTATGAATTGAGAGAGGTTGAGAGAATGATTATGCAACGACTGGTGTGAGTAGTTTTCAGGTAGAAACTCATTTCCAGCGATGATTTTGGTGTTGCCACTTTATACATTAAGAGAGGTTAAAATGTAGTAATTTATGTAGTGAAAAGCCTTTTCATATGTTCTGCTGCAGTTCTGCGCTGTCAAGGGATTTTAAAGTGAAAGCTTTTCATGAATAACTCACTTTAAGTAGTGAGAAACCTTTACAATTGGCAGCTGGTTCATTGACAGTTTTGCTACCTGTATATTATGTATTGAGAGAGGTTAAGAGAATGATTATGCAACGACTGGTGTGAGTAGTTTTCAGGTAGAAACTCGTGTCCAGCGATGGATTCGGTGTTGCCACTTTATACGTTAAGAGAGGTTAAAATGTAGTAATTTATGTAGTGAGAAGCCTTTTCATATGTTCTGCTGCAGTTCGGCGCTGTCAAGGGATTTTAAAGTGAAAGCTTTTCATGAATAACACTTTAAGTAGTGAGAAACCTTTACAATTGGCAGCTGGATCATTGACAGTTTTGCTACCTGAATATTATGTATTGAGAGAGGTTAAGAGAATGATTATGCAACGACTGGTGTGAGTAGTTTTCAGGTAGAAACTCGTGTCCAGCGATGATTTCGGTGTTGCGACTTTATACGTTAAGAGAGGATAAAATTTAGTAATTTATGTAGTGAAAAGCCTTTTCATATGTTCTGCTGCAGTTCTGCGCTGTCAAGGGATTTTAAAGTGAAAGCTTTTCATGAATAACACTTTAAGTAGTGAGAAACCTTTACAATTGTCAGCTGGTTCATTGACAGTTTTGCTACCTGTATATTATGTATTGAGAGAGGTTAAGAGAATGATTATGCAACGACTGGTGTGAGTAGTTTTCAGGTAGAAACTCGTGTCCAGCGATGGTTTCGGTGTTGCGACTTTATACGTTAAGAGAGGTTAAAATGTTGTAATTTATGTAGTGAAAAGCCTTTTCATATGTTCTGCTGCAGTTCTGCGCTGTCAAGGGATTTTAAAGTGAAAGCTTTTCATGAGAAACCTTTACAATTGGCAGCTGGTTCATTGACAGTTTTGCTACCTGTATATTATGTATTGAGAGAGGTTGAGAGAATGATTATGCAACGACTGGTGTGAGTAGTTTTCAGGTAGAAACTCATTTCCAGCGATGGTTTCGGTGTTGCCACTTTATACGTTAAGAGAGGTTAAAATGTAGTAATTTATGTAGTGAAAAGCCTTTTCATATGTTCTGCTGCAGTTCTGCGCTGTCAAGGAATTTTAAAGTGAAAGCTTTTCATGAATAACACTTTAAGTAGTGAGAAACCTTTACAATTGGCAGCTGGTTCATTGACAGTTTTGCTACCTGTATATTATGTATTGAGAGAGGTTAAGAGAATGATTATGCAAAGACTGGTGTGAGTAGTTTTCAGGTAGTAACTCGTGTCCAGCGATGGTTTCGGTGTTGCGACTTTATACGTTAAGAGAGGTTAAAATGTTGTGATTTATGTAGTGAAAAGCCTTTTCATATGTTCTGCTGCAGTTCTGCGCTGTCAAGGAATTTTAAAGTGAAAGCTTTTCATGAATAACACTTTAAGTAGTGAGAAACCTTTACAATTGGCAGCTGGTCCATTGACAGTTTTGCTACCTGTATATTATGTATTGAGAGAGGTTAAGAGAATGATTATGCAACGACTGGTGTGAGTAGTTTTCAGGTAGAAACTCGTGTCCAGCGATGGTTTCTGTGTTGCGACTTTATACGTTAAGAGAGGATAAAATGTAGTAATTTATGTAGTGAAAAGCCTTTTCATATGTTTTGCTGCAGTTCTGCGCTGTCAAGGGATTTTAAAGTGAAAGCTTTTCATGAATAACAATTTAAGTAGTGAGAAACCTTTAAAATTGGCAGCTGGTTCATTGACAGTTTTGCTACCTGTATATTATGTATTGAGAGAGGTTAAGAGAATGATTATGCAACGACTGGTGTGAGTAGTTTTCAGGTAGAAACTCGTGTCCAGCGATGGTTTCGGTGTTGCGACTTTATACGTTAAGAGAGGTTAAAATGAAGTAATTTATGTAGTGAAAAGCCTTTTCATATGTTCTGCTGCAGTTCTGCGCTGTAAAGGGATTTTAAAGTGAAAGCTTTTCATGAATAACAATTTAAGTAGTGAGAAACCTTTAAAATTGGCAGCTGGTTCATTGACAGTTTTGCTACCTGTATATTATGTATTGAGAGAGGTTGAGAGAATGATTATGCAACGACTGGTGTGAGTAGTTTTCAGGTAGAAACTCGTGTCCAGCGATGGTTTCGGTGTTGCGACTTTATACGTTAAGAGAGGTTAAAATGAAGTAATTTATGTAGTGAAAAGCCTTTTCATATGTTCTGCTGCAGTTCTGCGCTGTCAAGGGATTTTAAAGTGAAAGCTTTTCATGAATAACACTTTAAGTAGTGAGAAACCTTTACAATTGGCAGCTGGTTCATTGACAGTTTTGCTACCTGTATATTATGTATTGAGAGAGGTTAAGAGAATGATTATGCAACGACTGGTGTGAGTAGTTTTCAGGTAGAAACTCATTTCCAGCGATGGTTTCGGTGTTGCCACTTTATACGTTAAGAGAGGTTAAAATGTAGTAATTTATGTAGTGAAAAGCCTTTTCATATGTTCTGCTGCAGTTCTGCGCTGTCAAGGGATTTTAAAGTGAAAGCTTTTCATGAATAACACTTTAAGTAGTGAGAAACCTTTACAATTGTCAGCTGGTTCATTGACGGTTTTGCTACCTGTATATTATGTATTGAGAGAGGTTAAGAGAATGATTATGCAACGACTGGTGTGAGTAGTTTTCAGGTAGAAACTCGTGTCCAGCGATGGTTTCGGTGTTGCGACTTTATACGTTAAGAGAGGTTAAAATGTTGTAATTTATGTAGTGAAAAGCCTTTTCATATGTTCTGCTGCAGTTCTGGGCTGTCAAGGAATTTTAAAGTGAAAGCTTTTCATGAATAACAATTTAAGTAGTGAGAAACCTTTAAAGTTGGCAGCTGGTTCATTGACAGTTTTGCTACCTGTATATTATGTATTGAGAGAGGTTAAGAGAATGATAATGCAAAGACTGGTGTGAGTAGTTTTCAGATAGAAACTCGTGTCCAGCGATGGTTTCGGTGTTTCGACTTTATACGTTAAGAGTGGTTAAAATGTTGTAATTTATGTAGTGAAAAGCCTTTTCATATGTTCTGCTGCAGTTCGGCGCTGTCAAGGGATTTTAAAGTGAAAGCTTTTCATGAATAACACTTTAAGTAGTGAGAAACCTTTACAATTGGCAGCTGGATCATTGACAGTTTTGCTACCTGAATATTATGTATTGAGAGAGGTTAAGAGAATGATTATGCAACGACTGGTGTGAGTAGTTTTCAGGTAGAAACTCGTGTCCAGCGATGGTTTCGGTGTTGCGACTTTATACGTTAAGAGAGGATAAAATGTAGTAATTTATGTAGTGAAAAGCCTTTTCATATGTTCTGCTGCAGTTCTGCGCTGTCAAGGGATTTTAAAGTGAAAGCTTTTCATGAATAACACTTTAAGTAGTGAGAAACCTTTACAATTGTCAGCTGGTTCATTGACAGTTTTGCTACCTGTATATTATGTATTGAGAGAGGTTAAGAGAATGATTATGCAACGACTGGTGTGAGTAGTTTTCAGGTAGAAACTCGTGTCCAGCGATGGTTCCGGTGTTGCGACTTTATACGTTAAGAGAGGTTAAAATGTTGTAATTTATGTAGTGAAAAGCCTTTTCATATGTTCTGCTGCAGTTCTGCGCTGTCAAGGGATTTTAAAGTGAAAGCTTTTCATGAGAAACCTTTACAATTGGCAGCTGGTTCATTGACAGTTTTGCTACCTGTATATTATGTATTGAGAGAGGTTGAGAGAATGATTATGCAACGACTGGTGTGAGTAGTTTTCAGGTAGAAACTCATTTCCAGCGATGGTTTCGGTGTTGCCACTTTATACGTTAAGAGAGGTTAAAATGTAGTAATTTATGTAGTGAAAAGCCTTTTCATATGTTCTGCTGCAGTTCTGCGCTGTCAAGGGATTTTAAAGTGAAAGCTTTTCATGAATAACACTTTAAGTAGTGAGAAACCTTTACAATTGTCAGCTGGTTCATTGACGGTTTTGCTACCTGTATATTATGTATTGAGAGAGGTTAAGAGAATGATTATGCAACGACTGGTGTGAGTAGTTTTCAGGTAGAAACTCGTGTCCAGCGATGGTTTCGGTGTTGCGACTTTATACGTTAAGAGAGGTTAAAATGTTGTAATTTATGTAGTGAAAAGCCTTTTCATATGTTCTGCTGCAGTTCTGCGCTGTCAAGGAATTTTAAAGTGAAAGCTTTTCATGAATAACACTTTAAGTAGTGAGAAACCTTTACAATTGGCAGCTGGTTCATTGACAGTTTTGCTACCTGTATATTATGTATTGAGAGAGGTTAAGAGAATGATTATGTAAAGACTGGTGCGAGTAGTTTTCAGGTAGTAACTCGTGTCCAGCGATGGTTTCGGTGTTGCGACTTTATACGTTAAGAGAGGTTAAAATGTTGTGATTTATGTAGTGAAAAGCCTTTTCATATGTTCTGCTGCAGTTCTGCGCTGTCAAGGAATTTTAAAGTGAAAGCTTTTCATGAATAACACTTTAAGTAGTGAGAAACCTTTACAATTGTCAGCTGGTTCATTGACAGTTTTGCTACCTGTATATTATGTATTGAGAGAGGTTAAGAGAATGATTATACAACGACTGGTGTGAGTAGTTTTCAGGTAGCAACTCGTGTCCAGCGATGGTTTCTGTGTTGCGACTTTATACGTTAAGAGAGGATAAAATGTAGTAATTTATGTAGTGAAAAGCCTTTTCATATGTTTTGCTGCAGTTCTGCGCTGTCAAGGGATTTTTAAGTGAAAGCTTTTCATGAATAACAATTTAAGTAGTGAGAAACCTTTAAAGTTGGCAGCTGGTTCATTGACAGTTTTGCTACCTGTATATTATGTATTGAGAGAGGTTAAGAGAATGATAATGCAAAGACTGGTGTGAGTAGTTTTCAGATAGAAACTCGTGTCCAGCGATGGTTTCGGTGTTGCGACTTTATACGTTAAGAGTGGTTAAAATGTTGTAATTTATGTAGTGAAAAGCCTTTTCATATGTTCTGCTGCAGTTCTGCGCTGTCAAGGAATTTTAAAGTGAAAGCTTTTCATGAATAACACTTTAAGTAGTGAGAAACCTTTACAATTGGCAGTTGGTTCATTGACAGTTTTGCTACCTGTATATTATGTATTTAGAGAGGTTAAGAGAATGATTATGCAACTACTGGTGTGAGTAGTTTTCAGGTAGAAACTCGTGTCCAGCGATGGTTTCGGTGTTGCGACTTTATACGTTAAGAGAGGTTAAAATGAAGTAATTTATGTAGTGAAAAGCCTTTTCATATGTTCTGCTGCAGTTCTGCGCTGTCAAGGGATTTTAAAGTGAAAGCTTTTCATGAATAACAATTTAAGTAGTGAGAAACCTTTAAAATTGGCAGCTGGTTCATTGACAGTTTTGCTACCTGTATATTATGTATTGAGAGAGGTTGAGAGAATGATTATGCAACGACTGGTGTGAGTAGTTTTCAGGTAGAAACTCGTGTCCAGCGATGGTTTCGGTGTTGCGACTTTATACGTTAAGAGAGGTTAAAATGTAGTAATTTATGTAGTGAAAAGCCTTTTCATATGTTCTGCTGCAGTTCTGCGCTGTCAAGGGATTTTAAAGTGAAAGCTTTTCATGAATAACAATTTAAGTAGTGAGAAACCTTTAAAATTGGCAGCTGGTTCATTGACAG
The DNA here is from genome assembly GCA_929113105.1 of Agrypnus murinus. Classification (NCBI taxonomy): domain Eukaryota; kingdom Metazoa; phylum Arthropoda; class Insecta; order Coleoptera; family Elateridae; genus Agrypnus; species Agrypnus murinus. The sequence goes on along the minus strand of OV816029.1, from coordinate 23,089,500 downwards.
TTTTGCTACCTGTATATTATGTATTGAGAGAGGTTGAGAGAATGATTATGCAACGACTGGTGTGAGTAGTTTTCAGGTAGAAACTCGTGTCCAGCGATGGTTTCGGTGTTGCGACTTTATACATTAAGAGAGGTTAAAATGTAGTAATTTATGTAGTGAAAAGCCATTTCATATGTTCTGCTGCAGTTCTGCGCTGTCAAGGAATTTTAAAGTGAAAGCTTTTCATGAATAACACTTTAAGTAGTGAGAAACCTTTACAATTGGCAGCTGGATCATTGACAGTTTTGCTACCTTTATATTATGTATTGAGAGAGGTTAAGAGAATGATTATGCAACGACTGGTGTGAGTAGTTTTCAGGTAGAAACTCGTGTCCAGCGATGGTTTCGGTGTTGCGACTTTATACGTTAAGAGAGGTTAAAATGTAGTAATTTATGTAGTGAAAAGCCTTTTCATATGTTCTGCTGCAGTTCTGCGCTGTCAAGGGATTTTAAAGTGAAAGCTTTTCATGAATAACACTTTAAGTAGTGAGAAACCTTTACAATTGGCAGCTGGATCATTGACAGTTTTGCTACCTGTATATTATGTATTGAGAGAGGTTAAGAGAATGATTATGCAACGACTGGTGTGAGTAGTTTTCAGGTAGAAACTCGTGTCCAGCGATGGTTTATGTAGTGAAAAGCCTTTTCATATGTTCTGCTGCAGTTCTGCGCTGTCATGGAATTTTAAAGTCAAAGCTTTTCATGAATAACACTTTAAGTAGTGAGAAACCTTTACAATTGGCAGCTGGTTCATTGTCAGTTTTGCTACCTGTATATTATGTATTGAGAGAGGTTGAGAGAATGATTATGCAACGACTGGTGTGAGTAGTTTTCAGGTGGAAACTCGTGTCCAGCGATGGTTTCGGTGTTGCGACTTTATACGTTAAGAGAGGTTAAAATGAAGTAATTTATGTAGTGAAAAGCCTTTTCATATGTTCTGCTGCAGTTCTGCGCTGTCAAGGAATTTTAAAGTGAAAGCTTTTCATGAATAACACTTTAAGTAGTGAGAAACCTTTACAATTGGCAGCTGGTTCATTGACAGTTTTGCTACCTGTATATTATGTATTGAGAGGGGTTAAGAGAATGATTATGCAACGACTGGTGTGAGTAGTTTTCAGGTAGAAACTCGTGTCCAGCGATGGTTTCTGTGTTGCGACTTTATACGTTAAGAGAGGATAAAATGTAGTAATTTATGTAGTGAAAAGCCTTTTCATATGTTTTGCTGCAGTTCTGCGCTGTCAAGGGATTTTTAAGTGAAAGCTTTTCATGAATAACAATTTAAGTAGTGAGAAACCTTTAAAGTTGGCAGCTGGTTCATTGACAGTTTTGCTACCTGTATATTATGTATTGAGAGAGGTTAAGAGAATGATAATGCAAAGACTGGTGTGAGTAGTTTTCAGATAGAAACTCGTGTCCAGCGATGGTTTCGGTGTTGCGACTTTATACGTTAAGAGTGGTTAAAATGAAGTAATTTATGTAGTGAAAAGCCTTTTCATATGTTCTGCTGCAGTTCTGCGCTGTCAAGGGATTTTAAAGTGAAAGCTTTTCATGAATAACAATTTAAGTAGTGAGAAACCTTTAAAATTGGCAGCTGGTTCATTGACAGTTTTGCTACCTGTATATTATGTATTTAGAGAGGTTAAGAGAATGATTATGCAACGACTGGTGTGAGTAGTTTTCAGATAGAAACTCGTGTCCAGCGATGGTTTCGGTGTTGCGACTTTATACGTTAAGAGAGGTTAAAATGAAGTAATTTATGTAGTGAAAAGCCTTTTCATATGTTCTGCTGCAGTTCTGCGCTGTCAAGGGATTTTAAAGTGAAAGCTTTTCATGAATAACAATTTAAGTAGTGAGAAACCTTTAAAATTGGCAGCTGGTTCATTGACAGTTTTGCTACCTGTATATTATGTATTGAGAGAGGTTGAGAGAATGATTATGCAACGACTGGTGTGAGTAGTTTTCAGGTAGAAACTCGTGTCCAGCGATGGTTTCGGTGTTGCGACTTTATACGTTAAGAGAGGTTAAAATGAAGTAATTTATGTAGTGAAAAGCCTTTTCATATGTTCTGCTGCAGTTCTGCGCTGTCAAGGGATTTTAAAGTGAAAGCTTTTCATGAATAACAATTTAAGTAGTGAGAAACCTTTAAAATTGGCAGCTGGTTCATTGACAGTTTTGCTACCTGTATATTATGTATTGAGAGAGGTTGAGAGAATGATTATGCAACGACTGGTGTGAGTAGTTTTCAGGTAGAAACTCGTGTCCAGCGATGGTTTCGGTGTTGCGACTTTATACGTTAAGAGAGGTTAAAATGTAGTAATTTATGTAGTGAAAAGCCATTTCATATGTTCTGCTGCAGTTCTGCGCTGTCAAGGGATTTTAAAGTGAAAGCTTTTCATGAATAACAATTTAAGTAGTGAGAAACCTTTAAAATTGGCAGCTGGTTCATTGACAGTTTTGCTACCTGTATATTATGTATTTAGAGAGGTTAAGAGAATGATAATGCAAAGACTGGTGTGAGTAGTTTTCAGATAGAAACTCGTGTCCAGCGATGGTTTCGGTGTTGCGACTTTATACGTTAAGAGAGGTTAAAATGTAGTAATTTATGTAGTGAAAAGCCATTTCATATGTTCTGCTGCAGTTCTGCGCTGTCAAGGGATTTTAAAGTGAAAGCTTTTCATGAATAACAATTTAAGTAGTGAGAAACCTTTAAAATTGGCAGCTGGTTCATTGACAGTTTTGCTACCTGTATATTATGTATTTAGAGAGGTTAAGAGAATGATAATGCAAAGACTGGTGTGAGTAGTTTTCAGGTAGAAACTCGTGTCCAGCGATGGTTTCGGTGTTGCGACTTTATACGTTAAGAGAGGTTAAAATGTAGTAATTTATGTAGTGAAAAGCCATTTCATATGTTCTGCTGCAGTTCTGCGCTGTCAAGGGATTTTAAAGTGAAAGCTTTTCATGAATAACAATTTAAGTAGTGAGAAACCTTTAAAATTGGCAGTTGGTTCATTGACAGTTTTGCTACCTGTATATTATGTATTTAGAGAGGTTAAGAGAATGATAATGCAAAGACTGGTGTGAGTAGTTTTCAGATAGAAACTCGTGTCCAGCGATGGTTTCGGTGTTGCGACTTTATACGTTAAGAGAGGTTAAAATGAAGTAATTTATGTAGTGAAAAGCCTTTTCATATGTTCTGCTGCAGTTCTGCGCTGTCAAGGGATTTTAAAGTGAAAGCTTTTCATGAATAACAATTTAAGTAGTGAGAAACCTTTAAAATTGGCAGCTGGTTCATTGACAGTTTTGCTACCTGTATATTATGTATTGAGAGAGGTTGAGAGAATGATTATGCAACATCTGGTGTGAGTAGTTTTCAGGTAGAAACTCGTGTCCAGCGATGGTTTCGGTGTTGCGACTTTATACGTTAAGAGAGGTTAAAATGAAGTAATTTATGTAGTGAAAAGCCTTTTCATATGTTCTGCTGCAGTTCTGCGCTGTCAAGGGATTTTAAAGTGAAAGCTTTTCATGAATAACAATTTAAGTAGTGAGAAACCTTTAAAATTGGCAGCTGGTTCATTGACAGTTTTGCTACCTGTATATTATGTATTGAGAGAGGTTGAGAGAATGATTATGCAACGACTGGTGTGAGTAGTTTTCAGGTAGAAACTCGTGTCCAGCGATGGTTTCGGTGTTGCGACTTTATACGTTAAGAGAGGTTAAAATGTAGTAATTTATGTAGTGAAAAGCCATTTCATATGTTCTGCTGCAGTTCTGCGCTGTCAAGGGATTTTAAAGTGAAAGCTTTTCATGAATAACAATTTAAGTAGTGAGAAACCTTTAAAATTGGCAGCTGGTTCATTGACAGTTTTGCTACCTGTATATTATGTATTTAGAGAGGTTAAGAGAATGATAATGCAAAGACTGGTGTGAGTAGTTTTCAGATAGAAACTCGTGTCCAGCGATGGTTTCGGTGTTGCGACTTTATACGTTAAGAGAGGTTAAAATGTAGTAATTTATGTAGTGAAAAGCCATTTCATATGTTCTGCTGCAGTTCTGCGCTGTCAAGGGATTTTAAAGTGAAAGCTTTTCATGAATAACAATTTAAGTAGTGAGAAACCTTTAAAATTGGCAGCTGGTTCATTGACAGTTTTGCTACCTGTATATTATGTATTTAGAGAGGTTAAGAGAATGATAATGCAAAGACTGGTGTGAGTAGTTTTCAGGTAGAAACTCGTGTCCAGCGATGGTTTCGGTGTTGCGACTTTATACGTTAAGAGAGGTTAAAATGTAGTAATTTATGTAGTGAAAAGCCATTTCATATGTTCTGCTGCAGTTCTGCGCTGTCAAGGGATTTTAAAGTGAAAGCTTTTCATGAATAACAATTTAAGTAGTGAGAAACCTTTAAAATTGGCAGTTGGTTCATTGACAGTTTTGCTACCTGTATATTATGTATTTAGAGAGGTTAAGAGAATGATAATGCAAAGACTGGTGTGAGTAGTTTTCAGGTAGAAACTCGTGTCCAGCGATGGTTTCGGTGTTGCGACTTTATACGTTAAGAGAGGTTAAAATGTAGTAATTTATGTAGTGAAAAGCCATTTCATATGTTCTGCTGCAGTTCTGCGCTGTCAAGGGATTTTAAAGTGAAAGCTTTTCATGAATAACAATTTAAGTAGTGAGAAACCTTTAAAATTGGCAGCTGGTTCATTGACAGTTTTGCTACCTGTATATTATGTATTTAGAGAGGTTAAGAGAATGATAATGCAAAGACTGGTGTGAGTAGTTTTCAGGTAGAAACTCGTGTCCAGCGATGGTTTCGGTGTTGCGACTTTATACGTTAAGAGAGGTTAAAATGTAGTAATTTATGTAGTGAAAAGCCATTTCATATGTTCTGCTGCAGTTCTGCGCTGTCAAGGGATTTTAAAGTGAAAGCTTTTCATGAATAACAATTTAAGTAGTGAGAAACCTTTAAAATTGGCAGTTGGTTCATTGACAGTTTTGCTACCTGTATATTATGTATTTAGAGAGGTTAAGAGAATGATAATGCAAAGACTGGTGTGAGTAGTTTTCAGATAGAAACTCGTGTCCAGCGATGGTTTCGGTGTTGCGACTTTATACGTTAAGAGAGGTTAAAATGTAGTAATTTATGTAGTGAAAAGCCTTTTCATATGTTCTGCTGCAGTTCTGCGCTGTCAAGGGATTTTAAAGTGAAAGCTTTTCATGAATAACAATTTAAGTAGTGAGAAACCTTTAAAATTGGCAGCTGGTTCATTGACAGTTTTGCTACCTGTATATTATGTATTGAGAGAGGTTGAGAGAATGATTATGCAACGACTGGTGTGAGTAGTTTTCAGGTAGAAACTCGTGTCCAGCGATGGTTTCGGTGTTGCGACTTTATACGTTAAGAGAGGTTAAAATGAAGTAATTTATGTAGTGAAAAGCCTTTTCATATGTTCTGCTGCAGTTCTGCGCTGTCAAGGGATTTTAAAGTGAAAGCTTTTCATGAATAACAATTTAAGTAGTGAGAAACCTTTAAAATTGGCAGCTGGTTCATTGACAGTTTTGCTACCTGTATATTATGTATTGAGAGAGGTTGAGAGAATGATTATGCAACGACTGGTGTGAGTAGTTTTCAGGTAGAAACTCGTGTCCAGCGATGGTTTCGGTGTTGCGACTTTATACGTTAAGAGAGGTTAAAATGTAGTAATTTATGTAGTGAAAAGCCATTTCATATGTTCTGCTGCAGTTCTGCGCTGTCAAGGAATTTTAAAGTGAAAGCTTTTCATGAATAACACTTTAAGTAGTGAGAAACCTTTACAATTGGCAGCTGGATCATTGACAGTTTTGCTACCTTTATATTATGTATTGAGAGAGGTTAAGAGAATGATTATGCAACGACTGGTGTGAGTAGTTTTCAGGTAGAAACTCGTGTCCAGCGATGGTTTCGGTGTTGCGACTTTATACGTTAAGAGAGGTTAAAATGTAGTAATTTATGTAGTGAAAAGCCTTTTCATATGTTCTGCTGCAGTTCTGCGCTGTCAAGGGATTTTAAAGTGAAAGCTTTTCATGAATAACACTTTAAGTAGTGAGAAACCTTTAAAATTGGCAGCTGGTTCATTGACAGTTTTGCTACCTGTATATTATGTATTGAGAGAGGTTGAGAGAATGATTATGCAACGACTGGTGTGAGTAGTTTTCAGGTAGAAACTCGTGTCCAGCGATGGTTTCGGTGTTGCGACTTTATACGTTAAGAGAGGTTAAAATGTAGTAATTTATGTAGTGAAAAGCCATTTCATATGTTCTGCTGCAGTTCTGCGCTGTCAAGGGATTTTAAAGTGAAAGCTTTTCATGAATAACAATTTAAGTAGTGAGAAACCTTTAAAATTGGCAGCTGGTTCATTGACAGTTTTGCTACCTGTATATTATGTATTTAGAGAGGTTAAGAGAATGATAATGCAAAGACTGGTGTGAGTAGTTTTCAGATAGAAACTCGTGTCCAGCGATGGTTTCGGTGTTGCGACTTTATACGTTAAGAGAGGTTAAAATGTAGTAATTTATGTAGTGAAAAGCCATTTCATATGTTCTGCTGCAGTTCTGCGCTGTCAAGGGATTTTAAAGTGAAAGCTTTTCATGAATAACAATTTAAGTAGTGAGAAACCTTTAAAATTGGCAGCTGGTTCATTGACAGTTTTGCTACCTGTATATTATGTATTTAGAGAGGTTAAGAGAATGATAATGCAAAGACTGGTGTGAGTAGTTTTCAGGTAGAAACTCGTGTCCAGCGATGGTTTCGGTGTTGCGACTTTATACGTTAAGAGAGGTTAAAATGTAGTAATTTATGTAGTGAAAAGCCATTTCATATGTTCTGCTGCAGTTCTGCGCTGTCAAGGGATTTTAAAGTGAAAGCTTTTCATGAATAACAATTTAAGTAGTGAGAAACCTTTAAAATTGGCAGTTGGTTCATTGACAGTTTTGCTACCTGTATATTATGTATTTAGAGAGGTTAAGAGAATGATAATGCAAAGACTGGTGTGAGTAGTTTTCAGGTAGAAACTCGTGTCCAGCGATGGTTTCGGTGTTGCGACTTTATACGTTAAGAGAGGTTAAAATGTAGTAATTTATGTAGTGAAAAGCCATTTCATATGTTCTGCTGCAGTTCTGCGCTGTCAAGGGATTTTAAAGTGAAAGCTTTTCATGAATAACAATTTAAGTAGTGAGAAACCTTTAAAATTGGCAGCTGGTTCATTGACAGTTTTGCTACCTGTATATTATGTATTTAGAGAGGTTAAGAGAATGATAATGCAAAGACTGGTGTGAGTAGTTTTCAGGTAGAAACTCGTGTCCAGCGATGGTTTCGGTGTTGCGACTTTATACGTTAAGAGAGGTTAAAATGTAGTAATTTATGTAGTGAAAAGCCATTTCATATGTTCTGCTGCAGTTCTGCGCTGTCAAGGGATTTTAAAGTGAAAGCTTTTCATGAATAACAATTTAAGTAGTGAGAAACCTTTAAAATTGGCAGTTGGTTCATTGACAGTTTTGCTACCTGTATATTATGTATTTAGAGAGGTTAAGAGAATGATAATGCAAAGACTGGTGTGAGTAGTTTTCAGATAGAAACTCGTGTCCAGCGATGGTTTCGGTGTTGCGACTTTATACGTTAAGAGAGGTTAAAATGAAGTAATTTATGTAGTGAAAAGCCTTTTCATATGTTCTGCTGCAGTTCTGCGCTGTCAAGGGATTTTAAAGTGAAAGCTTTTCATGAATAACAATTTAAGTAGTGAGAAACCTTTAAAATTGGCAGCTGGTTCATTGACAGTTTTGCTACCTGTATATTATGTATTGAGAGAGGTTGAGAGAATGATTATGCAACGACTGGTGTGAGTAGTTTTCAGGTAGAAACTCGTGTCCAGCGATGGTTTCGGTGTTGCGACTTTATACGTTAAGAGAGGTTAAAATGAAGTAATTTATGTAGTGAAAAGCCTTTTCATATGTTCTGCTGCAGTTCTGCGCTGTCAAGGGATTTTAAAGTGAAAGCTTTTCATGAATAACAATTTAAGTAGTGAGAAACCTTTAAAATTGGCAGCTGGTTCATTGACAGTTTTGCTACCTGTATATTATGTATTGAGAGAGGTTGAGAGAATGATTATGCAACGACTGGTGTGAGTAGTTTTCAGGTAGAAACTCGTGTCCAGCGATGGTTTCGGTGTTGCGACTTTATACGTTAAGAGAGGTTAAAATGTAGTAATTTATGTAGTGAAAAGCCATTTCATATGTTCTGCTGCAGTTCTGCGCTGTCAAGGAATTTTAAAGTGAAAGCTTTTCATGAATAACACTTTAAGTAGTGAGAAACCTTTACAATTGGCAGCTGGATCATTGACAGTTTTGCTACCTTTATATTATGTATTGAGAGAGGTTAAGAGAATGATTATGCAACGACTGGTGTGAGTAGTTTTCAGGTAGAAACTCGTGTCCAGCGATGGTTTCGGTGTTGCGACTTTATACGTTAAGAGAGGTTAAAATGTAGTAATTTATGTAGTGAAAAGCCTTTTCATATGTTCTGCTGCAGTTCTGCGCTGTCAAGGGATTTTAAAGTGAAAGCTTTTCATGAATAACACTTTAAGTAGTGAGAAACCTTTACAATTGGCAGCTGGATCATTGACAGTTTTGCTACCTGTATATTATGTATTGAGAGAGGTTAAGAGAATGATTATGCAACGACTGGTGTGAGTAGTTTTCAGGTAGAAACTCGTGTCCAGCGATGGTTTATGTAGTGAAAAGCCTTTTCATATGTTCTGCTGCAGTTCTGCGCTGTCATGGAATTTTAAAGTCAAAGCTTTTCATGAATAACACTTTAAGTAGTGAGAAACCTTTACAATTGGCAGCTGGTTCATTGTCAGTTTTGCTACCTGTATATTATGTATTGAGAGAGGTTGAGAGAATGATTATGCAACGACTGGTGTGAGTAGTTTTCAGGTGGAAACTCGTGTCCAGCGATGGTTTCGGTGTTGCGACTTTATACGTTAAGAGAGGTTAAAATGAAGTAATTTATGTAGTGAAAAGCCTTTTCATATGTTCTGCTGCAGTTCTGCGCTGTCAAGGAATTTTAAAGTGAAAGCTTTTCATGAATAACACTTTAAGTAGTGAGAAACCTTTACAATTGGCAGCTGGTTCATTGACAGTTTTGCTACCTGTATATTATGTATTGAGAGGGGTTAAGAGAATGATTATGCAACGACTGGTGTGAGTAGTTTTCAGGTAGAAACTCGTGTCCAGCGATGGTTTCGGTGTTGCGACTTTATACGTTAAGAGAGGTTAAAATGAAGTAATTTATGTAGTGAAAAGCCTTTTCATATGTTCTGCTGCAGTTCTGCGCTGTCAAGGGATTTTAAAGTGAAAGCTTTTCATGAATAACAGTTTAAGTAGTGAGAAACCTTTAAAATTGGCAGCTGGTTCATTGACAGTTTTGCTACCTGTATATTATGTATTGAGAGAGGTTGAGAGAATGATTTTGCAACGACTGGTGTGAGTAGTTTTCAGGTAGAAACTCGTGTCCAGCGATGGTTTCGGTGTTGCGACTTTATACGTTAAGAGAGGTTAAAATGAAGTAATTTATGTAGTGAAAAGCCTTTTCATATGTTCTGCTGCAGTTCTGCGCTGTCAAGGGATTTTAAAGTGAAAGCTTTTCATGAATAACAATTTAAGTAGTGAGAAACCTTTAAAATTGGCAGCTGGTTCATTGACAGTTTTGCTACCTGTATATTATGTATTGAGAGAGGTTAAGAGAATGATTATGCAACGACTGGTGTGAGTAGTTTTCAGGTAGAAACTCGTGTCCAGCGATGGTTTCGGTGTTGCGACTTTATACGTTAAGAGAGGTTAAAATGAAGTAATTTATGTAGTGAAAAGCCTTTTCATATGTTCTGCTGCAGTTCTGCGCTGTCAAGGGATTTTAAAGTGAAAGCTTTTCATAAATAACAATTTAAGTAGTGAGAAACCTTTAAAATTGGCAGCTGGTTCATTGACAGTTTTGCTACCTGTATATTATGTATTGAGAGAGGTTAAGAGAATGATTATGCAACGACTGGTGTGAGTAGTTTTCAGGTAGAAACTCGTGTCCAGCGATGGATTCGGTGTTGCCACTTTATACGTTAAGAGAGGTTAAAATGTAGTAATTTATGTAGTGAGAAGCCTTTTCATATGTTCTGCTGCAGTTCTGCGCTGTCAAGAGATTTTAAAGTGAAAGCTTTTCATGAATAACACTTTAAGTAGTGAGAAACCTTTACAATTGTCAGCTGGTTCATTGACAGTATTGCTACCTGTATATTAAGTATTGAGAGAGGTTAAGAGAATGATTATGCAACGACTGGTGTGAGTAGTTTTCAGGTAGAAACTCGTGTCCAGCGATGGTTTCGTTGTTGCGACTTTATACGTTAAGAGAGGTTAAAATGTTGTAATTTATGTAGTGAAAAGCCTTTTCATATGTTCTGCTGCAGTTCTGCGCTGTCAAGGGATTTTAAAGTGAAAGCTTTTCATGAATAACACTTTAAGTAGTGAGAAACCTTTACAATTGACAGCTGGTTCATTGACAGTTTTGCTACCTGTATATTATCTATTGAGAGAGGTTGAGAGAATGATTATGCAACGACTGGTGTGAGTAGTTTTCAGGTAGAAACTCATTTCCAGCGATGGTTTCGGTGTTGCCACTTTATACGTTAAGAGAGGTTAAAATGTAGTAATTTATGTAGTGAAAAGCCTTTTCATATGTTCTGCTGCAGTTCTGCGCTGTCAAGGGATTTTAAAGTGAAAGCTTTTCATGAATAACACTTGATGTAGTGAGAAACCTTTACAATTGTCAGCTGGTTCATTGACGGTTTTGCTACCTGTATATTATGTATTGAGAGAGGTTAAGAGAATGATTATGCAAAGACTGGTGTGAGTAGTTTTCAGGTAGAAACTCGTGTCCAGCGATGGTTTCTGTGTTGCGACTTTATACGTTAAGAGAGAATAAAATGTAGTAATTTATGTAGTGAAAAGCCTTTTCATATGTTTTGCTGCAGTTCTGCGCTGTCAAGGGATTTTAAAGCGAAAGCTTTTCATGAATAACAATTTAAGTAGTGAGAAACCTTTAAAATTGGCAGCTGGTTCATTGACAGTTTTGCTACCTGTATATTATGTATTGAGAGAGGTTAAGAGAATGATTATGCAACGACTGGTGTGAGTAGTTTTCAGGTAGAAACTCGTGTCCAGCGATGGTTTCAGTGTTGCGACTTTATACGTTAAGAGAGGTTAAAATGTTGTAATTTATGTAGTGAAAAGCCTTTTCATATGTTCTGCTGCAGTTCTGCGCTGTCAAGGAATTTTAAAGTGTAAGCTTTTCATGAATAACACTTTAAGTAGTGAGAAACCTTTACAATTGGCAGCTGGTTCATTGATAGTTTTGCTACCTGTATATTATGTATTGAGAGAGGTTAAGAGAATGATTATGCAACGACTGGTGTGAGTAGTTTTCAGGTAGAAACTCGTGTCCAGCGATGGTTTCTGTGTTGCGACTTTATACGTTAAGAGAGGATAAAATGTAGTAATTTATGTAGTGAAAAGCCTTTTCATATGTTTTGCTGCAGTTCTGCGCTGTCAAGGGATTTTAAAGTGAAAGCTTTTCACGAATAACAATTTAAGTAGTGAGAAACCTTTAAAATTGGCAGCTGGTTCATTGACAGTTTTGCTACCTGTATATTATGTATTGAGAGAGGTTAAGAAAATGATTATGCAACGACTGGTGTGAGTAGTTTTCAGGTAGAAACTCATGTCCAGCGATGGTTTCGGTGTTGCGACTTTATACGTTAAGAGAGGATAAAATGTAGTAATTTATGTAGTGAAAAGCCTTTTCATATGTTCTGCTGCAGTTCTGCGCTGTCAAGGGATTTTTAAGTGAAAGCTTTTCATGAATAACACTTTAAGTAGTGAGAAACCTTTACAATTGGCAGCTGGTTCATTGACAGTTTTGCTACCTGTATATTATGTATTGAGAGAGGTTAAGAGAATGATTATGCAACGACTGGTGTGAGTAGTTTTCAGGTAGAAACTCGTGTCCAGCGATGGTTTCGGTGTTGCCACTTTATACGTTAAGAGAGGTTAAAATGTAGTAATTTATGTAGTGAAAAGCCTTTTCTGCTGCATGGTCTGCTGCAGTTCTGTGCTGTCAAGGGATTTTAAAGTGAAAGCTTTTCATGAATAACACTTTAAGTAGTGAGAAACCTTTACAATTGTCAGCTGGTTCATTGACAGTTTTGCTACCTGTATATTATGTATTGAGAGAGGTTAAGAGAATGATTATGCAACGACTGGTGTGAGTAGTTTTCAGGTAGAAACTCATGTCCAGCGATGGTTTCGGTGTTGCGATTTTATACGTTAAGAGAATTAAAAATTTCGTAATTTATGTAGTGAGAAGCCTTTCATATGTTCTGCTGCAGTTCTGCGCTGTCAAGGGATTTTAAAGTGAAAGCTTTTCATGAATAACACTTTAAGTAGTGAGAAACCTTTACAATTGGCAGCTGGATCATTGACAGTTTTGCTACCTGAATATTATGTATTGAGAGAGGTTAAGAGAATGATTATGCAACGACTGGTGCGAGTAGTTTTCAGGTAGAAACTCATGTCCAGCGATGGATTCGGTGTTGCGACTTTATACGGTAAGAGAGGTTAAAATGTAGTAATTTATGTAGTGAGAAGCCTTTTCATATGTTCTGCAGCAGTTCTGCGCTGTCAAGAGATTTTAAAGTGAAAGCTTTTCATGAATAACACTTTAAGTAGTGAGAAACCTTTACAATTGGCAGCTGGATCATTGACAGTTTTGCTACCTGAATATTATGTATTGAGAGAGGTTAAGAGAATGATTATGCAACGACTGGTGTGAGTAGTTTTCAGGTAGAAACTCATGTCCAGCGATGGTTTCGGTGTTGCCACTTTATACGTTAAGAGAGGTTAAAATGTAGTAATTTATGTAGTGAAAAGCCTTTTCATATGTTCTGCTGCAGTTCTGCGCTGTCAAGGGATTTTAAAGTGAAAGCTTTTCATGAATAACACTTTAAGTAGTGAGAAACCTTTACAATTGGCAGCTGGTTCATTGACAGTTTTGCTGCCTGTATATTATGTATTGAGAGAGGTTGAGAGAATGATTATGCAACGACTGGTGTGAGTAGTTTTCAGGTAGAAACTCATTTCCAGCGATGGTTTCGGTGTTAACACTTTATACGTTAAGAGAGGTTAAAATGTAGTAATTTATGTAGTGAAAAGCCTTTTCATATGTTCTGCTGCAGTTCTGCGCTGTCAAGGGATTTTAAAGTGAAAGCTTTTCATGAATAACACTTTAAGTAGTGAGAAACCTTTACAATTGGCAGCTGGTTCATTGACAGTTTTGCTACCTGTATATTATGTATTGAGAGAGGTTGAGAGAATGATTATGCAACGACTGGTGTGAGTAGTTTTCAGGTAGAAACTCATGTCCAGCGATGGTTTCGGTGTTGCCACTTTATACGTTAAGAGAGGATAAAATGTAGTAATTTATGTAGTGAAAAGCCTTTTCATATGTTCTGCTGCAGTTCTGCGCTGTCAAGGGATTTTAAAGTGAAAGCTTTTCATGAGAAACCTTTACAATTGGCAGCTGGTTCATTGACAGTTTTGCTACCTGTATATTATGTATTGAGAGAGGTTGAGAGAATGATTATGCAACGACTGGTGTGAGTAGTTTTCAGGTAGAAACTCATTTCCAGCGATGGTTTCGGTGTTGCCACTTTATACGTTAAGAGAGGTTAAAATGTAGTAATTTATGTAGTGAAAAGCCTATTCATATGTTCTGCTGCAGTTCTGCGCTGTCAAGGGATTTTAAAGTGAAAGCTTTTCATGAATAACACTTTAAGTAGCGAGAAACCTTTACAATTGGCAGCTGGTTCATTGACAGTTTTGCTACCTGTATATTATGTATTGAGAGAGGTTGAGAGAATGATTATGCAACGACTGGTGCGAGTAGTTTTCAGGTAGAAACTCATTTCCAGCGATGGTTTCGGTGTTGCCACTTTATACGTTAAGAGAGGTTAAAATGTAGTAATTTATGTAGTGAAAAGCCTTTTCATATGTTCTGCTGCAGTTCTGCGCTGTCAAGGGATTTTAAAGTGAAAGCTTTTCATGAATAACACTTTAAGTAGTGAGAAACCTTTACAATTGTCAGCTGGTTCATTGACAGTTTTGCTACCTGTATATTATGTATTGAGAGAGGTTAAGAGAATGATTATGCAACGACTGGTGTGAGTAGTTTTTAGGTAGAAACTCATGTCCAGCGATGGTTTCGGTGTTGCGACTTTATACGTTAAGAGAGGATAAAATGTAGTAATTTATGTAGTGAAAAGCCTTTTCATATGTTCTGCTGCAGTTCTGCGCTGTCAAGGGATTTTAAAGTGAAAGCTTTTCATGAATAACACTTTAAGTAGTGAGAAACCTTTACAATTGGCTGCTGGTTCATTAACAGTTTTGCTACCTGTATATTATGTATTGAGAGAGGTTAAGAGAATGATTATGCAACGACTGGTGCGAGTAGTTTTCAGGTAGAAACTCATGTCCAGCGATGGTTTCGGTGTTGCCACTTTATACGTTAAGAGAGGTTAAAATGTAGTAATTTTTATAGTGAAAAGCCTTTTCATATGTTCTGCTGCAGTTCTGCGCTGTCAAGGGATTTTAAAGTGAAAGCTTTTCATGAATAACACTTTAAGTAGTGAGAAACCTTTACAATTGGCAGCTGGTTCATTGACAGTTTTGCTACCTGTATATTATGTATTGAGAGAGGTTGAGAGAATGATTATGCAACGACTGGTGTGAGTAGTTTTCAGGTAGAAACTCATTTCCAGCGATGGTTTCGGTGTTGCCACTTTATACGTTAAGAGATGTTAAAATGTAGTAATTTATGTAGTGAAAAGCCTTTTCATATGTTCTGCTGCAGTTCTGCGCTGTCAAGGGATTTTAAAGTGAAAGCTTTTCATGAATAACACTTTAAGTAGTGAGAAACCTTTACAATTGTCAGCTGGTTCATTGACAGTTTTGCTACCTGTATATTATGTATTGAGAGAGGTTAAGAGAATGATTATGCAACGACTGGTGTGAGTAGTTTTCAGGTAGAAACTCATGTCCAGCGATGGTTTCGGTGTTGCCACTTTATACGTTAAGAGAGGATAAAATGTAGTAATTTATGTAGTGAAAAGCCTTTTCATATGTTCTGCTGCAGTTCTGCGCTGTCAAGGGATTTTAAAATTAAAGCTTTTCATGAATAACACTTTAAGTAGTGAGAAACCTTTACAATTGGCAGCTGGTTCATTGACAGTTTTGCTACCTGTATATTATGTATTGAGAGAGGATAAAAGAATGATTATGCAACGACTGGTGTGAGTAGTTTTCAGGTAGAAACTCGTGTCCAGCGATGGTTTCGGTGTTTCGACTTTATACGTTAAGAGAGGTTAAAATGTTGTAATTTATGTAGTGAAAAGCCTTTTCATATGTTCTGCTGCAGTTCTGCGCTGTCAAGGAATTCTAAAGTGAAAGCTTTTCATGAATAACACTTTAAGTAGTGAGAAACCTTTACAATTGGCAGCTGGTTCATTGACAGTTTTGCTACCTGTATATTATGTATTGAGAGAGGTTAAGAGAATGATTATGCAACGACTGGTGTGAGTAGTTTTCAGGTAGAAACTCATGTCCAGCGATGGTTTCGGTGTTGCCACTTTATACGTTAAGAGAGGTTAAAATGTAGTAATTTTTGTAGTGAAAAGCCTTTTCATATGTTCTGCTGCAGTTCTGCGCTGTCAAGGGATTTTAAAGTGAAAGCTTTTCATGAATAACACTTTAAGTAGTGAGAAACCTTTACAATTGGCTGCTGGTTCACTGACAGTTTTGCTACCTGTATATTATGTATTGAGAGAGGTTAAGAGAATGATTATGCAACGACTGGTGGGAGTAGTTTTCAGGTAGAAACTCATGTCCAGCGATGGTTTCGGTGTTGCCACTTTATACGTTAAGAGAGGTTAAAATGTAGTAATTTATGTAGTGAAAAGCCTTTTCATATGTTCTGCTGCAGTTCTGCGCTGTCAAGGGATTTTAAAGTGAAAGCTTTTCATGAATAACACTTTAAGTAGTGAGAAACCTTTACAATTGGCAGCTGGTTCATTGACAGTTTTGCTACCTGTATATTATGTATTGAGAGAGGTTAAGAGAATGATTATGCAACGACTGGTGTGAGTAGTTTCAGGTAGAAACTCATGTCCAGCGATGGTTTCGGTGTTGCCACTTTATACGTTAAGAGAGGTTAAAATGTAGTAATTTATGTAGTGAAAAGCCTTTTCATATGTTCTGCTGCAGTTCTGCGCTGTCAAGGGATTTTAAAGTGAAAGCTTTTCATGAATAACACTTTAAGTAGTGAGAAACCTTTACAATTGGCAGCTGGTTCATTGATAGTTTTGCTACCTGTATATTATGTATTGAGAGAGGTTAAGAGAATGATTATGCAACGACTGGTGTGAGTAGTTTTCAGGTAGAAACTCGTGTCCAGCGATGGTTTCTGTGTTGCGACTTTATACGTTAAGAGAGGATAAAATGTAGTAATTTATGTAGTGAAAAGCCTTTTCATATGTTTTGCTGCAGTTCTGCGCTGTCAAGGGATTTTAAAGTGAAAGCTTTTCACGAATAACAATTTAAGTAGTGAGAAACCTTTAAAATTGGCAGCTGGTTCATTGACAGTTTTGCTACCTGTATATTATGTATTGAGAGAGGTTAAGAAAATGATTATGCAACGACTGGTGTGAGTAGTTTTCAGGTAGAAACTCATGTCCAGCGATGGTTTCGGTGTTGCGACTTTATACGTTAAGAGAGGATAAAATGTAGTAATTTATGTAGTGAAAAGCCTTTTCATATGTTCTGCTGCAGTTCTGCGCTGTCAAGGGATTTTTAAGTGAAAGCTTTTCATGAATAACACTTTAAGTAGTGAGAAACCTTTACAATTGGCAGCTGGTTCATTGACAGTTTTGCTACCTGTATATTATGTATTGAGAGAGGTTAAGAGAATGATTATGCAACGACTGGTGTGAGTAGTTTTCAGGTAGAAACTCGTGTCCAGCGATGGTTTCGGTGTTGCCACTTTATACGTTAAGAGAGGTTAAAATGTAGTAATTTATGTAGTGAAAAGCCTTTTCTGCTGCATGGTCTGCTGCAGTTCTGTGCTGTCAAGGGATTTTAAAGTGAAAGCTTTTCATGAATAACACTTTAAGTAGTGAGAAACCTTTACAATTGGCAGCTGGTTCATTGACAGTTTTGCTACCTGTATATTATGTATTGAGAGAGGTTAAGAGAATGATTATGCAACGACTGGTGTGAGTAGTTTTCAGGTAGAAACTCATGTCCAGCGATGGTTTCG
Source organism: Agrypnus murinus (assembly GCA_929113105.1). Classification (NCBI taxonomy): domain Eukaryota; kingdom Metazoa; phylum Arthropoda; class Insecta; order Coleoptera; family Elateridae; genus Agrypnus; species Agrypnus murinus. Next base: position 23,072,018 of record OV816029.1, on the reverse strand, counting down.
GTGTTGCGATTTTATACGTTAAGAGAATTAAAAATTTCGTAATTTATGTAGTGAGAAGCCTTTCATATGTTCTGCTGCAGTTCTGCGCTGTCAAGGGATTTTAAAGTGAAAGCTTTTCATGAATAACACTTTAAGTAGTGAGAAACCTTTACAATTGGCAGCTGGATCATTGACAGTTTTGCTACCTGAATATTATGTATTGAGAGAGGTTAAGAGAATGATTATGCAACGACTGGTGCGAGTAGTTTTCAGGTAGAAACTCATGTCCAGCGATGGATTCGGTGTTGCGACTTTATACGGTAAGAGAGGTTAAAATGTAGTAATTTATGTAGTGAGAAGCCTTTTCATATGTTCTGCAGCAGTTCTGCGCTGTCAAGAGATTTTAAAGTGAAAGCTTTTCATGAATAACACTTTAAGTAGTGAGAAACCTTTACAATTGGCAGCTGGATCATTGACAGTTTTGCTACCTGAATATTATGTATTGAGAGAGGTTAAGAGAATGATTATGCAACGACTGGTGTGAGTAGTTTTCAGGTAGAAACTCATGTCCAGCGATGGTTTCGGTGTTGCCACTTTATACGTTAAGAGAGGTTAAAATGTAGTAATTTATGTAGTGAAAAGCCTTTTCATATGTTCTGCTGCAGTTCTGCGCTGTCAAGGGATTTTAAAGTGAAAGCTTTTCATGAATAACACTTTAAGTAGTGAGAAACCTTTACAATTGGCAGCTGGTTCATTGACAGTTTTGCTGCCTGTATATTATGTATTGAGAGAGGTTGAGAGAATGATTATGCAACGACTGGTGTGAGTAGTTTTCAGGTAGAAACTCATTTCCAGCGATGGTTTCGGTGTTAACACTTTATACGTTAAGAGAGGTTAAAATGTAGTAATTTATGTAGTGAAAAGCCTTTTCATATGTTCTGCTGCAGTTCTGCGCTGTCAAGGGATTTTAAAGTGAAAGCTTTTCATGAATAACACTTTAAGTAGTGAGAAACCTTTACAATTGGCAGCTGGTTCATTGACAGTTTTGCTACCTGTATATTATGTATTGAGAGAGGTTGAGAGAATGATTATGCAACGACTGGTGTGAGTAGTTTTCAGGTAGAAACTCATGTCCAGCGATGGTTTCGGTGTTGCCACTTTATACGTTAAGAGAGGATAAAATGTAGTAATTTATGTAGTGAAAAGCCTTTTCATATGTTCTGCTGCAGTTCTGCGCTGTCAAGGGATTTTAAAGTGAAAGCTTTTCATGAGAAACCTTTACAATTGGCAGCTGGTTCATTGACAGTTTTGCTACCTGTATATTATGTATTGAGAGAGGTTGAGAGAATGATTATGCAACGACTGGTGTGAGTAGTTTTCAGGTAGAAACTCATTTCCAGCGATGGTTTCGGTGTTGCCACTTTATACGTTAAGAGAGGTTAAAATGTAGTAATTTATGTAGTGAAAAGCCTATTCATATGTTCTGCTGCAGTTCTGCGCTGTCAAGGGATTTTAAAGTGAAAGCTTTTCATGAATAACACTTTAAGTAGCGAGAAACCTTTACAATTGGCAGCTGGTTCATTGACAGTTTTGCTACCTGTATATTATGTATTGAGAGAGGTTGAGAGAATGATTATGCAACGACTGGTGCGAGTAGTTTTCAGGTAGAAACTCATTTCCAGCGATGGTTTCGGTGTTGCCACTTTATACGTTAAGAGAGGTTAAAATGTAGTAATTTATGTAGTGAAAAGCCTTTTCATATGTTCTGCTGCAGTTCTGCGCTGTCAAGGGATTTTAAAGTGAAAGCTTTTCATGAATAACACTTTAAGTAGTGAGAAACCTTTACAATTGTCAGCTGGTTCATTGACAGTTTTGCTACCTGTATATTATGTATTGAGAGAGGTTAAGAGAATGATTATGCAACGACTGGTATGAGTAGTTTTTAGGTAGAAACTCATGTCCAGCGATGGTTTCGGTGTTGCGACTTTATACGTTAAGAGAGGATAAAATGTAGTAATTTATGTAGTGAAAAGCCTTTTCATATGTTCTGCTGCAGTTCTGCGCTGTCAAGGGATTTTAAAGTGAAAGCTTTTCATGAATAACACTTTAAGTAGTGAGAAACCTTTACAATTGGCTGCTGGTTCATTAACAGTTTTGCTACCTGTATATTATGTATTGAGAGAGGTTAAGAGAATGATTATGCAACGACTGGTGCGAGTAGTTTTCAGGTAGAAACTCATGTCCAGCGATGGTTTCGGTGTTGCCACTTTATACGTTAAGAGAGGTTAAAATGTAGTAATTTTTATAGTGAAAAGCCTTTTCATATGTTCTGCTGCAGTTCTGCGCTGTCAAGGGATTTTAAAGTGAAAGCTTTTCATGAATAACACTTTAAGTAGTGAGAAACCTTTACAATTGGCAGCTGGTTCATTGACAGTTTTGCTACCTGTATATTATGTATTGACAGAGGTTGAGAGAATGATTATGCAACGACTGGTGTGAGTAGTTTTCAGGTAGAAACTCATTTCCAGCGATGGTTTCGGTGTTGCCACTTTATACGTTAAGAGATGTTAAAATGTAGTAATTTATGTAGTGAAAAGCCTTTTCATATGTTCTGCTGCAGTTCTGCGCTGTCAAGGGATTTTAAAGTGAAAGCTTTTCATGAATAACACTTTAAGTAGTGAGAAACCTTTACAATTGGCAGCTGGTTCATTGACAGTTTTGCTACCTGTATATTATGTATTGAGAGAGGTTAAGAGAATGATTATGCAACGACTGGTGTGAGTAGTTTTCAGGTAGAAACTCATGTCCAGCGATGGTTTCGGTGTTGCCACTTTATACGTTAAGAGAGGATAAAATGTAGTAATTTATGTAGTGAAAAGCCTTTTCATATGTTCTGCTGCAGTTCTGCGCTGTCAAGGGATTTTAAAATTAAAGCTTTTCATGAATAACACTTTAAGTAGTGAGAAACCTTTACAATTGGCAGCTGGTTCATTGACAGTTTTGCTACCTGTATATTATGTATTGAGAGAGGATAAAAGAATGATTATGCAACGACTGGTGTGAGTAGTTTTCAGGTAGAAACTCGTGTCCAGCGATGGTTTCGGTGTTTCGACTTTATACGTTAAGAGAGGTTAAAATGTTGTAATTTATGTAGTGAAAAGCCTTTTCATATGTTCTGCTGCAGTTCTGCGCTGTCAAGGAATTCTAAAGTGAAAGCTTTTCATGAATAACACTTTAAGTAGTGAGAAACCTTTACAATTGGCAGCTGGTTCATTGACAGTTTTGCTACCTGTATATTATGTATTGAGAGAGGTTAAGAGAATGATTATGCAACGACTGGTGTGAGTAGTTTTCAGGTAGAAACTCATGTCCAGCGATGGTTTCGGTGTTGCCACTTTATACGTTAAGAGAGGTTAAAATGTAGTAATTTTTGTAGTGAAAAGCCTTTTCATATGTTCTGCTGCAGTTCTGCGCTGTCAAGGGATTTTAAAGTGAAAGCTTTTCATGAATAACACTTTAAGTAGTGAGAAACCTTTACAATTGGCTGCTGGTTCACTGACAGTTTTGCTACCTGTATATTATGTATTGAGAGAGGTTAAGAGAATGATTATGCAACGACTGGTGGGAGTAGTTTTCAGGTAGAAACTCATGTCCAGCGATGGTTTCGGTGTTGCCACTTTATACGTTAAGAGAGGTTAAAATGTAGTAATTTATGTAGTGAAAAGCCTTTTCATATGTTCTGCTGCAGTTCTGCGCTGTCAAGGGATTTTAAAGTGAAAGCTTTTCATGAATAACACTTTAAGTAGTGAGAAACCTTTACAATTGGCAGCTGGTTCATTGACAGTTTTGCTACCTGTATATTATGTATTGAGAGAGGTTAAGAGAATGATTATGCAACGACTGGTGTGAGTAGTTTCAGGTAGAAACTCATGTCCAGCGATGGTTTCGGTGTTGCCACTTTATACGTTAAGAGAGGTTAAAATGTAGTAATTTATGTAGTGAAAAGCCTTTTCATATGTTCTGCTGCAGTTCTGCGCTGTCAAGGGATTTTAAAGTGAAAGCTTTTCATGAATAACACTTTAAGTAGTGAGAAACCTTTACAATTTTCAGCTGGTTCATTGACAGTATTGCTACCTGTATATTATGTATTGAGAGAGGTTAAGAGAATGATTATGCAACGACTGGTGTGAGTAGTTTCAGGTAGAAACTCATGTCCAGCGATGGTTTCGGTGTTGCCACTTTATACGTTAAGAGAGGTTAAAATGTAGTAATTTATGTAGTGAAAAGCCTTTTCATATGTTCTGCTGCAGTTCTGCGCTGTCAAGGGATTTTAAAGTGAAAGCTTTTCATGAATAACACTTTAAGTAGTGAGAAACCTTTACAATTGTCAGCTGGTTCATTGACATTTTTGCTACCTGTATATTATGTATTGAGAGAGGTTAAGAGAATGATTATGCAACGACTGGTGTGAGTAGTTTTCAGGTAGAAACTCATGTCCAGCGATGGTTTCGGTGTTGCGATTTTATACGTTAAGAGAATTAAAAATTTAGTAATTTATGTAGTGAGAAGCCTTTTCATATGTTCTGCTGCAGTTCTGCGCTGTCAAGGGATTTTGAAGTGAAAGCTTTTCATGAATAACACTTTAAGTAGTGAGAAACCTTTACAATTGGCAGCTGGTTCATTGACAGTTTTGCTACCTGTATATTATGTATTGAGAGAGGTTAAGAGAATGATTATGCAACGACTGGTGCGAGTAGTTTTCAGGTAGAAACTCATGTCCAGCGATGGTTTCGGTGTTGCGACTTTATACGTTAAGAGAGGATAAAATGTAGTAATTTATGTAGTGAAAAGCCTTTTCATATGTTCTGCTGCAGTTCTGCGCTGTCAAGGGATTTTAAAGTGAAAGCTTTTCATGAATAACACTTTAAGTAGTGAGAAACCTTTACAATTGGCAGCTGGATCATTGACAGTTTTGCTACCTGAATGTTATGTATTGAGAGAGGTTAAGAGAATGATTATGCAACGACTGGTGTGAGTAGTTTTCAGGTAGAAACTCGTGTTCAGCGATGGTTTCGGTGTTGCCACTTTATACGTTAAGAGAGGTTAAAATGTAGTAATTTTTGTAGTGAAAAGCCTTTTCATATGTTCTGCTGCAGTTCTGCGCTGTCAAGGGATTTTGAAGTGAAAGCTTTTCATGAATAACACTTTAAGTAGTGAGAAACCTTTACAATTTTCAGCTGGTTTGTTGACAGTTTTGCTACCTGTATATTATGTATTGAGATAGGTTAAGAGAATGATTATGCAACGACTGGTGTGAGTAGTTTTCAGGTAGAAACTCATGTCCAGCGATGGTTTCGGTGTTGCCACTTTATATGTTAAGATAGGTTAAAATGTAGTAATTTATGTAGTGAAAAGCCTTTTCATATGTTCTGCTGCAGTTCTGCGCTGTCAAGGGATTTTAAAGTGAAAGCTTTTCATGAATAACACTTTAAGTAGTGAGAAACCTTTACAATTGGCTGCTGGTTCATTGACAGTTTTGCTACCTGTATATTATGTATTGAGAGAGGTTAAGAGAATGATTATGCAACGACTGGTGTGAGTAGTTTTCAGGTAGAAACTCATGTCCAGCGATGGTTTCGGTGTTGCCACTTTATACGTTAAGAGAGGTTAAAATGTAGTAATTTTTGTAGTGAAAAGCCTTTTCATATGTTCTGCTGCAGTTCTGCGCTGTCAAGGGATTTTAAAGTGAAAGCTTTTCATGAATAACACTTTAAGTAGTGAGAAACCTTTACAATTGGCTGCTGGTTCATTGACAGTTTTGCTACCTGTATATTATGTATTGAGAGAGGTTAAGAGAATGATTATGCAACGACTGGTGTGAGTAGTTTTCAGGTAGAAACTCATGTCCAGCGATGGTTTCGGTGTTGCCACTTTATACGTTAAGAAAGGTTAAAATGTAGTAATTTTTGTAGTGAAAAGCCTTTTCATATGTTCTGCTGCAGTTCTGCGCTGTCAAGGGATTTTAAAGTGAAAGCTTTTCATGAATAACACTTTAAGTAGTGAGAAACCTTTACAATTGGCAGCTGGTTCATTGACAGTTTTGCTACCTGTATATTATGTATTGAGAGAGGTTGAGAGAATGATTATGCAACGACTGGTGTGAGTAGTTTTCAGGTAGAAACTCATTTCCAGCGATGGTTTCGGTGTTGCCACTTTATACGTTAAGAGAGGTTAAAATGTAGTAATTTATGTATTGAAAAGCCTTTATATATGTTCTGCTGCAGTTCTGCACTGTCAAGGGATTTTAAAGTGAAAGCTTTTCATGAATAACACTTTAAGTAGTGAGAAACCTTTACAATTGGCTGCTGGTTCATTGACAGTTTTGCTACCTGTATATTATGTATTGAGAGAGGTTAAGAGAATGATTATGCAACGACTGGTGTGAGTAGTTTTCAGGTAGAAACTCGTGTCCAGCGATGGTTTCGGTGTTGCCACTTTATACGTTAAGAGAGGTTAAAATGTAGTAATTTATGTAGTGAAAAGCCTTTTCATATGTTCTGCTGCAGTTCTGCGCTGTCAAGGGATTTTAAAGTGAAAGCTTTTCATGAATAGCACTTTAAGTAGTGAGAAACCTTTACAATTGGCTGCTGGTTCATTGACAGTTTTGCTACCTGTATATTATGTATTGAGAGAGGTTGAGAGAATGATTATGCAACGACTGGTGTGAGTAGTTTTCAGGTAGAAACTCATGTCCAGCGATGGTTTCGGTGTTGCCACTTTATACGTTAAGAGAGGTTAAAATGTAGTAATTTATGTAGTGAAAAGCCTTTTCATATGTTCTGCTGCAGTTCTGCGCTGTCAAGGGATTTTAAAGTGAAAGCTTTTCATGAATAGCACTTTAAGTAGTGAGAAACCTTTACAATTGGCTGCTGGTTCATTGACAGTTTTGCTACCTGTATATTATGTATTGAGAGAGGTTGAGAGAATGATTATGCAACGACTGGTGTGAGTAGTTTTCAGGTAGATACTCATGTCCAGCGATGGTTTCGGTGTTGCCACTTTATACGTTAAGAGAGGTTAAAATGTAGTAATTTATGTAGTGAAAAGCCTTTTCATATGTTCTGCTGCAGTTCTGCGCTGTCAAGGGATTTTAAAGTGAAAGCTTTTCATGAATAGCACTTTAAGTAGTGAGAAACCTTTACAATTGGCTGCTGGTTCATTGACAGTTTTGCTACCTGTATATTATGTATTGAGAGAGGTTGAGAGAATGATTATGCAACGACTGGTGTGAGTAGTTTTCAGGTAGAAACTCATGTCCAGCGATGGTTTCGGTGTTGCCACTTTATACGTTAAGAGAGGTTAAAATGTAGTAATTTATGTAGTGAAAAGCCTTTTCATATGTTCTGCTGCAGTACTGCGCTGTCAAGGGATTTTAAATTGTAAGCTTTTCATGAATAACACTTTAAGTAGTGAGAAACCTTTACAATTGTCAGCTGGTTCATTGACATTTTTGCTACCTGTATATTATGTATAGAGAGAGGTTAAGAGAATGATTATGCAACGACTGGTGTGAGTAGTTTTCAGGTAGAAACTCATGTCCAGCGATGGTTTCGGTGTTGCGACTTTATACGTTAAGAGAGGATAAAATGTAGTAATTTATGTAGTGAAAAGCCTTTTCATATGTTCTGCTGCAGTTCTGCGCTGTCAAGGGATTTTAAAGTGAAAGCTTTTCATGAATAACACTTTAAGTAGTGAGAAACCTTTACAATTGGCTGCTGGTTCATTGACAGTTTTGCTACCTGTATATTATGTATTGAGAGAGGTTAAGAGAATGATTATGCAACGACTGGTGTGAGTAGTTTTCAGGTAGAAACTCATGTCCAGCGATGGTTTCGGTGTTGCCACTTTATACGTTAAGAGAGGTTAAAATGTAGTAATTTTTGTAGTGAAAAGCCTTTTCATATGTTCTGCTGCAGTTCTGCGCTGTCAAGGGATTTTAAAGTGAAAGGTTTTCATGAATAACACTTTAAGTAGTGAGAAACCTTTACAATTGGCAGCTGGTTCATTGACAGTTTTGCTACCTGTATATTATGTATTGAGAGAGGTTAAGAGAATGATTATGCGACGACTGGTGTGAGTAGTTTTCAGGTAGAAACTCATGTCCAGCGATGGTTTCGGTGTTGCGACTTTATACGTTAAGAGAGGATAAAATGTGGTAATTTATGTAGTGAAAAGCCTTTTCATATGTTCTGCTGCAGTTCTGCGCTGTCAAGGGATTTTAAAGTGAAAGCTTTTCATGAATAACACTTTAAGTAGTGAGAAACCTTTACAATTGGCAGCTGGTTCATTGACAGTTTTGCTACCTGTATATATGTATTGAGAGAGGTTAAGGGAATGATTATGCAACGACTGGTGTGAGTAGTTTTCAGGTAGAAACTCGTGTCCAGCGATGGTTTCGGTGTTGCCACTTTATACGTTAAGAGAGGTTAAAATGTAGTAATTTATGTAGTGAAAAGCCTTTTCATATGTTCTGCTGCAGTTCTGCGCTGTCAAGGGATTTTAAAGTGAAAGCTTTTCATGAATAACACTTTAAGTAGTGAGAAACCTTTACAATTGGCAGCTGGATCATTGACAGTTTTGCTACCTGAATGTTATGTATTGAGAGAGGTTAAGAGAATGATTATGCAACGACTGGTGTGAGTAGTTTTCAGGTAGAAACTCGTGTTCAGCGATGGTTTCGGTGTTGCCACTTTATACGTTAAGAGAGGTTAAAATGTAGTAATTTATGTAGTGAAAAGCCTTTTCATATGTTCTGCTGCAGTTCTGCGCTGTCAAGGGATTTTAAAGTGAAAGCTTTTCGTGAATAACACTTTAAGTAGTGAGAAACCTTTACAATTGGCAGCTGGATCATTGACAGTTTTGCTACCTGAATGTTATGTATTGAGAGAGGTTAAGAGAATGATTATGCAACGACTGGTGTGAGTAGTATTCAGGTAGAAACTCGTGTCCAGCGATGGTTTCGGTGTTGCGACTTTATACGTTAAGAGAGGTTAAAATGAAGTAATTTATGTAGTGAAAAGCCTTTTCATATGTTCTGCTGCAGTTCTGCGCTGTCAAGGAATTTTAAAGTGAAAGCTTTTCATGAATAACACTTTAAGTAGTGAGAAACCTTTACAATTTGGTTCTTTGACAGTTTTGCTACCTGTATATTATGTATTGAGAGAGGTTAAGAGAATGATTATGCAACGACTGGTGTGAGTAGTTTTCAGGTAGAAACTCTTGTCCAGCGATGGTTTCGGTGTTGCGATTTTATACGTTAAGAGAATTAAAAATTTAGTAATTTATGTAGTGAGAAGCCTTTTCATATGTTCTGCTGCAGTTCTGCGCTGTCAAGGGATTTTGAAGTGAAAGTTTTCATGAATAACACTTTAAGTAGTGAGAAACCTTTACAATTGGCAGCTGGTTCATTAACAGTTTTGCTACCTGTATATTATGTATTGAGAGAGGTTAAGAGAATGATTATGCAACGACTGGTGCGAGTAGTTTTCAGGTAGAAACTCATGTCCAGCGATGGTTTCGGTGTTGCGACTTTATACGTTAAGAGAGGATAAAATGTAGTAATTTATGTAGTGAAAAGCCTTTTCATATGTTCTGCTGCAGTTCTGCGCTGTCAAGGGATTTTAAAATCAAAGCTTTTCATGAATAACACTTTAAGTAGTGAGAAACCTTTACAATTGGCAGCTGGTTCATTGACAGTTTTGCTACCTGTATATTATGTATTGAGAGAGGTTGAGAGAATGATTATGCAACGACTGGTGTGAGTAGTTTTCAGGTAGAAACTCATGTCCAGCGATGGTTTCGGTGTTGCCACTTTATACGTTAAGAGAGGTTAAAATGTAGTAATTTATGTAGTGAAAAGCCTTTTCATATGTTCTGCTGCAGTTCTTCGCTGTCAAGGGATTTTAAAGTGAAAGCTTTTCATGAATAACACTTTAAGTAGTGAGAAACCTTTACAATTGTCAGCTGGTTCATTGACATTTTTGCTACCTGTATATTATGTATTGAGAGAGGTTAAGAGAATGATTATGCAACGACTGGTGTGAGTAGTTTTCAGGTAGAAACTCATGTCCAGCGATGGTTTCGGTGTTGCCACTTTATACGTTAAGAGAGGTTAAAATGTAGTAATTTATGTAGTGAAAAGCCTTTTCATATGTTCTGCTGCAGTTCTTCGCTGTCAAGGGATTTTAAAGTGAAAGCTTTTCATGAATAACACTTTAAGTAGTGAGAAACCTTTACAATTGTCAGCTGGTTCATTGACATTTTTGCTACCTGTATATTATGTATTGAGAGAGGTTAAGAGAATGATTATGCAACGACTGGTGTGAGTAGTTTTCAGGTAGAAACTCATGTCCAGCGATGGTTTCGGTGTTGCGACTTTATACGTTAAGAGAGGATAAAATGTAGTAATTTATGTATTGAAAAGCCTTTTCATATGTTCTGCTGACGTTCTGCGCTGTCAAGGGATTTTTAAGTGAAAGCTTTTCATGAATAACACTTTAAGTAGTGAGAAACCTTTACAATTGGCTGCTGGTTCATTGACAGTTTTGCTACCTGTATATTATGTATTGAGAGAGGTTAAGAGAATGATTATGCAACGACTGGTGTGAGTAGTTTTCAGGTAGAAACTCATGTCCAGCGATGGTTTCGGTGTTGCCACTTTATACGTTAAGAGAGGTTAAAATGTAGTAATTTTTGTAGTGAAAAGCCTTTTCATATGTTCTGCTGCAGTTCTGCGCTGTCAAGGGATTTTAAAGTGAAAGCTTTTCATGAATAACACTTTAAGTAGTGAGAAACCTTTACAATTGGCAGCTGGTTCATTGACAGTTTTGCTACCTGTATATTATGTATTGAGAGAGGTTGAGAGAATGATTATGCAACGACTGGTGTGAGTAGTTTTCAGGTAGAAACTCATGTCCAGCGATGGTTTCGGTGTTGCCACTTTATACGTTAAGAGAGGTTAAAATGTAGTAATTTTTGTAGTGAAAAGCCTTTTCATATGTTCTGCTGCAGTTCTGCGCTGTCAAGGGATTTTAAAGTGTAAGCTTTTCATGAATAACACTTTAAGTAGTGAGAAACCTTTACAATTGTCAGCTGGTTCATTGACAGTTTTGCTACCTGTATATTATGTATTGAGAGAGGTTAAGAGAATGATTATGCAACGACTGGTGTTAGTAGTTTTCAGGTAGAAACTCATGTCCAGCGATGGTTTCGGTGTTGCGACTTTATACGTTAAGAGAGGATAAAATGTAGTAATTTATGTATTGAAAAGCCTTTTCATATGTTCTGCTGACGTTCTGCGCTGTCAAGGGATTTTAAAGTGAAAGCTTTTCATGAATAACACTTTAAGTAGTGAGAAACCTTTACAATTGGCTGCTGGTTCATTGACAGTTTTGCTACCTGTATATTATGTAGTGAGAGAGGTTAAGAGAATGATTATGCAACGACTGGTGTGAGTAGTTTTCAGGTAGAAACTCATGTCCAGCGATGGTTTCGGTGTTGCCACTTTATACGTTAAGAGAGGTTAAAATGTAGTAATTTTTGTAGAGAAAAGCCTTTTCATATGTTCTGCTGCAGTTCTGCGCTGTCAAGGGATTTTAAAGTGAAAGCTTTTCATGAATAACACTTTAAGTAGTGAGAAACCTTTACAATTGGCAGCTGGTTCATTGACAGTTTTGCTACCTGTATATTATGTATTGAGAGAGGTTAAGAGAATGATTATGCAACGACTGGTGTGAGTAGTTTTCAGGTAGAAACTCGTGTCCAGCGATGGTTTCGGTGTTGCGACTTTATACGTTAAGAGAATTAAAAATTTAGTAATTTATGTAGTGAGAAGCCTTTTCATATGTTCTGCTGCAGTTCTGCGCTGTCAAGGGATTTTAAAGTGAAAGCTTTTCATGAATAACACTTTAAGTAGTGAGAAACCTTTACAATTGGCTGCTGGTTCATTGACAGTTTTGCTACCTGTATATTATGTATTGAGAGAGGTTAAGAGAATGATTATGCAACGACTGGTGCGAGTAGGTTTCAGGTAGAAACTCATGTCCAGCGATGGTTTCGGTGTTGCGACTTTATACGTTAAGAGAGGATAAAATGTAGTAATTTATGTAGTGAAAAGCCTTTTCATATGTTCTGCTGCAGTTCTGCGCTGTCAAGGGATTTTAAAATTAAAGCTTTTCATGAATAACACTTTAAGTAGTGAGAAACCTTTACAATTGGCTGCTGGTTCATTGACAGTTTTGCTACCTGTATATTATGTATTGAGAGAGGTTGAGAGAATGATTATGCAACGACTGGTGTGAGTAGTTTTCAGGTAGAAACTCATGTCCAGCGATGGTTTCGGTGTTGCCACTTTATACGTTAAGAGAGGTTAAAATGTAGTAATTTATGTAGTGAAAAGCCTTTTCATATGTTCTGCTGCAGTACTGCGCTGTCAAGGGATTTTAAATTGAAAGCTTTTCATGAATAACACTTTAAGTAGTGAGAAACCTTTACAATTGTCAGCTGGTTCATTGACATTTTTGCTACCTGTATATTATGTATAGAGAGAGGTTAAGAGAATGATTATGCAACGACTGGTGTGAGTAGTTTTCAGGTAGAAACTCATGTCCAGCGATGGTTTCGGTGTTGCGACTTTATACGTTAAGAGAGGATAAAATGTAGTAATTTATGTAGTGAAAAGCCTTTTCATATGTTCTGCTGCAGTTCTGCGCTGTCAAGGGATTTTAAAGTGAAAGCTTTTCATGAATAACACTTTAAGTAGTGAGAAACCTTTACAATTGGCTGCTGGTTCATTGACAGTTTTGCTACCTGTATATTATGCATTGAGAGAGGTTAAGAGAATGATTATGCAACGACTGGTGTGAGTAGTTTTCAGGTAGAAACTCATGTCCAGCGATGGTTTCGGTGTTGCCACTTTATACGTTAAGAGAGGTTAAAATGTAGTAATTTTTGTAGTGAAAAGCCTTTTCATATGTTCTGCTGCAGTTCTGCGCTGTCAAGGGATTTTAAAGTGAAAGGTTTTCATGAATAACACTTTAAGTAGTGAGAAACCTTTACAATTGGCAGCTGGTTCATTGACAGTTTTGCTACCTGTATATTATGTATTGAGAGAGGTTAAGAGAATGATTATGCGACGACTGGTGTGAGTAGTTTTCAGGTAGAAACTCATGTCCAGCGATGGTTTCGGTGTTGCGACTTTATACGTTAAGAGAGGATAAAATGTGGTAATTTATGTAGTGAAAAGCCTTTTCATATGTTCTGCTGCAGTTCTGCGCTGTCAAGGGATTTTAAAGTGAAAGCTTTTCATGAATAACACTTTAAGTAGTGAGAAACCTTTACAATTGGCAGCTGGATCATTGACAGTTTTGCTACCTGAATGTTATGTATTGAGAGAGGTTAAGAGAATGATTATGCAACGACTGGTGTGAGTAGTTTTCAGGTAGAAACTCGTGTTCAGCGATGGTTTCGGTGTTGCCACTTTATACGTTAAGAGAGGTTAAAATGTAGTAATTTATGAAGTGAAAAGCCTTTTCATATGTTCTGCTGCAGTTCTGCGCTGTCAAGGGATTTTAAAGTGAAAGCTTTTCGTGAATAACACTTTAAGTAGTGAGAAACCTTTACAATTGGCAGCTGGATCATTGACAGTTTTGCTACCTGAATGTTATGTATTGAGAGAGGTTAAGAGAATGATTATGCAACGACTGGTGTGAGTAGTATTCAGGTAGAAACTCGTGTCCAGCGATGGTTTCGGTGTTGCGACTTTATACGTTAAGAGAGGTTAAAATGAAGTAATTTATGTAGTGAAAAGCCTTTTCATATGTTCTGCTGCAGTTCTGCGCTGTCAAGGAATTTTAAAGTGAAAGCTTTTCATGAATAACACTTTAAGTAGTGAGAAACCTTTACAATTTGGTTCTTTGACAGTTTTGCTACCTGTATATTATGTATTGAGAGAGGTTAAGAGAATGATTATGCAACGACTGGTGTGAGTAGTTTTCAGGTAGAAACTCTTGTCCAGCGATGGTTTCGGTGTTGCGATTTTATACGTTAAGAGAATTAAAAATTTAGTAATTTATGTAGTGAGAAGCCTTTTCATATGTTCTGCTGCAGTTCTGCGCTGTCAAGGGATTTTGAAGTGAAAGTTTTCATGAATAACACTTTAAGTAGTGAGAAACCTTTACAATTGGCAGCTGGTTCATTAACAGTTTTGCTACCTGTATATTATGTATTGAGAGAGGTTAAGAGAATGATTATGCAACGACTGGTGCGAGTAGTTTTCAGGTAGAAACTCATGTCCAGCGATGGTTTCGGTGTTGCGACTTTATACGTTAAGAGAGGATAAAATGTAGTAATTTATGTAGTGAAAAGCCTTTTCATATGTTCTGCTGCAGTTCTGCGCTGTCAAGGGATTTTAAAATCAAAGCTTTTCATGAATAACACTTTAAGTAGTGAGAAACCTTTACAATTGGCAGCTGGTTCATTGACAGTTTTGCTACCTGTATATTATGTATTGAGAGAGGTTGAGAGAATGATTATGCAACGACTGGTGTGAGTAGTTTTCAGGTAGAAACTCATGTCCAGCGATGGTTTCGGTGTTGCCACTTTATACGTTAAGAGAGGTTAAAATGTAGTAATTTATGTAGTGAAAAGCCTTTTCATATGTTCTGCTGCAGTTCTTCGCTGTCAAGGGATTTTAAAGTGAAAGCTTTTCATGAATAACACTTTAAGTAGTGAGAAACCTTTACAATTGTCAGCTGGTTCATTGACATTTTTGCTACCTGAATGTTATGTATTGAGAGAGGTTAAGAGAATGATTATGCAACGACTGGTGTGAGTAGTTTTCAGGTAGAAACTCGTGTTCAGCGATGGTTTCGGTGTTGCCACTTTATACGTTAAGAGAGGTTAAAATGAAGTAATTTATGTAGTGAAAAGCCTTTTCATATGTTCTGCTGCAGTTCTGCGCTGTCAAGGAATTTTAAAGTGAAAGCTTTTCATGAATAACACTTTAAGTAGTGAGAAACCTTTACAATTTGGTTCTTTGACAGTTTTGCTACCTGTATATTATGTATTGAGAGAGGTTAAGAGAATGATTATGCAACGACTGGTGTGAGTAGTTTTCAGGTAGAAACTCTTGTCCAGCGATGGTTTCGGTGTTGCGATTTTATACGTTAAGAGAATTAAAAATTTAGTAATTTATGTAGTGAGAAGCCTTTTCATATGTTCTGCTGCAGTTCTGCGCTGTCAAGGGATTTTGAAGTGAAAGTTTTCATGAATAACACTTTAAGTAGTGAGAAACCTTTACAATTGGCAGCTGGTTCATTAACAGTTTTGCTACCTGTATATTATGTATTGAGAGAGGTTAAGAGAATGATTATGCAACGACTGGTGCGAGTAGTTTTCAGGTAGAAACTCATGTCCAGCGATGGTTTCGGTGTTGCGACTTTATACGTTAAGAGAGGATAAAATGTAGTAATTTATGTAGTGAAAAGCCTTTTCATATGTTCTGCTGCAGTTCTTCGCTGTCAAGGGATTTTAAAGTGAAAGCTTTTCATGAATAACACTTTAAGTAGTGAGAAACCTTTACAATTGTCAGCTGGTTCATTGACAGTTTTGCTACCTGTATATTATGTATTGAGAGAGGTTAAGAGAATGATTATGCAACGACTGGTGTGAGTAGTTTTCAGGTAGAAACTCATGTCCAGCGATGGTTTCGGTGTTGCCACTTTATACGTTAAGAGAGGTTAAAATGTAGTAATTTATGTAGTGAAAAGCCTTTTCATATGTTCTGCTGCAGTTCTTCGCTGTCAAGGGATTTTAAAGTGAAAGCTTTTCATGAATAACACTTTAAGTAGTGAGAAACCTTTACAATTGTCAGCTGGTTCTTTGAGTTTTTTTCTAGCTGTATATTATGTATTGAGAGAGGTTAAGAGAATGATTATGCAACGACTGGTGTGAGTAGTTTTCAGGTAGAAACTCATGTCCAGCGATGGTTTCGGTGTTGCGACTTTATACGTTAAGAGAGGTTAAAATGTAGTAATTTATGTAGTGAAAAGCCTTTTCATATGTTCTGCTGCAGTTCTTCGCTGTCAAGGGATTTTAAAGTGAAAGCTTTTCATGAATAACACTTTAAGTAGTGAGAAACCTTTACAATTGTCAGCTGGTTCATTGACATTTTTGCTACCTGTATATTATGTATTGAGAGAGGTTAAGAGAATGATTATGCAACGACTGGTGTGAGTAGTTTTCAGGTAGAAACTCATGTCCAGCGATGGTTTCGGTGTTGCGACTTTATACGTTAAGAGAGGATAAAATGTAGTAATTTATGTATTGAAAAGCCTTTTCATATGTTCTGCTGACGTTCTGCGCTGTCAAGGGATTTTTAAGTGAAAGCTTTTCATGAATAACACTTTAAGTAGTGAGAAACCTTTACAATTGGCTGCTGGTTCATTGACAGTTTTGCTACCTGTATATTATGTATTGAGAGAGGTTAAGAGAATGATTATGCAACGACTGGTGTGAGTAGTTTTCAGGTAGAAACTCATGTCCAGCGATGGTTTCGGTGTTGCCACTTTATACGTTAAGAGAGGTTAAAATGTAGTAATTTTTGTAGTGAAAAGCCTTTTCATATGTTCTGCTGCAGTTCTGCGCTGTCAAGGGATTTTAAAGTGAAAGCTTTTCATGAATAACACTTTAAGTAGTGAGAAACCTTTACAATTGGCAGCTGGTTCATTGACAGTTTTGCTACCTGTATATTATGTATTGAGAGAGGTTGAGAGAATGATTATGCAACGACTGGTGTGAGTAGTTTTCAGGTAGAAACTCATGTCCAGCGATGGTTTCGGTGTTGCCACTTTATACGTTAAGAGAGGTTAAAATGTAGTAATTTTTGTAGTGAAAAGCCTTTTCATATGTTCTGCTGCAGTTCTGCGCTGTCAAGGGATTTTAAAGTGTAAGCTTTTCATGAATAACACTTTAAGTAGTGAGAAACCTTTACAATTGTCAGCTGGTTCATTGACAGTTTTGCTACCTGTATATTATGTATTGAGAGAGGTTAAGAGAATGATTATGCAACGACTGGTGTTAGTAGTTTTCAGGTAGAAACTCATGTCCAGCGATGGTTTCGGTGTTGCGACTTTATACGTTAAGAGAGGATAAAATGTAGTAATTTATGTATTGAAAAGCCTTTTCATATGTTCTGCTGACGTTCTGCGCTGTCAAGGGATTTTAAAGTGAAAGCTTTTCATGAATAACACTTTAAGTAGTGAGAAACCTTTACAATTGGCTGCTGGTTCATTGACAGTTTTGCTACCTGTATATTATGTATTGAGAGAGGTTAAGAGAATGATTATGCAACGACTGGTGTGAGTAGTTTTCAGGTAGAAACTCATGTCCAGCGATGGTTTCGGTGTTGCCACTTTATACGTTAAGAGAGGTTAAAATGTAGTAATTTTTGTAGAGAAAAGCCTTTTCATATGTTCTGCTGCAGTTCTGCGCTGTCAAGGGATTTTAAAGTGAAAGCTTTTCATGAATAACACTTTAAGTAGTGAGAAACCTTTACAATTGGCAGCTGGTTCATTGACAGTTTTGCTACCTGTATATTATGTATTGAGAGAGGTTAAGAGAATGATTATGCAACGACTGGTGTGAGTAGTTTTCAGGTAGAAACTCGTTTCCAGCGATGGTTTCGGTGTTGCGACTTTATACGTTAAGAGAATTAAAAATTTAGTAATTTATGTAGTGAGAAGCCTTTTCATATGTTCTGCTGCAGTTCTGCGCTGTCAAGGGATTTTAAAGTGAAAGCTTTTCATGAATAACACTTTAAGTAGTGAGAAACCTTTACAATTGGCTGCTGGTTCATTGACAGTTTTGCTACCTGTATATTATGTATTGAGAGAGGTTAAGAGAATGATTATGCAACGACTGGTGCGAGTAGTTTTCAGGTAGAAACTCATGTCCAGCGATGGTTTCGGTGTTGCGACTTTATACGTTAAGAGAGGATAAAATGTAGTAATTTATGTAGTGAAAAGCCTTTTCATATGTTCTGCTGCAGTTATGCGCTGTCAAGGGATTTTAAAATTAAAGCTTTTCATGAATAACACTTTAAGTAGTGAGAAACCTTTACAATTGGCAGCTGGTTCATTGACAGTTTTGCTACCTGTATATTATGTATTGAGAGAGGTTGAGAGAATGATTATGCAACGACTGGTGTGAGTAGTTTTCAGGTAGAAACTCATTTCCAGCGATGGTTTCGGTGTTGCCACTTTATACGTTAAGAGAGGTTAAAATGTAGTAATTTATGTAGTGAAAAGCCTTTTCATATGTTCTGCTGCAGTTCTGCGCTGTCAAGGGATTTTAAAGTGAAAGCTTTTCATGAATAACACTTTAAGTAGTGAGAAACCTTTACAATTGGCAGCTGGTTCATTGACAGTTTTGCTACCTGTATATTATGTATTGAGAGAGGTTAAGAGAATGATTATGCAACGACTGGTGTGAGTAGTTTTCAGGTAGCAACTCATTTCCAGCAATGGTTTCGGTGTTGCCACTTTATACGTTAAGAGAGGTTAAAATGTAGTAATTTATGTAGTGAAAAGCCTTTTCATATGTTCTGCTGCAGTTCTGCGCTGTCAAGGGATTTTAAAGTGAAAGCTTTTCATGAATAACACTTTAAGTAGTGAGAAACCTTTACAATTGTCAGCTGGTTCATTGACAGTTTTGCTACCTGTATATTGTGTATTGAGAGAGGTTAAGAGAATGATTATGCAACGACTGGTGTGAGTAGTTTTCAGGTAGAAACTAATGTCCAGCGATGGTTTCGGTGTTGCCACTTTATACGAGCTGCTGGTTCATTGACAGTTTTGCTACCTGTATATTATGTATTGAGAGAGGTTAAGAGAATGATTATGCAACGACTGGTGTGAGTAGTTTTCAGGTAGAAACTCATGTCCAGCGATGGTTTCGGTGTTGCCACTTTATACGTTAAGAGAGGTTAAAATGTAGTAATTTATGTAGTGAAAAGCCTTTTCATATGTTCTGCTGCAGTTCTGCGCTGTCAAGGGATTTTAATGTGAAAGCTTTTCATGAATAACACTTTAAGTAGTGAGAAACCTTTACAATTGGCTGCTGGTTCATTGACGGTTTTGCTACCTGTATATTATGTATTGAGAGAGGTTAAGAGAATGATTATGCAACGACTGGTGTGAGTAGTTTTCAGGTAGAAACTCGTGTCCAGCGATGGTTTCGGTGTTGCGACTTTATACGTTAAGAGAGGTTAAAATGTAGTAATTTATGTAGTGAAAAGCCTTTTCATATGTTCTGCTGCAGTTCTGCGCTGTCAAGGGATTTTAAAGTGAAAGCTTTTCATGAATAACACTTTAAGTAGTGAGAAACCTTTACAATTGGCAGCTGGTTCATTGACAGTTTTGCTACCTGTATATATATGTATTGAGAGAGGTTAAGAGAATGATTATGCAACGACTGGTGTGAGTAGTTTTCAGGTAGAAACTCGTGTCCAGCGATGGTTTCGGTGTTGCCACTTTATACGTTAAGAGAGGTTACAATGTAGTAATTTATGTAGTGAAAAGCCTTTTCATATGTTCTGCTGCAGTTCTGCGCTGTCAAGGGATTTTAAAGTGAAAGCTTTTCATGAATAACACTTTAAGTAGTGAGAAACCTTTACAATTGGCAGCTGGTTCATTGACAGTTTTGCTACCTG
The DNA here is from genome assembly GCA_929113105.1 of Agrypnus murinus. Classification (NCBI taxonomy): domain Eukaryota; kingdom Metazoa; phylum Arthropoda; class Insecta; order Coleoptera; family Elateridae; genus Agrypnus; species Agrypnus murinus. Next base: position 23,052,271 of record OV816029.1, on the reverse strand, counting down.
TATATTATGTATTGACAGAGGTTAAGAGAATGATTATGCAACGACTGGTGTGAGTAGTTTTCAGGTAGAAACTCATGTTCAGCGATGGTTTCGGTGTTGCCACTTTATACGTTAAGAGAGGTTAAAATGTAGTAATTTATGTAGTGAAAAGCCTTTTCATATGTTCTGCTGCAGTTCTGCGCTGTCAAGGGATTTTAAAGTGAAAGCTTTTCATGAATAACACTTTAAGTAGTGAGAAACCTTTACAATTGTCAGCTGGTTCATTGACATTTTTGCTACCTGTATATTATGTATAGAGAGAGGTTAAGAGAATGATTATGCAACGACTGGTGTGAGTAGTTTTCAGGTAGAAACTCATGTCCAGCGATGGTTTCGGTGTTGCGACTTTATACGTTAAGAGAGGATAAAATGTAGTAATTTATGTAGTGAAAAGCCTTTTCATATGTTCTGCTGCAGTTCTGCGCTGTCAAGGGATTTTAAAGTGAAAGCTTTTCATGAATAACACTTTAAGTAGTGAGAAACCTTTACAATTGGCTGCTGGTTCATTGACAGTTTTGCTACCTGTATATTATGTATTGAGAGAGGTTAAGAGAATGATTATGCAACGACTGGTGTGAGTAGTTTTCAGGTAGAAACTCATGTCCAGCGATGGTTTCGGAGTTGCCACTTTATACGTTAAGAGAGGTTAAAATGTAGTAATTTTTGTAGTGAAAAGCCTTTTCATATGTTCTGCTGCAGTTCTGCGCTGTCAAGGGATTTTAAAGTGAAAGCTTTTCATGAATAACACTTTAAGTAGTGAGAAACCTTTACAATTGGCAGCTGGTTCATTGACAGTTTTGCTACCTGTATATTATGTATTGAGAGAGGTTAAGAGAATGATTATGCAACGACTGGTGTGAGTAGTTTTCAGGTAGAAACTCATGTCCAGCGATGGTTTCGGTGTTGCGACTTTATACGTTAAGAGAGGATAAAATGTGGTAATTTATGTAGTAAAAAGCCTTTTCATATGTTCTGCTGCAGTTCTGCGCTGTCAAGGGATTTTAAAGTGAAAGCTTTTCATGAATAACACTTTAAGTAGTGAGAAACCTTTACAATTGTCAGCTGGTTTATTGACAGTTTTGCTACCTGTATATTATGTATTGAGAGAGGTTAAGGGAATGATTATGCAACGACTGGTGTGAGTAGTTTTCAGGTAGAAACTCATGTCCAGCGATGGTTTCGGTGTTGCGACTTTATACGTTAAGAGAGGATAAAATGTAGTAATTTATGTAGTGAAAAGGCTTTTCATATGTTCTGCTGCAGTTCTGCGCTGTCAAGGGATTTTGAAGTGAAAGCTTTTCATGAATAACACTTTAAGTAGTGAGAAACCTTTACAATTGGCAGCTGGTTCATTGACAGTTTTGCTACCTGTATATATGTATTGAGAGAGGTTAAGGGAATGATTATGCAACGACTGGTGTGAGTAGTTTTCAGGTAGAAACTCGTGTCCAGCGATGGTTTCGGTGTTGCCACTTTATACGTTAAGAGAGGTTAAAATGTAGTAATTTATGTAGTGAAAAGCCTTTTCATATGTTCTGCTGCAGTTCTGCGCTGTCAAGGGATTTTAAAGTGAAAGCTTTTCATGAATAACACTTTAAGTAGTGAGAAACCTTTACAATTGGCAGCTGGATCATTGACAGTTTTGCTACCTGAATGTTATGTATTGAGAGAGGTTAAGAGAATGATTATGCAACGACTGGTGTGAGTAGTTTTCAGGTAGAAACTCGTGTCCAGCGATGGTTTCGGTGTTGCCACTTTATACGTTAAGAGAGGTTAAAATGTAGTAATTTATGTAGTGAAAAGCCTTTTCATATGTTCTGCTGCAGTTCTGCGCTGTCAAGGGATTTTAAAGTGAAAGCTTTTCATGAATAACACTTTAAGTAGTGAGAAACCTTTACAATTGGCAGCTGGATCATTGACAGTTTTGCTACCTGAATGTTATGTATTGAGAGAGGTTAAGAGAATGATTATGCAACGACTGGTGTGAGTAGTATTCAGGTAGAAACTCGTGTCCAGCGATGGTTTCGGTGTTGCGACTTTATACGTTAAGAGAGGTTAAAATGAAGTAATTTATGTAGTGAAAAGCCTTTTCATATGTTCTGCTGCAGTTCTGCGCTGTCAAGGAATTTTAAAGTGAAAGCCTTTCATGAATAACACTTTAAGTAGTGAGAAACCTTTACAATTGGCAGCTGGTTCTTTGACAGTTTTGCTACCTGTATATTATGTATTGAGAGAGGTTAAGAGAATGATTATGCAACAACTGGTGTGAGTAGTTTTCAGGTAGAAACTCATTTCCAGCGATGGTTTCGGTGTTGCGACTTTATACGTTAAGAGAGGATAAAATGTAGTAATTTATGTAGTGAAAAGCCTTTTCATATGTTCTGCTGCAGTTCTGCGCTGTCAAGGGATTTTAAAGTGAAAGCTTTTCATGAATAACACTTTAAGTAGTGAGAAACCTTTACAATTGGCAGCTGGTTCATTGACAGTTTTGCTACCTGTATATTATGTATTGACAGATGTTAAGAGAATGATTATGCAACGACTGGTGTGAGTAGTTTTCAGGTAGAAACTCATGTCCAGCGATGGTTTCGGTGTTGCCACTTTATACGTTAAGAGAGGTTAAAATGTAGTAATTTATGTAGTGAAAAGCCTTTTCATATGTTCTGCTGCAGTTCTGCGCTGTCAAGGGATTTTAAAGTGAAAGCTTTTCATGAATAACACTTTAAGTAGTGAGAAACCTTTACAATTGTCAGCTGGTTCATTGACATTTTTGCTACCTGTATATTATGTATAGAGAGAGGTTAAGAGAATGATTATGCAACGACTGGTGTGAGTAGTTTTCAGGTAGAAACTCATGTCCAGCGATGGTTTCGGTGTTGCGACTTTAGACGTTAAGAGAGGATAAAATGTAGTAATTTATGTAGTGAAAAGGCTTTTCATATGATCTGCTGCAGTTCTGCGCTGTCAAGGGATTTTAAAGTGAAAGCTTTTCATGAATAACACTTTAAGTAGTGAGAAACCTTTACAATTGGCTGCTGGTTCATTGACAGTTTTGCTACCTGTATATTATGTATTGAGAGAGGTTAAGAGAATGATTATGCAACGACTGGTGTGAGTAGTTTTCAGGTAGAAACTCGTGTCCAGCGATGGTTTCGGTGTTGCCACTTTATACGTTAAGAGAGGTTAAAATGTAGTAATTTATGTAGTGAAAAGCCTTTTCATATGTTCTGCTGCAGTTCTGCGCTGTCAAGGGATTTTAAAGTGAAAGCTTTTCATGAATAACACTTTAAGTAGTGAGAAACCTTTACAATTGGCAGCTGGATCATTGACAGTTTTGCTATCTGAATGTTATGTATTGAGAGAGGTTAAGAGAATGATTATGCAACGACTGGTGTGAGTAGTTTTCAGGTAGAAACTCGTGTCAAGCGATGGTTTCGGTGTTGCCACTTTATACGTTAAGAGAGGTTAAAATGTAGTAATTTATGTAGTGAAAAGCCTTTTCATATGTTCTGCTGCAGTTCTGCGCTGTCAAGGGATTTTAAAGTGAAAGCTTTTCATGAATAACACTTTAAGTAGTGAGAAACCTTTACAATTGGCAGCTGGATCATTGACAGTTTTGCTACCTGTATATTATGTATTGAGAGAGGTTAAGAGAATGATTATGCAACGACTGGTGTGTAGTTTTCAGGTAGAAACTCGTGTCCAGCGATGGTTTCGGTGTTGCGACTTTATACGTTAAAAGAGGATAAAATGTAGTAATTTATGTAGTGAAAAGCCTTTTCATATGTTCTGCTGCAGTTCTGCGCTGTCAAGGGATTTTAAAGTGAAAGCTTTTCATGAATAACACTTTAAGTAGTGAGAAACCTTTACAATTGGCAGCTGGTTCTTTGACAGTTTTGCTACCTGTATATTATGTATTGAGAGAGGTTAAGAGAATGATTATGCAACGACTGGTGTGAGTAGTTTTCAGGTAGAAACTCATGTCCAGCGATGGTTTCGGTGTTGCGACTTTATACGTTAAGAGAGGATAAAATGTAGTAATTTATGTAGTGAAAAGCCTTTTCATATGTTCTGCTGCAGTTCTGCGCTGTCAAGGGATTTTAAAGTGAAAGCTTTTAATGAATAACACTTTAAGTAGTGAGAAACCTTTACAATTGGCAGCTGGTTCATTGACAGTTTTGCTACCTGTATATTATGTATTGAGAGAGGTTAAGAGAATGATTATGCAACGACTGGTGTGAGTAGTTTTCAGGTAGAAACTCATGTCCAGCGATGGTTTCGGTGTTGCCACTTTATACGTTAAGAGAGGTTAAAATGTAGTAATTTTTGTAGTGAAAAGCCTTTTCATATGTTCTGCTGCATTTCTGCGCTGTCAAGGGATTTTAAAGTGAAAGCTTTTCATGAATAACACTTTAAGTAGTGAGAAACCTTTACAATTGGCTGCTGGTTCATTGACAGTTTTGCTACCTGTATATTATGTATTGAGAGAGGTTAAGAGAATGATTATGCAACGACTGGTGTGAGTAGTTTTCAGGTAGAAACTCATGTCCAGCGTAGGTTTCGGTGTTGCCACTTTATACGTTAAGAGAGGTTAAAATGTAGTAATTTTTGTAGTGAAAAGCCTTTTCATATGTTCTGCTGCATTTCTGCGCTGTCAAGGGATTTTAAAGTGAAAGCTTTTCATGAATAACACTTTAAGTAGTGAGAAACCTTTACAATTGGCAGCTGGTTCATTGACAGTTTTGCTACCTGTATATTATGTATTGAGAGAGGTTAAGAGAATGATTATGCGACGACTGGTGTGAGTAGTTTTCAGGTAGAAACTCAAGTCCAGCGATGGTTTCGGTGTTGCGACTTTATACGTTAAGAGAGGTTAAAATGTAGTAATTTTTGTAGTGAAAAGCCTTTTCATATGTTCTGCTGCAGTTCTGCGCTGTCAAGGGATTTTAAAGTGAAAGCTTTTCATGAATAACACTTTAAGTAGTGAGAAACCTTTACAATTGGCTGCTGGTTCATTGACAGTTTTGCTACCTGTATATTATGTATTGAGAGAGGTTAAGAGAATGATTATGCAACGACTGGTGTGAGTAGTTTTCAGGTAGAAACTCATGTCCAGCGATGGTTTCGGTGTTGCCACTTTATACGTTAAGAGAGGTTAAAATGTAGTAATTTTTGTAGTGAAAAGCCTTTTCATATGTTCTGCTGCATTTCTGCGCTGTCAAGGGATTTTAAAGTGAAAGCTTTTCATGAATAACACTTTAAGTAGTGAGAAACCTTTACAATTGGCAGCTGGTTCATTGACAGTTTTGCTACCTGTATATTATGTATTGAGAGAGGTTAAGAGAATGATTATGCGACGACTGGTGTGAGTAGTTTTCAGGTAGAAACTCAAGTCCAGCGATGGTTTCGGTGTTGCGACTTTATACGTTAAGAGAGGATAAAATGTGGTAATTTATGTAGTGAAAAGCCTTTTCATATGTTCTGCTGCATTTCTGCGCTGTCAAGGGATTTTAAAGTGAAAGCTTTTCATGAATAACACTTTAAGTAGTGAGAAACCTTTACAATTGGCTGCTGGTTCATTGACAGTTTTGCTACCTGTATATTATGTATTGAGAGAGGTTAAGAGAATGATTATGCAACGACTGGTGTGAGTAGTTTTCAGGTAGAAACTCATGTCCAGCGATGGTTTCGGAGTTGCCACTTTATACGTTAAGAGAGGTTAAAATGTAGTAATTTTTGTAGTGAAAAGCCTTTTCATATGTTCTGCTGCAGTTCTGCGCTGTCAAGGGATTTTAAAGTGAAAGCTTTTCATGAATAACACTTTAAGTAGTGAGAAACCTTTACAATTGGCAGCTGGTTCATTGACAGTTTTGCTACCTGTATATTATGTATTGAGAGAGGTTAAGGGAATGATTATGCAACGACTGGTGTGAGTAGTTTTCAGGTAGAAACTCATGTCCAGCGATGGTTTCGGTGTTGCGACTTTATACGTTAAGAGAGGATAAAATGTGGTAATTTATGTAGTAAAAAGCCTTTTCATATGTTCTGCTGCAGTTCTGCGCTGTCAAGGGATTTTAAAGTGAAAGCTTTTCATGAATAACACTTTAAGTAGTGAGAAACCTTTACAATTGTCAGCTGGTTTATTGACAGTTTTGCTACCTGTATATTATGTATTGAGAGAGGTTAAGGGAATGATTATGCAACGACTGGTGTGAGTAGTTTTCAGGTAGAAACTCATGTCCAGCGATGGTTTCGGTGTTGCGACTTTATACGTTAAGAGAGGATAAAATGTAGTAATTTATGTAGTGAAAAGGCTTTTCATATGTTCTGCTGCAGTTCTGCGCTGTCAAGGGATTTTGAAGTGAAAGCTTTTCATGAATAACACTTTAAGTAGTGAGAAACCTTTACAATTGGCAGCTGGTTCATTGACAGTTTTGCTACCTGTATATATGTATTGAGAGAGGTTAAGGGAATGATTATGCAACGACTGGTGTGAGTAGTTTTCAGGTAGAAACTCGTGTCCAGCGATGGTTTCGGTGTTGCCACTTTATACGTTAAGAGAGGTTAAAATGTAGTAATTTATGTAGTGAAAAGCCTTTTCATATGTTCTGCTGCAGTTCTGCGCTGTCAAGGGATTTTAAAGTGAAAGCTTTTCATGAATAACACTTTAAGTAGTGAGAAACCTTTACAATTGGCAGCTGGATCATTGACAGTTTTGCTACCTGAATGTTATGTATTGAGAGAGGTTAAGAGAATGATTATGCAACGACTGGTGTGAGTAGTTTTCAGGTAGAAACTCGTGTCCAGCGATGGTTTCGGTGTTGCCACTTTATACGTTAAGAGAGGTTAAAATGTAGTAATTTATGTAGTGAAAAGCCTTTTCATATGTTCTTCTGCAGTTCTGCGCTGTCAAGGGATTTTAAAGTGAAAGCTTTTCATGAATAACACTTTAAGTAGTGAGAAACCTTTACAATTGGCAGCTGGATCATTGACAGTTTTGCTACCTGAATGTTATGTATTGAGAGAGGTTAAGAGAATGATTATGCAACGACTGGTGTGAGTAGTATTCAGGTAGAAACTCGTGTCCAGCGATGGTTTCGGTGTTGCGTCTTTATACGTTAAGAGAGGTTAAAATGAAGTAATTTATGTAGTGAAAAGCCTTTTCATATGTTCTGCTGCAGTTCTGCGCTGTCAAGGAATTTTAAAGTGAAAGCCTTTCATGAATAACACTTTAAGTAGTGAGAAACCTTTACAATTGGCAGCTGGTTCTTTGACAGTTTTGCTACCTGTATATTATGTATTGAGAGAGGTTAAGAGAATGATTATGCAACAACTGGTGTGAGTAGTTTTCAGGTAGAAACTCATTTCCAGCGATGGTTTCGGTGTTGCGACTTTATACGTTAAGAGAGGATAAAATGTAGTAATTTATGTAGTGAAAAGCCTTTTCATATGTTCTGCTGCAGTTCTGCGCTGTCAAGGGATTTTAAAATTAAAGCTTTTCATGAATAACACTTTAACTAGTGAGAAACCTTTACAATTGGCAGCTGGTTCATTGACAGTTTTGCTACCTGTATATTATGTATTGAGAGAGGATAAGAGAATGATTATGCAACGACTGGTGTGAGTAGTTTTCAGGTAGAAACTCGTGTCCAGCGATGGTTTCGGTGTTGCGACTTTATACATTAAGAGAGGTTAAAATGTAGTAATTTATGTAGTGAAAAGCCTTTTCATATGTTCTGCTGCAGTTCTGCGTAGTCAAGGGATTTTAAAGTGAAAGCTTTTCATGAATAACACTTTAAGTAGTGAGAAACCTTTACAATTGGCAGCTGGTTCATTGACAGTTTTGCTACCTGTATATATATGTATTGAGAGAGGTTAAGAGAATGATTATGCAACGACTGGTGTGAGTAGTTTTCAGGTAGAAACTCGTGTCCAGCGATGGTTTCGGTGTTGCCACTTTATACGTTAAGAGAGGTTAAAATGTAGTAATTTATGTAGTGAAAAGCCTTTTCATATGTTCTGCTGCAGTTCTGCGCTGTCAAGGGATTTTAAAGTGAAAGCTTTTCATGAATAACACTTTAAGTAGTGAGAAACCTTTACAATTGGCAGCTGGAACATTGACAGTTTTGCTACCTGTATATTATGTATTGACAGATGTTAAGAGAATGATTATGCAACGACTGGTGTGAGTAGTTTTCAGGTAGAAACTCATGTCCAGCGATGGTTTCGGTGTTGCCACTTTATACGTTAAGAGAGGTTAAAATGTAGTAATTTATGTAGTGAAAAGCCTTTTCATATGTTCTGCTGCAGTTCTGCGCTGTCAAGGGATTTTAAAGTGAAAGCTTTTCATGAATAACACTTTAAGTAGTGAGAAACCTTTACAATTGTCAGCTGGTTCATTGACATTTTTGCTACCTGTATATTATGTATAGAGAGAGGTTAAGAGAATGATTATGCAACGACTGGTGTGAGTAGTTTTCAGGTAGAAACTCATGTCCAGCGATGGTTTCGGTGTTGCGACTTTATACGTTAAGAGAGGATAAAATGTAGTAATTTATGTAGTGAAAAGGCTTTTCATATGATCTGCTGCAGTTCTGCGCTGTCAAGGGATTTTAAAGTGAAAGCTTTTCATGAATAACACTTTAAGTAGTGAGAAACCTTTACAATTGGCTGCTGGTTCATTGACAGTTTTGCTACCTGTATATTATGTATTGAGAGAGGTTAAGAGAATGATTATGCAACGACTGGTGTGAGTAGTTTTCCGGTAGAAACTCGTGTCCAGCGATGGTTTCGGTGTTGCCACTTTATACGTTAAGAGAGGTTAAAATGTAGTAATTTATGTAGTGAAAAGCCTTTTCATATGTTCTGCTGCAGTTCTGCGCTGTCAAGGGATTTTAAAGTGAAAGCTTTTCATGAATAACACTTTAAGTAGTGAGAAACCTTTACAATTGGCAGCTGGATCATTGACAGTTTTGCTATCTGAATGTTATGTATTGAGAGAGGTTAAGAGAATGATTATGCAACGACTGGTGTGAGTAGTTTTCAGGTAGAAACTCGTGTCAAGCGATGGTTTCGGTGTTGCCACTTTATACGTTAAGAGAGGTTAAAATGTAGTAATTTATGTAGTGAAAAGCCTTTTCATATGTTCTGCTGCAGTTCTGCGCTGTCAAGGGATTTTAAAGTGAAAGCTTTTCATGAATAACACTTTAAGTAGTGAGAAACCTTTACAATTGGCAGCTGGTTCTTTGACAGTTTTGCTACCTGTATATTATGTATTGAGAGAGGTTAAGAGAATGATTATGCAACGACTGGTGTGTAGTTTTCAGGTAGAAACTCGTGTCCAGCGATGGTTTCGGTGTTGCGACTTTATACGTTAAAAGAGGATAAAATGTAGTAATTTATGTAGTGAAAAGCCTTTTCATATGTTCTGCTGCAGTTCTGCGCTGTCAAGGGATTTTAAAGTGAAAGCTTTTCATGAATAACACTTTAAGTAGTGAGAAACCTTTACAATTGGCAGCTGGTTCTTTGACAGTTTTGCTACCTGTATATTATGTATTGAGAGAGGTTAAGAGAATGATTATGCAACGACTGGTGTGAGTAGTTTTCAGGTAGAAACTCATGTCCAGCGATGGTTTCGGTGTTGCGACTTTATACGTTAAGAGAGGATAAAATGTAGTAATTTATGTAGTGAAAAGCCTTTTCATATGTTCTGCTGCAGTTCTGCGCTGTCAAGGGATTTTAAAGTGAAAGCTTTTAATGAATAACACTTTAAGTAGTGAGAAACCTTTACAATTGGCAGCTGGTTCATTGACAGTTTTGCTACCTGTATATTATGTATTGAGAGAGGTTAAGAGAATGATTATGCAACGACTGGTGTGAGTAGTTTTCAGGTAGAAACTCATGTCCAGCGATGGTTTCGGTGTTGCCACTTTATACGTTAAGAGAGGTTAAAATGTAGTAATTTTTGTAGTGAAAAGCCTTTTCATATGTTCTGCTGCATTTCTGCGCTGTCAAGGGATTTTAAAGTGAAAGCTTTTCATGAATAACACTTTAAGTAGTGAGAAACCTTTACAATTGGCTGCTGGTTCATTGACAGTTTTGCTACCTGTATATTATGTATTGAGAGAGGTTAAGAGAATGATTATGCAACGACTGGTGTGAGTAGTTTTCAGGTAGAAACTCATGTCCAGCGATGGTTTCGGTGTTGCCACTTTATACGTTAAGAGAGGTTAAAATGTAGTAATTTTTGTAGTGAAAAGCCTTTTCATATGTTCTGCTGCATTTCTGCGCTGTCAAGGGATTTTAAAGTGAAAGCTTTTCATGAATAACACTTTAAGTAGTGAGAAACCTTTACAATTGGCAGCTGGTTCATTGACAGTTTTGCTACCTGTATATTATGTATTGAGAGAGGTTAAGAGAATGATTATGCGACGACTGGTGTGAGTAGTTTTCAGGTAGAAACTCAAGTCCAGCGATGGTTTCGGTGTTGCGACTTTATACGTTAAGAGAGGTTAAAATGTAGTAATTTTTGTAGTGAAAAGCCTTTTCATATGTTCTGCTGCAGTTCTGCGCTGTCAAGGGATTTTAAAGTGAAAGCTTTTCATGAATAACACTTTAAGTAGTGAGAAACCTTTACAATTGGCTGCTGGTTCATTGACAGTTTTGCTACCTGTATATTATGTATTGAGAGAGGTTAAGAGAATGATTATGCAACGACTGGTGTGAGTAGTTTTCAGGTAGAAACTCATGTCCAGCGATGGTTTCGGTGTTGCCACTTTATACGTTAAGAGAGGTTAAAATGTAGTAATTTTTGTAGTGAAAAGCCTTTTCATATGTTCTGCTGCATTTCTGCGCTGTCAAGGGATTTTAAAGTGAAAGCTTTTCATGAATAACACTTTAAGTAGTGAGAAACCTTTACAATTGGCAGCTGGTTCATTGACAGTTTTGCTACCTGTATATTATGTATTGAGAGAGGTTAAGAGAATGATTATGCGACGACTGGTGTGAGTAGTTTTCAGGTAGAAACTCAAGTCCAGCGATGGTTTCGGTGTTGCGACTTTATACGTTAAGAGAGGTTAAAATGTAGTAATTTTTGTAGTGAAAAGCCTTTTCATATGTTCTGCTGCAGTTCTGCGCTGTCAAGGGATTTTAAAGTGAAAGCTTTTCATGAATAACACTTTAAGTAGTGAGAAACCTTTACAATTGGCTGCTGGTTCATTGACAGTTTTGCTACCTGTATATTATGTATTGAGAGAGGTTAAGAGAATGATTATGCAACGACTGGTGTGAGTAGTTTTCAGGTAGAAACTCATGTCCAGCGATGGTTTCGGTGTTGCCACTTTATACGTTAAGAGAGGTTAAAATGTAGTAATTTTTGTAGTGAAAAGCCTTTTCATATGTTCTGCTGCAGTTCTGCGCTGTCAAGGGATTTTAAAGTGAAAGCTTTTCATGAATAACACTTTAAGTAGTGAGAAACATTTACAATTGGCTGCTGGTTCATGGACAGTTTTGCTACCTGTATATTATGTATTGAGAGAGGTTAAGAGAATGATTATGCAACGACTGGTGTGAGTAGTTTTCAGGTAGAAACTCATATCCAGCGATGGTTTCGGTGTTGCCACTTTATACGTTAAGAGAGGTTAAAATGTAGTAATTTTTGTAGTGAAAAGCCTTTTCATATGTTCTGCTGCATTTCTGCGCTGTCAAGGGATTTTAAAGTGAAAGCTTTTCATGAATAACACTTTAAGTAGTGAGAAACCTTTACAATTGGCAGCTGGTTCATTGACAGTTTTGCTACCTGTATATTATGTATTGAGAGAGGTTAAGAGAATGATTATGCGACGACTGGTGTGAGTAGTTTTCAGGTAGAAACTCAAGTCCAGCGATGGTTTCGGTGTTGCGACTTTATACGTTAAGAGAGGATAAAATGTGGTAATTTATGTAGTGAAAAGCCTTTTCATATGTTCTGCTGCAGTTCTGCGCTGTCAAGGGATTTTAAAGTGAAAGCTTTTCATGAATAACACTTTAAGTAGTGAGAAACCTTTACAATTGTCAGCTGGTTTATTGACAGTTTTGCTACCTGTATATTATGTATTGAGAGAGGTTAAGAGAATGATTATGCAACGACTGGTGTGAGTAGTTTTCAGGTAGAAACTCATGTCCAGCGATGGTTTCGGTGTTGCGACTTTATACGTTAAGAGAGGATAAAATGTAGTAATTTATGTAGTGAAAAGGCTTTTCATATGTTCTGCTGCAGTTCTGCGCTGTCAAGGGATTTTGAAGTGAAAGCTTTTCATGAATAACACTTTAAGTAGTGAGAAACCTTTACAATTGGCAGCTGGTTCATTGACAGTTTTGCTACCTGTATATATGTATTGAGAGAGGTTAAGAGAATGATTATGCAACGACTGGTGTGAGTAGTTTTCAGGTAGAAACTCGTGTCCAGCGATGGTTTCGGTGTTGCCACTTTATACGTTAAGAGAGGTTACAATGTAGTAATTTATGTAGTGAAAAGCCTTTTCATATGTTCTGCTGCAGTTCTGCGCTGTCAAGGGATTTTAAAGTGAAAGCTTTTCATGAATAACACTTTAAGTAGTGAGAAACCTTTACAATTGGCAGCTGGTTCATTGACAGTTTTGCTACCTGTATATTATGTATTGACAGAGGTTAAGAGAATGATTATGCAACGACTGGTGTGAGTAGTTTTCAGGTAGAAACTCATGTTCAGCGATGGTTTCGGTGTTGCCACTTTATACGTTAAGAGAGGTTAAAATGTAGTAATTTATGTAGTGAAAAGCCTTTTCATATGTTCTGCTGCAGTTCTGCGCTGTCAAGGGATTTTAAAGTGAAAGCTTTTCATGAATAACACTTTAAGTAGTGAGAAACCTTTACAATTGTCAGCTGGTTCATTGACATTTTTGCTACCTGTATATTATGTATAGAGAGAGGTTAAGAGAATGATTATGCAACGACTGGTGTGAGTAGTTTTCAGGTAGAAACTCATGTCCAGCGATGGTTTCGGTGTTGCGACTTTATACGTTAAGAGAGGATAAAATGTAGTAATTTATGTAGTGAAAAGCCTTTTCATATGTTCTGCTGCAGTTCTGCGCTGTCAAGGGATTTTAAAGTGAAAGCTTTTCATGAATAACACTTTAAGTAGTGAGAAACCTTTACAATTGGCTGCTGGTTCATTGACAGTTTTGCTACCTGTATATTATGTATTGAGAGAGGTTAAGAGAATGATTATGCAACGACTGGTGTGAGTAGTTTTCAGGTAGAAACTCATGTCCAGCGATGGTTTCGGAGTTGCCACTTTATACGTTAAGAGCGGTTAAAATGTAGTAATTTTTGTAGTGAAAAGCCTTTTCATATGTTCTGCTGCAGTTCTGCGCTGTCAAGGGATTTTAAAGTGAAAGCTTTTCATGAATAACACTTTAAGTAGTGAGAAACCTTTACAATTGGCAGCTGGTTCATTGACAGTTTTGCTACCTGTATATTATGTATTGAGAGAGGTTAAGGGAATGATTATGCAACGACTGGTGTGAGTAGTTTTCAGGTAGAAACTCATGTCCAGCGATGGTTTCGGTGTTGCGACTTTATACGTTAAGAGAGGATAAAATGTGGTAATTTATGTAGTAAAAAGCCTTTTCATATGTTCTGCTGCAGTTCTGCGCTGTCAAGGGATTTTAAAGTGAAAGCTTTTCATGAATAACACTTTAAGTAGTGAGAAACCTTTACAATTGTCAGCTGGTTTATTGACAGTTTTGCTACCTGTATATTATGTATTGAGAGAGGTTAAGGGAATGATTATGCAACGACTGGTGTGAGTAGTTTTCAGGTTGAAACTCATGTCCAGCGATGGTTTCGGTGTTGCGACTTTATACGTTAAGAGAGGATAAAATGTAGTAATTTATGTAGTGAAAAGGCTTTTCATATGTTCTGCTGCAGTTCTGCGCTGTCAAGGGATTTTGAAGTGAAAGCTTTTCATGAATAACACTTTAAGTAGTGAGAAACCTTTACAATTGGCAGCTGGTTCATTGACAGTTTTGCTACCTGTATATATGTATTGAGAGAGGTTAAGGGAATGATTATGCAACGACTGGTGTGAGTAGTTTTCAGGTAGAAACTCGTGTCCAGCGATGGTTTCGGTGTTGCCACTTTATACGTTAAGAGAGGTTAAAATGTAGTAATTTATGTAGTGAAAAGCCTTTTCATATGTTCTGCTGCAGTTCTGCGCTGTCAAGGGATTTTAAAGTGAAAGCTTTTCATGAATAACACTTTAAGTAGTGAGAAACCTTTACAATTGGCAGCTGGATCATTGACAGTTTTGCTACCTGAATGTTATGTATTGAGAGAGGTTAAGAGAATGATTATGCAACGACTGGTGTGAGTAGTTTTCAGGTAGAAACTCGTGTCCAGCGATGGTTTCGGTGTTGCCACTTTATACGTTAAGAGAGGTTAAAATGTAGTAATTTATGTAGTGAAAAGCCTTTTCATATGTTCTGCTGCAGTTCTGCGCTGTCAAGGGATTTTAAAGTGAAAGCTTTTCATGAATAACACTTTAAGTAGTGAGAAACCTTTACAATTGGCAGCTGGATCATTGACAGTTTTGCTACCTGAATGTTATGTATTGAGAGAGGTTAAGAGAATGATTATGCAACGACTGGTGTGAGTAGTATTCAGGTAGAAACTCGTGTCCAGCGATGGTTTCGGTGTTGCGACTTTATACGTTAAGAGAGGTTAAAATGAAGTAATTTATGTAGTGAAAAGCCTTTTCATATGTTCTGCTGCAGTTATGCGCTGTCAAGGAATTTTAAAGTGAAAGCCTTTCATGAATAACACTTTAAGTAGTGAGAAACCTTTACAATTGGCAGCTGGTTCTTTGACAGTTTTGCTACCTGTATATTATGTATTGAGAGAGGTTAAGAGAATGATTATGCAACGACTGGTGTGAGTAGTTTTCAGGTAGAAACTCATTTCCAGCGATGGTTTCGGTGTTGCGACTTTATACGTTAAGAGAGGATAAAATGTAGTAATTTATGTAGTGAAAAGCCTTTTCATATGTTCTGCTGCAGTTCTGCGCTGTCAAGGGTTTTTAAAATTAAAGCTTTTCATGAATAACACTTTAACTAGTGAGAAACCTTTACAATTGGCAGCTGGTTCATTGACAGTTTTGCTACCTGTATATATATGTATTGAGAGAGGTTAAGAGAATGATTATGCAACGACTGGTGTGAGTAGTTTTCAGGTAGAAACTCATGTCCAGCGATGGTTTCGGTGTTGCCACTTTATACGTTAAGAGAGGTTAAAATGTAGTAATTTATGTAGTGAAAAGCCTTTTCATATGTTCTGCTGCAGTTCTGCGCTGTCAAGGGATTTTAAAGTGAAAGCTTTTCATGAATAACACTTTAAGTAGTGAGAAACCTTTACAATTGGCAGCTGGATCATTGACAGTTTTGCTACCTGAATGTTATGTATTGAGAGAGGTTAAGAGAATGATTATGCAACGACTGGTGTGAGTAGTATTCAGGTAGAAACTCGTGTCCAGCGATGGTTTCGGTGTTGCGACTTTATACGTTAAGAGAGGTTAAAATGAAGTAATTTATGTAGTGAAAAGCCTTTTCATATGTTCTGCTGCAGTTATGCGCTGTCAAGGAATTTTAAAGTGAAAGCCTTTCATGAATAACACTTTAAGTAGTGAGAAACCTTTACAATTGGCAGCTGGTTCTTTGACAGTTTTGCTACCTGTATATTATGTATTGAGAGAGGTTAAGAGAATGATTATGCAACGACTGGTGTGAGTAGTTTTCAGGTAGAAACTCATTTCCAGCGATGGTTTCGGTGTTGCGACTTTATACGTTAAGAGAGGATAAAATGTAGTAATTTATGTAGTGAAAAGCCTTTTCATATGTTCTGCTGCAGTTCTGCGCTGTCAAGGGTTTTTAAAATTAAAGCTTTTCATGAATAACACTTTAACTAGTGAGAAACCTTTACAATTGGCAGCTGGTTCATTGACAGTTTTGCTACCTGTATATATATGTATTGAGAGAGGTTAAGAGAATGATTATGCAACGACTGGTGTGAGTAGTTTTCAGGTAGAAACTCATGTCCAGCGATGGTTTCGGTGTTGCCACTTTATACGTTAAGAGAGGTTAAAATGTAGTAATTTATGTAGTGAAAAGCCTTTTCATATGTTCTGCTGCAGTTCTGCGCTGTCAAGGGATTTTAAAGTGAAAGCTTTTCATGAATAACACTTTAAGTAGTGAGAAACCTTTACAATTGGCAGCTGGTTCATTGACAGTTTTGCTACCTGTATATTATGTATTGACAGATGTTAAGAGAATGATTATGCAACGACTGGTGTGAGTAGTTTTCAGGTAGAAACTCATGTCCAGCGATGGTTTCGGTGTTGCCACTTTATACGTTAAGAGAGGTTAAAATGTAGTAATTTATGTAGTGAAAAGCCTTTTCATATGTTCTGCTGCAGTTCTGCGCTGTCAAGGGATTTTAAAGTGAAAGCTTTTCATGAATAACACTTTAAGTAGTGAGAAACCTTTACAATTGTCAGCTGGTTCATTGACATTTTTGCTACCTGTATATTATGTATAGAGAGAGGTTAAGAGAATGATTATGCAACGACTGGTGTGAGTAGTTTTCAGGTAGAAACTCATGTCCAGCGATGGTTTCGGTGTTGACTTTATACGTTAAGAGAGGTTAAAATGTAGTAATTTATGTAGTGAAAAGCCTTTTCATATGTTCTGCTGCAGTTCTGCGCTGTCAAGGGATTTTAAAGTGAAAGCTTTTCATGAATAACACTTTAATTAGTGAGAAACCTTTACAATTGGCAGCTGGTTCATTGACAGTTTTGCTACCTGTATATTATGTATTGAGAGAGGTTAAGAGAATGATTATGCGACGACTGGTGTGAGTAGTTTTCAGGTAGAAACTCATGTCCAGCGATGGTTTCGGTGTTGCGACTTTATACGTTAAGAGAGGATAAAATGTAGTAATTTATGTAGTGAAAAGCCTTTTCATATGATCTGCTGCAGTTCTGCGCTGTCAAGGGATTTTAAAGTGAAAGCTTTTCATGAATAACACTTTAAGTAGTGAGAAACCTTTACAATTGGCAGCTGGTTCGTTGACAGTTTTGCTACCTGTATATTATGTATTGAGAGAGGTTGAGAATGATTATGCAACGACTGGTGTGAGTAGTTTTCAGGTAGAAACTCGTGTCCAGCGATGGTTTCGGTGTTGCGACTTTATACGTTAAGAGAGGTTAAAATGTAGTAATTTATGTAGTGAAAAGCCTTTTCATATATTCTGCTGCAGTTCTGCGCTGTCAAGGGATTTTAAAGTGAAAGCTTTTCATGAATAACACTTTAAGTAGTGAGAAACCTTTACAATTGGCAGCTGGTTCATTGACAGTTTTGCTACCTGTATATTATGTATTGAGAGAGGTTGAGAATGATTATGCAACGACTTGTGTGAGTAGTTTTCGGGTAGAAACTCATGTCCAGCGATGGTTTCGGTGTTGCGACTTTATAAGTTAAGAGAGGTTAAAATGTTGTAATTTATGTAGTGAAAAGCCTTTTCATATGTTCTGCTGCAGTTCTGCGCTGTCAAGGGATTTTAAAGTGAAAGCTTTTCATGAATAACACTTTAAGTAGTGAGAAACCTTTACAATTGGCAGCTGGTTCATTGACAGTTTTGCTACCTGTATATTATGTATTGAGAGAGGTTGAGAATGATTATGCAACGACTGGTGTGAGTAGTTTTCAGGTAGAAACTCGTGTCCAGCGATGGTTTCGGTGTTGCGACTTTATACGTTAAGAGAGGTTAAAATGTAGTAATTTATGTAGTGAAAAGCCTTTTCATATGTTCTGCTGCAGTTCTGCGCTGTCAAGGGATTTTAAAGTGAAAGCTTTTCATGAATAACACTTTAAGTAGTGAGAAACCTTTACAATTGGCAGCTGGTTCATTGACAGTTTTGCTACCTGTATATTATGTATTGAGAGAGGTTAAGAGAATGATTATGCAACGACTGGTGTGAGTAGTTTTCAGGTAGAAACTCATGTACAGCGATGGTTTCGGTGTTGCGACTTTATACGTTAAGAGAGGATAAAATGTAGTAATTTATGTAGTGAAAAGCCTTTTCATATGTTCTGCTGCAGTTCTGCGCTGTCAAGGGATTTTAAAGTGAAAGCTTTTCATGAATAACACTTTAAGTAGTGAGAAACCTTTACAATTGGCAGCTGGTTCATTGACAGTTTTGCTACCTGTATATTATGTATTGAGAGAGGTTAAGAGAATGATTATGCGACGACTGGTGTGAGTAGTTTTCAGGTAGAAACTCATGTACAGCGATGGTTTCGGTGTTGCGACTTTATACGTTAAGAGAGGATAAAATGTAGTAATTTATGTAGTGAAAAGCCTTTTCATATGTTCTGCTGCAGTTCTGCGCTGTCAAGGGATTTTAAAGTGAAAGCTTTTCATGAATAACACTTTAAGTAGAGAGAAACCTTTACAATTGGCAGCTGGTTCATTGACAGTTTTGCTACCTGTATATTATGTATTGAGAGAGGTTAAGAGAATGATTATGCGACGACTGGTGTGAGTAGTTTTCAGGTGAAACTCATGTACAGCGATGGTTTCGGTGTTGCGACTTTATACGTTAAGAGAGGATAAAATGTAGTAATTTATGTAGTGAAAAGCCTTTTCATATGTTCTGCTGCAGTTCTGCGCTGTCAAGGGATTTTAAAGTGAAAGCTTTTCATGAATAACACTTTAAGTAGTGAGAAACCTTTACAATTGGCAGCTGGTTCATTGACAGTTTTGCTACCTGTATATTATGTATTGAGAGAGGTTAAGAGAATGATTATGCGACGACTGGTGTGAGTAGTTTTCAGGTAGAAACTCATGTCCAGCGATGGTTTCGGTGTTGCGACTTTATACGTTAAGAGAGGATAAAATGTAGTAATTTATGTAGTGAAAAGCCTTTTCATATGTTCTGCTGCAGTTCTGCGCTGTCAAGGGATTTTAAAGTGAAAGCTTTTCATGAATAACACTTTAAGTAGAGAGAAACCTTTACAATTGGCAGCTGGTTCATTGACAGTTTTGCTACCTGTATATTATGTATTGAGAGAGGTTGAGAATGATTATGCAACGACTGGTGTGAGTAGTTTTCAGGTAGAAACTCGTGTCCAGCGATGGTTTCGGTGTTGCGACTTTATACGTTAAGAGAGGTTAAAATGTAGTAATTTATGTAGTGAAAAGCCTTTTCATATGTTCTGCTGCAGTTCTGCGCTGTCAAGGGATTTTAAAGTGAAAGCTTTTCATGAATAACACTTTAAGTAGTGAGAAACCTTTACAATTGGCAGCTGGTTCATTGACAGTTTTGCTACCTGTATATTATGTATTGAGAGAGGTTAAGAGAATGATTATGCAACGACTGGTGTGAGTAGTTTTCAGGTAGAAACTCGTGTCCAGCGATGGTTTCGGTGTTGCGACTTTATACGTTAAGAGAGGTTAAAATGTAGTAATTTATGTAGTGAAAAGCCTTTTCATATGTTCTGCTGCAGTTCTGCGCTGTCAAGGGATTTTAAAGTGAAAGCTTTTCATGAATAACACTTTAAGTAGTGAGAAACCTTTACAATTGGCAGCTGGTTCATTGACAGTTTTGCTACCTGTATATTATGTATTGAGAGAGGTTAAGAGAATGATTATGCAACGACTGGTGTGAGTAGTTTTCAGGTAGAAACTCATGTACAGCGATGGTTTCGGTGTTGCGACTTTATACGTTAAGAGAGGATAAAATGTAGTAATTTTAGTAGTGAAAAGCCTTTTCATATGTTCTGCTGCAGTTCTGCGCTGTCAAGGGATTTTAAAGTGAAAGCTTTTCATGAATAACACTTTAAGTAGTGAGAAACCTTTACAATTGGCAGCTGGTTCATTGACAGTTTTGCTACCTGTATATTATGTATTGAGAGAGGTTAAGAGAATGATTATGCGACGACTGGTGTGAGTAGTTTTCAGGTAGAAACTCATGTACAGCGATGGTTTCGGTGTTGCGACTTTATACGTTAAGAGAGGATAAAATGTAGTAATTTATGTAGTGAAAAGCCTTTTCATATGTTCTGCTGCAGTTCTGCGCTGTCAAGGGATTTTAAAGTGAAAGCTTTTCATGAATAACACTTTAAGTAGAGAGAAACCTTTACAATTGGCAGCTGGTTCATTGACAGTTTTGCTACCTGTATATTATGTATTGAGAGAGGTTAAGAGAATGATTATGCGACGACTGGTGTGAGTAGTTTTCAGGTGAAACTCATGTACAGCGATGGTTTCGGTGTTGCGACTTTATACGTTAAGAGAGGATAAAATGTAGTAATTTATGTAGTGAAAAGCCTTTTCATATGTTCTGCTGCAGTTCTGCGCTGTCAAGGGATTTTAAAGTGAAAGCTTTTCATGAATAACACTTTAAGTAGTGAGAAACCTTTACAATTGGCAGCTGGTTCATTGACAGTTTTGCTACCTGTATATTATGTATTGAGAGAGGTTAAGAGAATGATTATGCGACGACTGGTGTGAGTAGTTTTCAGGTAGAAACTCATGTACAGCGATGGTTTCGGTGTTGCGACTTTATACGTTAAGAGAGGATAAAATGTAGTAATTTATGTAGTGAAAAGCCTTTTCATATGTTCTGCTGCAGTTCTGCGCTGTCAAGGGAGTTTAAAGTGAAAGCTTTTCATGAATAACACTTTAAGTAGAGAGAAACCTTTACAATTGGCAGCTGGTTCATTGACAGTTTTGCTACCTGTATATTATGTATTGAGAGAGGTTAAGAGAATGATTATGCGACGACTGGTGTGAGTAGTTTTCAGGTGAAACTCATGTACAGCGATGGTTTCGGTGTTGCGACTTTATACGTTAAGAGAGGATAAAAGGTAGTAATTTATGTAGTGAAAAGCCTTTTCATATGTTCTGCTGCAGTTCTGCGCTGTCAAGGGATTTTAAAGTGAAAGCTTTTCATGAATAACACTTTAAGTAGTGAGAAACCTTTACAATTGGCAGCTGGTTCATTGACAGTTTTGCTACCTGTATATTATGTATTGAGAGAGGTTAAGAGAATGATTATGCGACGACTGGTGTGAGTAGTTTTCAGGTAGAAACTCATGTCCAGCGATGGTTTCGGTGTTGCGACTTTATACGTTAAGAGAGGATAAAATGTAGTAATTTATGTAGTGAAAAGCCTTTTCATATGTTCTGCTGCAGTTCTGCGCTGTCAAGGGATTTTAAAGTGAAAGCTTTTCATGAATAACACTTTAAGTAGAGAGAAACCTTTACAATTGGCAGCTGGTTCATTGACAGTTTTGCTACCTGTATATTATGTATTGAGAGAGGTTGAGAATGATTATGCAACGACTGGTGTGAGTAGTTTTCAGGTAGAAACTCGTGTCCAGCGATGGTTTCGGTGTTGCGACTTTATACGTTAAGAGAGGTTAAAATGTAGTAATTTATGTAGTGAAAAGCCTTTTCATATGTTCTGCTGCAGTTCTGCGCTGTCAAGGGATTTTAAAGTGAAAGCTTTTCATGAATAACACTTTAAGTAGTGAGAAACCTTTACAATTGGCAGCTGGTTCATTGACAGTTTTGCTACCTGTATATTATGTATTGAGAGAGGTTAAGAGAATGATTATGCAACGACTGGTGTGAGTAGTTTTCAGGTAGAAACTCGTGTCCAGCGATGGTTTCGGTGTTGCGACTTTATACGTTAAGAGAGGTTAAAATGTAGTAATTTATGTAGTGAAAAGCCTTTTCATATGTTCTGCTGCAGTTCTGCGCTGTCAAGGGATTTTAAAGTGAAAGCTTTTCATGAATAACACTTTAAGTAGTGAGAAACCTTTACAATTGGCAGCTGGTTCATTGACAGTTTTGCTACCTGTATATTATGTATTGAGAGAGGTTAAGAGAATGATTATGCAACGACTGGTGTGAGTAGTTTTCAGGTAGAAACTCATGTACAGCGATGGTTTCGGTGTTGCGACTTTATACGTTAAGAGAGGATAAAATGTAGTAATTTATGTAGTGAAAAGCCTTTTCATATGTTCTGCTGCAGTTCTGCGCTGTCAAGGGATTTTAAAGTGAAAGCTTTTCATGAATAACACTTTAAGTAGTGAGAAACCTTTACAATTGGCAGCTGGTTCATTGACAGTTTTGCTACCTGTATATTATGTATTGAGAGAGGTTAAGAGAATGATTATGCGACGACTGGTGTGAGTAGTTTTCAGGTAGAAACTCATGTACAGCGATGGTTTCGGTGTTGCGACTTTATACGTTAAGAGAGGATAAAATGTAGTAATTTATGTAGTGAAAAGCCTTTTCATATGTTCTGCTGCAGTTCTGCGCTGTCAAGGGAGTTTAAAGTGAAAGCTTTTCATGAATAACACTTTAAGTAGAGAGAAACCTTTACAATTGGCAGCTGGTTCATTGACAGTTTTGCTACCTGTATATTATGTATTGAGAGAGGTTAAGAGAATGATTATGCGACGACTGGTGTGAGTAGTTTTCAGGTGAAACTCATGTACAGCGATGGTTTCGGTGTTGCGACTTTATACGTTAAGAGAGGATAAAATGTAGTAATTTATGTAGTGAAAAGCCTTTTCATATGTTCTGCTGCAGTTCTGCGCTGTCAAGGGATTTTAAAGTGAAAGCTTTTCATGAATAACACTTTAAGTAGTGAGAAACCTTTACAATTGGCAGCTGGTTCATTGACAGTTTTGCTACCTGTATATTATGTATTGAGAGAGGTTAAGAGAATGATTATGCGACGACTGGTGTGAGTAGTTTTCAGGTAGAAACTCATGTACAGCGATGGTTTCGGTGTTGCGACTTTATACGTTAAGAGAGGATAAAATGTAGTAATTTATGTAGTGAAAAGCCTTTTCATATGTTCTGCTGCAGTTCTGCGCTGTCAAGGGATTTTAAAGTGAAAGCTTTTCATGAATAACACTTTAAGTAGAGAGAAACCTTTACAATTGGCAGCTGGTTCATTGACAGTTTTGCTACCTGTATATTATGTATTGAGAGAGGTTGAGAATGATTATGCAACGACTGGTGTGAGTAGTTTTCAGGTAGAAACTCGTGTCCAGCGATGGTTTCGGTGTTGCGACTTTATACGTTAAGAGAGGTTAAAATGTAGTAATTTATGTAGTGAAAAGCCTTTTCATATGTTCTGCTGCAGTTCTGCGCTGTCAAGGGATTTTAAAGTGAAAGCTTTTCATGAATAACACTTTAAGTAGTGAGAAACCTTTACAATTGGCAGCTGGTTCATTGACAGTTTTGCTACCTGTATATTATGTATTGAGAGAGGTTAAGAGAATGATTATGCAACGACTGGTGTGAGTAGTTTTCAGGTAGAAACTCGTGTCCAGCGATGGTTTCGGTGTTGCGACTTTATACGTTAAGAGAGGTTAAAATGTAGTAATTTATGTAGTGAAAAGCCTTTTCATATGTTCTGCTGCAGTTCTGCGCTGTCAAGGGATTTTAAAGTGAAAGCTTTTCATGAATAACACTTTAAGTAGTGAGAAACCTTTACAATTGGCAGCTGGTTCATTGACAGTTTTGCTACCTGTATATTATGTATTGAGAGAGGTTAAGAGAATGATTATGCAACGACTGGTGTGAGTAGTTTTCAGGTAGAAACTCATTTCCAGCGATGGTTTCGGTGTTGCCACTTTATACGTTAAGAGAGGTTAAAATGTAGTAATTTATGTAGTGAAAAGCCTTTTCATATGTTCTGCTGCAGTTCTGCGCTGTCAAGGAATTTTAAAGTGAAAGCTTTTCATGAATAACACTTTAAGTAGTGAGAAACCTTTACAATTGGCAGCTGGTTCATTGACAGTTTTGCTACCTGTATATTATGTATTTAGAGAGGTTGAGAATGATTATGCAACGACTGGTGTGAGTAGTTTTCAGGTAGAAACTCATGTCCAGCGATGGTTTCGGTGTTGCGACTTTATACGTTAAGAGAGGTTAAAATGTAGTAATTTATGTAGTGAAAAGCCTTTTCATATGTTCTGCTGCAGTTCTGCGCTGTCAAGGAATTTTAAAGTGAAAGCTTTTCATGAATAACACTTTAAGTAGTGAGAAACCTTTACAATTGGCAGCTGGTTCATTGACAGTTTTGCTACCTGTATATTATGTATTGAGAGAGGTTGAGAATGATTATGCAACGACTGGTGTGAGTAGTTTTCAGGTAGAAACTCATGTCCAGCGATGGTTTCGGTGTTGCGACTTTATACGTTAAGAGAGGTTAAAATGTAGTAATTTATGCAGTGAAAAGCCTTTTCATATGTTCTGCTGCAGTTCTGCGCTGTCAAGGGATTTTAAAGTGAAAGCTTTTCATGAATAACACTTTAAGTAGTGAGAAACCTTTACAATTGGCAGCTGGTTCATTGACAGTTTTGCTACCTGTATATTATGTATTGAGAGAGGTTGAGAATGATTATGCAACGCCTGGTGTGAGTAGTTTTCAGGTAGAAACTCATGTCCAGCGATGGTTTCGGTGTTGCGACTTTATACGTTAAGAGAGGTTAAAATGTAGTAATTTATGCAGTGAAAAGCCTTTTCATATGTTCTGCTGCAGTTCTGCGCTGTCAAGGGATTTTAAAGTAAAAGCTTTTCATGAATAACACTTTAAGTAGTGAGAAACCTTTACAATTGGCAGCTGGTTCATTGACAGTTTTGCTACCTGTATATTATGTATTGAGAGAGATTGAGAATGATTATGCAACGCCTGGTGTGAGTAGTTTTCAGGTAGAAACTCATGTCCAGCGATGGTTTCGGTGTTGCGACTTTATACGTTAAGAGAGGTTAAAATGTAGTAATTTATGCAGTGAAAAGCCTTTTCATATGTTCTGCTGCAGTTCTGCGCTGTCAAGGGATTTTAAAGTAAAAGCTTTTCATGAATAACACTTTAAGTAGTGAGAAACCTTTACAATTGGCAGCTGGTTCATTGACAGTTTTGCTACCTGTATATTATGTATTGAGAGAGGTTGAGAATGATTATGCAACGCCTGGTGTGAGTAGTTTTCAGGTAGAAACTCATGTCCAGCGATGGTTTCGGTGTTGCGACTTTATACGTTAAGAGAGGTTAAAATGTAGTAATTTATGTAGTGAAAAGCCTTTTCATATGTTGTGCTGCAGTTCTGCGCTGTCAAGGGATTTTAAAGTGAAAGCTTTTCATGAATAACACTTTAAGTAGTGAGAAACCTTTATAATTGGCAGCTGGTTCATTGACAGTTTTGCTACCTGTATATTATGTATTGAGAGAGGTTAAGAGAATGATTATGCAACGACTGGTGTGAGTAGTTTTCAGGTAGAAACTCATGTCCAGCGATGGTTTCGGTGTTGCGACTTTATACGTTAAGAGAGGATAAAATGTAGTAATTTATGTAGTGAAAAGCCTTTTCATATGTTCTGCTGCAGTTCTGCGCTGTCAAGTGATTTTAAAGTGAAAGCTTTTCAAGAATAACACTTTAAGTAGTGAGAAACCTTTATAATTGGCAGCTGGTTTATTGACAGTTTTGCTACCTGTATATTATGTATTGAGAGAGGTTAAGAGAATGATTATGCAACGACTGGTGCGAGTAGTTTTCAGGTAGAAACTCATGTCCAGCGATGGTTTCGGTGTTGCGACTTTATACGTTAAGAGAGGATAAAATGTGGTAATTTATGTAGTGAAAAGCCTTTTCATATGTTCTGCTGCAGTTCTGCGCTGTCAAGGGATTTTAAAGTGAAAGCTTTTCATGAATAAAACTTTAAGTAGTGAGAAACCTTTATAATTGGCAGCTGGTTCATTGACAGTTTTGCTACCTGTATATTATGTATTGAGAGAGGTTAAGAGAATGATTATGCAACGACTGGTGTGAGTAGTTTTCAGGTAGAAACTCGTGTCCAGCGATGGTTTCGGTGTTGCGACTTTATACGTTAAGAGAGGATAAAATGTAGTAATTTATGTAGTGAAAAGCCTTTTCATATGTTCTGCTGCAGTTCTGCGCTGTCAAGGGATTTTAAAGTGAAAGCTTTTCATGAATAACACTTTAAGTAGTGAGAAACCTTTATAATTGGCAGCTGGTTCATTGACAGTTTTGGTACCTGTATATTATGTATTGAGAGAGGTTAAGAGAATGATTATGCAACGACTGGTGTGAGTAGTTTTCAGGTAGAAACTCGTGTCCAGCGATGGTTTCGGTGTTGCGACTTTATACGTTAAGAGAGGTTAAAATGTAGTAATTTATGTAGTGAAAAGCCTTTTCATATATTCTGCTGCAGTTCTGCGCTGTCAAGGGATTTTAAAGTAAAAGCTTTTCATGAATAACACTTTAAGTAGTGAGAAACCTTTACAATTGGCAGCTGGTTCATTGACAGTTTTGCTACCTGTATATTATGTATTGAGAGAGGTTAAGAGAATGATTATGCAACGACTGGTGTGAGTAGTTTTCAGGTAGAAACTCGTGTCCAGCGATGGTTTCGGTGTTGCGACTTTATACGTTAAGAGAGGATAAAATGTAGTAATTTATGTAGTGAAAAGCCTTTTCATATGTTCTGCTGCAGTTCTGCGCTGTCAAGGGATTTTAAAGTGAAAGCTTTTCATGAATAACACTTTAAGTAGTGAGAAACCTTTACAATTGTCAGCTGGTTCATTGACAGTTTTGCTACCTGTATATTATGTATTGAGAGAGGTTAAGAGAATGATTATGCGACGACTGGTGTGAGTAGTTTTCAGGTAGAAACTCATGTCCAGCGATGGTTTCGGTGTTGCCACTTTATACGTTAAGAGAGGATAAAATGTGGTAATTTATGTAGTGAAAAGCCTTTTCATATGTTCTGCTGCAGTTCTGCGCTGTCAAGGGATTTTAAAGTGAAAGCTTTTCATGAATAACACTTTAAGTAGTGAGAAACCTTTACAATTGTCAGCTGGTTCATTGACAGTTTTGCTACCTGTATATTATGTATTGAGAGAGGTTAAGAGAATGATTATGCAACGACTGGTGTGAGTAGTTTTCAGGTAGAAACTCATGTCCAGCGATGGTTTCGGTGTTGCGACTTTATACGTTAAGAGAGGTTAAAATGTTGTAATTAATGTAGTGAAAAGCCTTTTCATATGTTCTGCTGCAGTTCTGCGCAGCCAAGGGATTTTAAAGTGAAAGCTTTTCATGAATAACACTTTAAGTAGTGAGAAAACTTTACAATTAGCAGCTGGTTCATTGACAGTTTTGCTACCTGTATATTATGTATTGAGAGAGGTTAAGAGAATGATTATGCAACGACTAGTGTGAGTAGTTTTCAGGTAGAAACTCGTGTCCAGCGATGGTTTCGGTGTTGCGAGTTTATACGTTAAGAGAGGTTAAAATGTTGTAATTTATGTAGTGAAAAGCCTTTTCATATGTTCTGCTGCAGTTCTGCGCTGTCAAGGGATTTTAAAGTGAAAGCTTTTCATGAATAACACTTTAAGTAGTGAGAAACCTTTATAATTGGCAGCTGGTTCATTGACAGTTTTGGTACCTGTATATTATGTATTGAGAGAGGTTAAGAAAATGATTATGCAACGACTGGTGTGAGTAGTTTTCAGGTAGAAACTCGTGTCCAGCGATGGTTTCGGTGTTGCGACTTTATACATTAAGAGAGGTTAAAATGTAGTCATTTATGTAGTGAAAAGCCTTTTCATATATTCTGCTGCAGTTCTGCGCTGCCAAGGGATTTTAAAGTGAAGGCTTTTAATGAATAACACTTTAAGTAGTGAGAAAACTTTACAATTGGCAGCTGGTTCATTGACAGTTTTGCTACCTGTATATTATGTATTGAGAGAGGTTAAGAGAATGATTATGCAACGACTGGTGTGAGTAGTTTTCAGGTAGAAACTCATGTCCAGCGATGGTTTCGGTGTTGCGAGTTTATACGTTAAGAGAGGTTAAAATGTTGTAATTTATGTAGTGAAAAGCCTTTTCATATGTTCTGCTGCAGTTCTGCGCTGTAAAGGGATTTTAAAGTGAAAGCTTTTCATGAATAACACTTTAAGTAGCGAGAAACCTTTACAATTGGCAGCTGGTTCATTGACAGTTTTGCTACCTGTATATTATGTATTGAGAGAGGTTAAAAGAATGATTATGCGACGACTGGTGTGAGTAGTTTTCAGGTAGAAACTCATGTCCAGCGATGGTTTCGGTGTTGCGACTTTATACGTTAAGAGAGGATAAAATGTAGTAATTTATGTAGTGAAAAGCCTTTTCATATGTTCTGCTGCAGTACTGTGCTGTCAAGGGATTTTAAAGTGAAAGCTTTTCATGAATAACACTTTAAGTAGTGAGAGACCTTTACAATTGTCAGCTGGTTCATTGACAGTTTTGCTACCTGTATATTATGTATTGAGTGAGGTTAAGAGAATGATTATGCAACGACTGGTGTGAGTAGTTTTCAGGTAGAAACTCATGTCCAGCGATGGTTTCGGTGTTGCGACTTTATACGTTAAGAGAGGTTAAAATGTAGTAATTTATGTAGTGAAAAGCCTTTTCATATGTTCTGCTGCAGTTCTGCGCTGTCAAGCGATTTTAAAGTGAAAGCTTTTCATGAATAACACTTTAAGTAGTGAGAAACCTTTATAAGTGGCAGCTGGTTCATTGACAGTTTTGCTACCTGTATATTATGTATTGAGAGAGGTTAAGAGAATGATTATGCAACGACTGGTGTGAGTAGTTTTCAGGTAGAAACTCATGTCCAGCGATGGTTTCGGTGTTGCCACTTTATACGTTAAGAGAGGATAAAATGTAGTAATTCAAGTAGTGAAAAGCCTTTTCATATGTTCTGCTGCAGTTCTGCGCTGTCAAGGGATTTTAAAGTGAAAGCTTTTCATGAATAACACTTTAAGTAGTGAGAAACCTTTATAAGTGGCAGCTGGTTTATTGACAGTTTTGCTACCTGTATATTATGTATTGAGAGAGGTTAAGAGAATGATTATGCAACGACTGGTGTGAGTAGTTTTCAGGTAGAAACTCGTGTCCAGCGATGGTTTCGGTGTTGCGACTTTATACGTTAAGAGAGGATAAAATGTAGTAATTTATGTAGTGAAAAGCCTTTTCATATGTTCTGCTGCAGTTCTGCGCTGTCAAGGGATTTTAAAGTGAAAGCTTTTCATGAATAACACTTTAAGTAGTGAGAAACCTTTATAATTGGCAGCTGGTTCATTGGCAGTTTTGCTACCTGTATATTATGTATTGAGAGAGGTTAAGAGAATGATTATGCAACGACTGGTGTGAGTAGTTTTCAGGTAGAAACTCGTGTCCAGCGATGGTTTCGGTGTTGCGACTTTATACGTTAAGAGAGGATAAAATGTTGTAATTTATGTAGTGAAAAGCCTTTTCATATGTTCTGCTACAGTTCTGCGCTGTCAAGGGATTTTAAAGTGAAAGCTTTTCATGAATAACACTTTAAGTAGTGAGAAAACTTTATAATTGGCAGCTGGTTCATTGACAGTTTTGGTACCTGTATATAATGTATTGAGAGAGGTTAAGAGAATGATTATGCAACGACTGGTGTGAGTAGTTTTCAGGTAGAAACTCGTGTCCAGCGATGGTTTCGGTGTTGCGACTTTATACATTAAGAGAGGTTAAAATGTAGTCATTTATGTAGTGAAAAGCCTTTTCATATATTCTGCTGCAGTTCTGCGCTGTCAAGGGATTTTAAAGTGAAAGCTTTTCATGAATAACACTTTAAGTAGTGAGAAACCTTTACAATTGGCAGCTGGTTCATTGACAGTTTTGCTACCTGTATATTATGTATTGAGAGAGGTTAAAAGAAAGATTATGCGACGACTGGTGTGAGTAGTTTTCAGGTAGAAACTCATGTCCAGCGATGGTTTCGGTGTTGCGACTTTATACGTTAAGAGAGGATAAAATGTGGTAATTTATGTAGTGAAAAGCCTTTTCATATGTTCTGCTGCAGTTCTGCGCTGTCAAGCGATTTTAAAGTGAAAGCTTTTCATGAATAACACTTTAAGTAGTGAGAAACCTTTATAAGTGGCAGCTGGTTCATTGACAGTTTTGCTACCTGTATATTATGTATTGAGAGAGGTTAAGAGAATGATTATGCAACGACTGGTGTGAGTAGTTTTCAGGTAGAAACTCATGTCCAGCGATGGTTTCGGTGTTGCCACTTTATACGTTAAGAGAGGATAAAATGTAGTAATTCATGTAGTGAAAAGCCTTTTCATATGTTCTGCTGCAGTTCTGCGCTGTCAAGGGATTTTAAAGTGAAAGCTTTTCATGAATAACACTTTAAGTAGTGAGAAACCTTTATAAGTGGCAGCTGGTTTATTGACAGTTTTGCTACCTGTATATTATGTATTGAGAGAGGTTAAGAGAATGATTATGCAACGACTGGTGTGAGTAGTTTTCAGGTAGAAACTCGTGTCCAGCGATGGTTTCGGTGTTGCGACTTTATACGTTAAGAGAGGATAAAATGTAGTAATTTATGTAGTGAAAAGCCTTTTCATATGTTCTGCTGCAGTTCTGCGCTGTCAAGGGATTTTAAAGTGAAAGCTTTTCATGAATAACACTTTAAGTAGTGAGAAACCTTTACAATTGGCAGCTGGTTCATTGACAGTTTTGCTACCTGTATATTATGTATTGAGAGAGGTTAAGAGAATGATTATGCAACGACTGGTGTGAGTAGTTTTCAGGTAGAAACTCATGTCCAGCGATGGTTTCGGTGTTGCGACTTTATACGTTAAGAGAGGATAAAATGTAGTAATTTATGTAGTGAAAAGCCTTTTCATATGTTCTGCTGCAGTTCTGCGCTGTCAAGGGATTTTAAAGTGAAAGCTTTTCATGAATAACACTTTAAGTAGTGAGAAACCTTTACAATTGGCAGCTGGTTCGTTGACAGTTTTGCTACCTGTATATTATGTATTGAGAGAGGTTGAGAATGATTATGCAACGACTGGTGTGAGTAGTTTTCAGGTAGAAACTCGTGTCCAGCGATGGTTTCGGTGTTGCGACTTTATACGTTAAGAGAGGTTAAAATGTAGTAATTTATGTAGTGAAAAGCCTTTTCATATATTCTGCTGCAGTTCTGCGCTGTCAAGGGATTTTAAAGTGAAAGCTTTTCATGAATAACACTTTAAGTAGTGAGAAACCTTTACAACTGGCAGCTGGTTCATTGACAGTTTTGCTACCTGTATATTATGTATTGAGAGAGGTTGAGAATGATTATGCAACGACTTGTGTGAGTAGTTTTCGGGTAGAAACTCATGTCCAGCGATGGTTTCGGTGTTGCGACTTTATATGTTAAGAGAGGTTAAAATGTTGTAATTTATGTAGTGAAAAGCCTTTTCATATGTTCTGGTGCAGTTCTGCGCTGTCAAGGGATTTTAAAGTGAAAGCTTTTCATGAATAACACTTTAAGTAGTGAGAAACCTTTACAATTGGCAGCTGGTTCATTGACAGTTTTGCTACCTGTATATTATGTATTGAGAAAGGTTGAGAATGATTATGCAACGACTTGTGTGAGTAGTTTTCAGGTAGAAACTCATGTCCAGCGATGGTTTCGGTGTTGCGACTTTATAAGTTAAGAGAGGTTAAAATGTTGTAATTTATGCAGTGAAAAGCCTTTTCATATGTTCTGCTGCAGTTCTGCGCTGTCAAGGGATTTTAAAGTGAAAGCTTTTCATGAATAACACTTTAAGTAGTGAGAAACCTTTACAATTGGCAGCTGGTTCATTGACAGTTTTGCTACCTGTATATTATGTATTGAGAGAGGTTAAGAGAATGATTATGCGACGACTGGTGTGAGTAGTTTTCAGGTAGAAACTCATGTCCAGCGATGGTTTCGGTGTTGCGACTTTATACGTTAAGAGAGGATAAAATGTAGTAATTTATGTAGTGAAAAGCCTTTTCATATGTTCTGCTGCAGTTCTGCGCTGTCAAGGGATTTTAAAGTGAAAGCTTTTCATGAATAACACTTTAAGTAGTGAGAAACCTTTACAATTGGCAGCTGGTTCATTGACAGTTTTGCTACCTGTATATTATGTATTGAGAGAGGTTAAGAGAATGATTATGCAACGACTGGTGTGAGTAGTTTTCAGGTAGAAACTCATGTCCAGCGATGGTTTCGGTGTTGCGACTTTATACGTTAAGAGAGGATAAAATGTAGTAATTTATGTAGTGAAAAGCCTTTTCATATGTTCTGCTGCAGTTCTGCGCTGTCAAGGGATTTTAAAGTGAAAGCTTTTCATGAATAACACTTTAAGTAGTGAGAAACCTTTACAATTGGCAGCTGGTTCGTTGACAGTTTTGCTACCTGTATATTATGTATTGAGAGAGGTTGAGAATGATTATGCAACGACTGGTGTGAGTAGTTTTCAGGTAGAAACTCGTGTCCAGCGATGGTTTCGGTGTTGCGACTTTATACGTTAAGAGAGGTTAAAATGTAGTAATTTATGTAGTGAAAAGCCTTTTCATATATTCTGCTGCAGTTCTGCGCTGTCAAGGGATTTTAAAGTGAAAGCTTTTCATGAATAACACTTTAAGTAGTGAGAAACCTTTACAACTGGCAGCTGGTTCATTGACAGTTTTGCTACCTGTATATTATGTATTGAGAGAGGTTGAGAATGATTATGCAACGACTTGTGTGAGTAGTTTTCGGGTAGAAACTCATGTCCAGCGATGGTTTCGGTGTTGCGACTTTATATGTTAAGAGAGGTTAAAATGTTGTAATTTATGTAGTGAAAAGCCTTTTCATATGTTCTGGTGCAGTTCTGCGCTGTCAAGGGATTTTAAAGTGAAAGCTTTTCATGAATAACACTTTAAGTAGTGAGAAACCTTTACAATTGGCAGCTGGTTCATTGACAGTTTTGCTACCTGTATATTATGTATTGAGAAAGGTTGAGAATGATTATGCAACGACTTGTGTGAGTAGTTTTCAGGTAGAAACTCATGTCCAGCGATGGTTTCGGTGTTGCGACTTTATAAGTTAAGAGAGGTTAAAATGTTGTAATTTATGCAGTGAAAAGCCTTTTCATATGTTCTGCTGCAGTTCTGCGCTGTCAAGGGATTTTAAAGTGAAAGCTTTTCATGAATAACACTTTAAGTAGTGAGAAACCTTTACAATTGGCAGCTGGTTCATTGACAGTTTTGCTACCTGTATATTATGTATTGAGAGAGGTTAAGAGAATGATTATGCGACGACTGGTGTGAGTAGTTTTCAGGTAGAAACTCATGTCCAGCGATGGTTTCGGTGTTGCGACTTTATACGTTAAGAGAGGATAAAATGTAGTAATTTATGTAGTGAAAAGCCTTTTCATATGTTCTGCTGCAGTTCTGCGCTGTCAAGGGATTTTAAAGTGAAAGCTTTTCATGAATAACACTTTAAGTAGAGAGAAACCTTTACAATTGGCAGCTGGTTCATTGACAGTTTTGCTACCTGTATATTATGTATTGAGAGAGGTTAAGAGAATGATTATGCAACGACTGGTGTGAGTAGTTTTCAGGTAGAAACTCATGTACAGCGATGGTTTCGGTGTTGCGACTTTATACGTTAAGAGAGGATAAAAAGTAGTAATTTATGTAGTGAAAAGCCTTTTCATATGTTCTGCTGCAGTTCTGCGCTGTCAAGGGATTTTAAAGTGAAAGCTTTTCATGAATAACACTTTAATTAGTGAGAAACCTTTACAATTGGCAGCTGGTTCATTGATAGTTTTGCTACCTGTATATTATGTATTGAGAGAGGTTAAGAGAATGATTATGCGACGACTGGTGTGAGTAGTTTTCAGGTAGAAACTCATGTCCAGCGATGGTTTCGGTGTTGCGACTTTATACGTTAAGAGAGGATAAAATGTAGTAATTTATGTAGTGAAAAGCCTTTTCATATGTTCTGCTGCAGTTCTGCGCTGTCAAGGGATTTTAAAGTGAAAGCTTTTCATGAATAACACTTTAAGTAGAGAGAAACCTTTACAATTGGCAGCTGGTTCATTGACAGTTTTGCTACCTGTATATTATGTATTGAGAGAGGTTAAGAGAATGATTATGCAACGACTGGTGTGAGTAGTTTTCAGGTAGAAACTCATGTACAGCGATGGTTTCGGTGTTGCGACTTTATACGTTAAGAGAGGATAAAAAGTAGTAATTTATGTAGTGAAAAGCCTTTTCATATGTTCTGGTGCAGTTCTGCGCTGTCAAGGGATTTTAAAGTGAAAGCTTTTCATGAATAACACTTTAAGTAGTGAGAAACCTTTACAATTGGCAGCTGGTTCATTGACAGTTTTGCTACCTGTATATTATGTATTGAGAGAGGTTAAGAGAATTAATATGCAACGACTGGTGTGAGTAGTTTTCAGGTAGAAACTCGTGTCCAGCGATGGTTTCGGTGTTGCGACTTTATACGTTAAGAGAGGTTAAAATGTAGTAATTTATGTAGTGAAAAGCCTTTTCATATGTTCTGCTGCAGTTCTGCGCTGTCAAGGAATTTTAAAGTGAAAGCTTTTCATGAATAACACTTTAAGTAGTGAGAAACCTTTATAATTGGCAGCTGGTTCATTGACAGTTTTGCTACCTGTATATTATGTATTGAGAGAGGTTAAGAGAATGATTATGCAACGACTGGTGTGAGTAGTTTTCAGGTAGAAACTCATGTCCAGCGATGGTTTCGGTGTTGCGACTTTATACGTTAAGAGAGGATAAAATGTAGTAATTTATGTAGTGAAAAGCCTTTTCATATGTTCTGCTGCAGTTCTGCGCTGTCAAGTGATTTTAAAGTAAAAGCTTTTCAAGAATAACACTTTAAGTAGTGAGAAACCTTTGTAATTGGCAGCTGGTTTATTGACAGTTTTGCTACCTGTATATTATGTATTGAGAGAGGTTAAGAGAATTAATATGCAACGACTGGTGTGAGTAGTTTTCAGGTAGAAACTCGTGTCCAGCGATGGTTTCGGTGTTGCGACTTTATACGTTAAGAGAGGTTAAAATGTAGTAATTTATGTAGTGAAAAGCCTTTTCATATGTTCTGCTGCAGTTCTGCGCTGTCAAGGGATTTTAAAGTGAAAGCTTTTCATGAATAACACTTTAAGTAGTGAGAAACCTTTATAATTGGCAGCTGGTTCATTGACAGTTTTGCTACCTGTATATTATGTATTGAGAGAGGTTAAGAGAATGATTATGCAACGACTGGTGTGAGTAGTTTTCAGGTAGAAACTCATGTCCAGCGATGGTTTCGGTGTTGCGACTTTATACGTTAAGAGAGGATAAAATGTAGTAATTTATGTAGTGAAAAGCCTTTTCATATGTTCTGCTGCAGTTCTGCGCTGTCAAGTGATTTTAAAGTGAAAGCTTTTCAAGAATAACACTTTAAGTAGTGAGAAACCTTTGTAATTGGCAGCTGGTTTATTGACAGTTTTGCT
This sequence comes from Agrypnus murinus, assembly GCA_929113105.1. NCBI lineage: Eukaryota > Metazoa > Arthropoda > Insecta > Coleoptera > Elateridae > Agrypnus > Agrypnus murinus. Next base: position 23,016,789 of record OV816029.1, on the reverse strand, counting down.
ACCTGTATATTATGTATTGAGAGAGGTTAAGAGAATGATTATGCAACGACTGGTGCGAGTAGTTTTCAGGTAGAAACTCATGTCCAGCGATGGTTTCGGTGTTGCGACTTTATACGTTAAGAGAGGATAAAATGTGGTAATTTATGTAGTGAAAAGCCTTTTCATATGTTCTGCTGCAGTTCTGCGCTGTCAAGGGATTTTAAAGTGAAAGCTTTTCATGAATAACACTTTAAGTAGTGAGAAACCTTTATAATTGGCAGCTGGTTCATTGACAGTTTTGCTACCTGTATATTATGTATTGAGAGAGGTTAAGAGAATGATTATGCAACGACTGGTGTGAGTAGTTTTCAGGTAGAAACTCGTGTCCAGCGATGGTTTCGGTGTTGCGACTTTATACGTTAAGAGAGGATAAAATGTAGTAATTTATGTAGTGAAAAGCCTTTTCATATGTTCTGCTGCAGTTCTGCGCTGTCAAGGGATTTTAAAGTGAAAGCTTTTCATGAATAACACTTTAAGTAGTGAAAAACCTTTATAATTGGCAGCTGGTTCATTGACAGTTTTGGTACCTGTATATTATGTATTGAGAGAGGTTAAGAGAATGATTATGCAACGACTGGTGTGAGTAGTTTTCAGGTAGAAACTCGTGTCCAGCGATGGTTTCGGTGTTGCGACTTTATACGTTAAGAGAGGTTAAAATGTAGTAATTTATGTAGTGAAAAGCCTTTTCATATATTCTGCTGCAGTTCTGCGCTGTCAAGGGATTTTAAAGTAAAAGCTTTTCATGAATAACACTTTAAGTAGTGAGAAACCTTTACAATTGGCAGCTGGTTCATTGACAGTTTTGCTACCTGTATATTATGTATTGAGAGAGGTTAAGAGAATGATTATGCAACGACTGGTGTGAGTAGTTTTCAGGTAGAAACTCGTGTCCAGCGATGGTTTCGGTGTTGCGACTTTATACGTTAAGAGAGGATAAAATGTAGTAATTTATGTAGTGAAAAGCCTTTTCATATGTTCTGCTGCAGTTCTGCGCTGTCAAGGGATTTTAAAGTGAAAGCTTTTCATGAATAACACTTTAAGTAGTGAGAAACCTTTACAATTGTCAGCTGGGTAATTGACAGTTTTGCTACCTGTATATTATGTATTGAGAGAGGTTAAGAGAATGATTATGCGACGACTGGTGTGAGTAGTTTTCAGGTAGAAACTCATGTCCAGCGATGGTTTCGGTGTTGCCACTTTATACGTTAAGAGAGGATAAAATGTGGTAATTTATGTAGTGAAAAGCCTTTTCATATGTTCTGCTGCAGTTCTGCGCTGTCAAGGGATTTTAAAGTGAAAGCTTTTCATGAATAACACTTTAAGTAGTGAGAAACCTTTACAATTGTCAGCTGGTTCATTGACAGTTTTGCTACCTGTATATTATGTATTGAGAGAGGTTAAGAGAATGATTATGCAACGACTGGTGTGAGTAGTTTTCAGGTAGAAACTCATGTCCAGCGATGGTTTCGGTGTTGCGACTTTATACGTTAAGAGAGGATAAAATGTAGTAATTTATGTAGTGAAAAGCCTTTTCATATTTTCTGCTGCAGTTCTGCGCTGTCAAGGGATTTTGAAGTGAAAGCTTTTCATGAATAACACTTTAAGTAGTGAGAAACCTTTATAATTGGCAGCAGGTTCATTGACAGTTTTGCTACCTGTATATTATGTATTGAGAGAGGTTAAGAGAATGATTATGCAACGACTGGTGTGAGTAGTTTTCAGGTAGAAACTCGTGTCCAGCGATGGTTTCGGTGATGCGACTTTATACGTTAAGAGAGGTTAAAATGTTGTAATTAATGTAGTGAAAAGCCTTTTCATATGTTCTGCTGCAGTTCTGCGCAGCCAAGGGATTTTAAAGTGAAAGCTTTTCATGAATAACACTTTAAGTAGTGAGAAAACTTTACAATTGGCAGCTGGTTCATTGACAGTTTTGCTACCTGTATATTATGTATTGAGAGAGGTTAAGAGAATGATTATGCAACGACTAGTGTGAGTAGTTTTCAGGTAGAAACTCGTGTCCAGCGATGGTTTCGGTGTTGCGAGTTTATACGTTAAGAGAGGTTAAAATGTTGTAATTTATGTAGTGAAAAGCCTTTTCATATATTCTGCTGCAGTTCTGCGCTGTCAAGGGATTTTAAAGTGAAAGCTTTTCATGAATAACACTTTAAGTAGTGAGAAACCTTTATAATTGGCAGCTGGTTCATTGACAGTTTTGGTACCTGTATATTATGTATTGAGAGAGGTTAAGAGAATGATTATGCAACGACTGGTGTGAGTAGTTTTCAGGTAGAAACTCGTGTCCAGCGATGGTTTCGGTGTTGCGACTTTATACATTAAGAGAGGTTAAAATGTAGTCATTTATGTAGTGAAAAGCCTTTTCATATATTCTGCTGCAGTTCTGCGCTGCCAAGGGATTTTAAAGTGAAGGCTTTTCATGAATAACACTTTAAGTAGTGAGAAAACTTTACAATTGGCAGCTGGTTCATTGACAGTTTTGCTACCTGTATATTATGTATTGAGAGAGGTTAAGAGAATGATTATGCAACGACTGGTGTGAGTAGTTTTCAGGTAGAAACTCATGTCCAGCGATGGTTTCGGTGTTGCGAGTTTATACGTTAAGAGAGGTTAAAATGTTGTAATTTATGTAGTGAAAAGCCTTTTCATATGTTCTGCTGCAGTTCTGCGCTGTCAAGGGATTTTAAAGTGAAAGCTTTTCATGAATAACACTTTAAGTAGTGAGAAACCTTTATAATTGGCAGCTGGTTCATTGACAGTTTTGGTACCTGTATATTATGTATTGAGAGAGGTTAAGAGAATGATTATGCAACGACTAGTGTGAGTAGTTTTCAGGTAGAAACTCGTGTCCAGCGATGGTTTCGGTGTTGCGACTTTATACATTAAGAGAGGTTAAAATGTAGTCATTTACGTAGTGAAAAGCCTTTTCATATATTCTGCTGCAGTTCTGCGCTGTCAAGGGATTTTAAAGTGAAAGCTTTTCATGAATAACACTTTAAGTAGTGAGAAACCTTTACAATTGGCAGCAGGTTCATTGACAGTTTTGCTACCTGTATATTATGTATTGAGAGAGGTTAAGAGAATGATTATGCAACGACTGGTGTGAGTAGTTTTCAGGTAGAAACTCGTGTCCAGCGATGGTTTCGGTGATGCGACTTTATACGTTAAGAGAGGTTAAAATGTTGTAATTAATGTAGTGAAAAGCCTTTTCATATGTTCTGCTGCAGTTCTGCGCTGTCAAGGGATTTTAAAGTGAAAGCTTTTCATGAATAACACTTTAAGTAGAGAGAAACCTTTACAATTGGCAGCTGGTTCATTGACAGTTTTGCTACCTGTATATTATGTATTGAGAGAGGTTAAGAGAATGATTATGCAACGACTGGTGTGAGTAGTTTTCAGGTAGAAACTCATGTACAGCGATGGTTTCGGTGTTGCGACTTTATACGTTAAGAGAGGATAAAAAGTAGTAATTTATGTAGTGAAAAGCCTTTTCATATGTTCTGCTGCAGTTCTGCGCTGTCAAGGGATTTTAAAGTGAAAGCTTTTCATGAATAACACTTTAATTAGTGAGAAACCTTTACAATTGGCAGCTGGTTCATTGACAGTTTTGCTACCTGTATATTATGTATTGAGAGAGGTTAAGAGAATGATTATGCGACGACTGGTGTGAGTAGTTTTCAGGTAGAAACTCATGTCCAGCGATGGTTTCGGTGTTGCTACTTTATACGTTAAGAGAGGATAAAATGTAGTAATTTATGTAGTGAAAAGCCTTTTCATATGTTCTGCTGCAGTTCTGCGCTGTCAAGGGATTTTAAAGTGAAAGCTTTTCATGAATAACACTTTAAGTAGTGAGAAACCTTTACAATTGGCAGCTGGTTCGTTGACAGTTTTGCTACCTGTATATTATGTATTGAGAGAGGTTGAGAATGATTATGCAACGACTGGTGTGAGTAGTTTTCAGGTAGAAACTCGTGTCCAGCGATGGTTTCGGTGTTGCGACTTTATACGTTAAGAGAGGTTAAAATGTAGTAATTTATGTAGTGAAAAGCCTTTTCATATATTCTGCTGCAGTTCTGCGCTGTCAAGGGATTTTAAAGTGAAAGCTTTTCATGAATAACACTTTAAGTAGTGAGAAACCTTTACAATTGGCAGCTGGTTCATTGACAGTTTTGCTACCTGTATATTATGTATTGAGAGAGGTTGAGAATGATTATGCAACGACTTGTGTGAGTAGTTTTCGGGTAGAAACTCATGTCCAGCGATGGTTTCGGTGTTGCGACTTTATATGTTAAGAGAGGTTAAAATGTTGTAATTTATGTAGTGAAAAGCCTTTTCATATGTTCTGGTGCAGTTCTGCGCTGTCAAGGGATTTTAAAGTGAAAGCTTTTCATGAATAACACTTTAAGTAGTGAGAAACCTTTACAATTGGCAGCTGGTTCATTGACAGTTTTGCTACCTGTATATTATGTATTGAGAGAGGTTGAGAATGATTATGCAACGACTTGTGTGAGTAGTTTTCGGGTAGAAACTCATGTCCAGCGATGGTTTCGGTGTTGCGACTTTATATGTTAAGAGAGGTTAAAATGTAGTAATTTATGTAGTGAAAAGCCTTTTCATATATTCTGCTGCAGTTCTGCGCTGTCAAGGGATTTTAAAGTGAAAGCTTTTCATGAATAACACTTTAAGTAGTGAGAAACCTTTACAATTGGCAGCTGGTTCATTGACAGTTTTGCTACCTGTATATTATGTATTGAGAGAGGTTGAGAATGATTATGCAACGACTTGTGTGAGTAGTTTTCGGGTAGAAACTCATGTCCAGCGATGGTTTCGGTGTTGCGACTTTATACGTTAAGAGAGGATAAAATGTAGTAATTTATGTAGTGAAAAGCCTTTTCATATGTTCTGCTGCAGTTCTGCGCTGTCAAGGGATTTTAAAGTGAAAGCTTTTCATGAATAACACTTTAAGTAGTGAGAAACCTTTACAATTGGCAGCTGGTTCGTTGACAGTTTTGCTACCTGTATATTATGTATTGAGAGAGGTTAAGAGAATGATTATGCGACGACTGGTGTGAGTAGTTTTCAGGTAGAAACTCATGTCCAGCGATGGTTTCGGTGTTGCGACTTTATACGTTAAGAGAGGATAAAATGTAGTAATTTATGTAGTGAAAAGCCTTTTCATATGTTCTGCTGCAGTTCTGCGCTGTCAAGGGATTTTAAAGTGAAAGCTTTTCATGAATAACACTTTAAGTAGTGAGAAACCTTTACAATTGGCAGCTGGTTCGTTGACAGTTTTGCTACCTGTATATTATGTATTGAGAGAGGTTGAGAATGATTATGCAACGACTGGTGTGAGTAGTTTTCAGGTAGAAACTCGTGTACAGCGATGGTTTCGGTGTTGCGACTTTATACGTTAAGAGAGGTTAAAATGTAGTAATTTATGTAGTGAAAAGCCTTTTCATATATTCTGCTGCAGTTCTGCGCTGTCAAGGGATTTTAAAGTGAAAGCTTTTCATGAATAACACTTTAAGTAGTGAGAAACCTTTACAATTGGCAGCTGGTTCATTGACAGTTTTGCTACCTGTATATTATGTATTGAGAGAGGTTGAGAATGATTATGCAACGACTTGTGTGAGTAGTTTTCGGGTAGAAACTCATGTCCAGCGATGGTTTCGGTGTTGCGACTTTATATGTTAAGAGAGGTTAAAATGTTGTAATTTATGTAGTGAAAAGCCTTTTCATATGTTCTGGTGCAGTTCTGCGCTGTCAAGGGATTTTAAAGTGAAAGCTTTTCATGAATAACACTTTAAGTAGTGAGAAACCTTTACAATTGGCAGCTGGTTCATTGACAGTTTTGCTACCTGTATATTATGTATTGAGAGAGGTTGAGAATGATTATGCAACGACTTGTGTGAGTAGTTTTCGGGTAGAAACTCATGTCCAGCGATGGTTTCGGTGTTGCGACTTTATACGTTAAGAGAGGTTAAAATGTAGTAATTTATGTAGTGAAAAGCCTTTTCATATATTCTGCTGCAGTTCTGCGCTGTCAAGGGATTTTAAAGTGAAAGCTTTTCATGAATAACACTTTAAGTAGTGAGAAACCTTTACAATTGGCAGCTGGTTCATTGACAGTTTTGCTACCTGTATATTATGTATTGAGAGAGGTTGAGAATGATTATGCAACGACTTGTGTGAGTAGTTTTCGGGTAGAAACTCATGTCCAGCGATGGTTTCGGTGTTGCGACTTTATATGTTAAGAGAGGTTAAAATGTTGTAATTTATGCAGTGAAAAGCCTTTTCATATGTTCTGCTGCAGTTCTGCGCTGTCAAGGGATTTTAAAGTGAAAGCTTTTCATGAATAACACTTTAAGTAGTGAGAAACCTTTACAATTGGCAGCTGGTTCATTGACAGTTTTGCTACCTGTATATTATGTATTGAGAGAGGTTAAGAGAATTAATATGCAACGACTGGTGTGAGTAGTTTTCAGGTAGAAACTCATGTCCAGCGATGGTTTCGGTGTTGCGACTTTATACGTTAAGAGAGGTTAAAATGTAGTAATTTATGTAGTGAAAAGCCTTTTCATATGTTCTGCTGCAGTTCTGCGCTGTCAAGGAATTTTAAAGTGAAAGCTTTTCATGAATAACACTTTAAGTAGTGAGAAACCTTTACAATTGGCAGCTGGTTCATTGACAGTTTTGCTACCTGTATATTATGTATTGAGAGAGGTTAAGCGAATTATTATGCAACGACTGGTGTGAGTAGTTTTCAGGTAGAAACTCGTGTCCAGCGATGGTTTCGGTGTTGCGACTTTATACGTTAAGAGAGGTTAAAATGTAGTAATTTATGTAGTGAAAAGCCTTTTCATATGTTCTGCTGCAGTTCTGCGCTGTCAAGGGATTTTAAAGTGAAAGCTTTTCATGAATAACACTTTAAGTAGTGAGAAACCTTTATAATTGGCAGCTGGTTTATTGACAGTTTTGCTACCTGTATATTATGTATTGAGAGAGGTTAAGAGAATGATTATGCAACGACTGGTGCGAGTAGTTTTCAGGTAGAAACTCATGTCCAGCGATGGTTTCGGTGTTGCGACTTTATACGTTAAGAGAGGATAAAATGTGGTAATTTATGTAGTGAAAAGCCTTTTCATATGTTCTGCTGCAGTTCTGCGCTGTCAAGGGATTTTAAAGTGAAAGCTTTTCATGAATAACACTTTAAGTAGTGAGAAAACTTTATAATTGGCAGCTGGTTCATTGACAGTTTTGCTACCTGTATATTATGTATTGAGAGAGGTTAAGAGAATGATTATGCAACGACTGGTGTGAGTAGTTTTCAGGTAGAAACTCGTGTCCAGCGATGGTTTCGGTGTTGCGACTTTATACGTTAAGAGAGGATAAAATGTAGTAATTTATGTAGTGAAAAGCCTTTTCATATGTTCTGCTGCAGTTCTGCGCTGTCAAGGGATTTTAAAGTGAAAGCTTTTCATGAATAACACTTTAAGTAGTGAGAAACCTTTACAATTGTCAGCTGGTTCATTGACAGTTTTGCTACCTGTATATTATGTATTGAGAGAGGTTAAGAGAATGATTATGCGACGACTGGTGTGAGTAGTTTTCAGGTAGAAACTCATGTCCAGCGATGGTTTCGGTGTTGCCACTTTATACGTTAAGAGAGGATAAAATGTGGTAATTTATGTAGTGAAAAGCCTTTTCATATGTTCTGCTGCAGTTCTGCGCTGTCAAGGGATTTTAAAGTGAAAGCTTTTCATGAATAACACTTTAAGTAGTGAGAAACCTTTACAATTGTCAGCTGGTTCATTGACAGTTTTGCTACCTGTATATTATGTATTGAGAGAGGTTAAGAGAATGATTATGCGACGACTGGTGTGAGTAGTTTTCAGGTAGAAACTCATGTCCAGCGATGGTTTCGGTGTTGCCACTTTATACGTTAAGAGAGGATAAAATGTGGTAATTTATGTAGTGAAAAGCCTTTTCATATGTTCTGCTGCAGTTCTGCGCTGTCAAGGGATTTTAAAGTGAAAGCTTTTCATGAATAACACTTTAAGTAGTGAGAAACCTTTACAATTGTCAGCTGGTTCATTGACAGTTTTGCTACCTGTATATTATGTATTGAGAGAGGTTAAGAGAATGATTATGCGACGACTGGTGTGAGTAGTTTTCAGGTAGAAACTCATGTCCAGCGATCGTTTCGGTGTTGCCACTTTATACGTTAAGAGAGGATAAAATGTGGTAATTTATGTAGTGAAAAGCCCTTCATATGTTCTGCTGCAGTTCTGCGCTGTCAAGGGATTTTAAAGTGAAAGCTTTTCATGAATAACACTTTAAGTAGTGAGAAACCTTTACAATTGTCAGCTGGTTCATTGACAGTTTTGCTACCTGTATATTATGTATTGAGAGAGGTTAAGAGAATGATTATGCAACGACTGGTGTGAGTAGTTTTCAGGTAGAAACTCATGTCCAGCGATGGTTTCGGTGTTGCGACTTTATACGTTAAGAGAGGATAAAATGTAGTAATTTATGTAGTGAAAAGCCTTTTCATATTTTCTGCTGCAGTTCTGCGCTGTCAAGGGATTTTGAAGTGAAAGCTTTTCATGAATAACACTTTAAGTAGTGAGAAACCTTTATAATTGGCAGCAGGTTCATTGACAGTTTTGCTACCTGTATATTATGTATTGAGAGAGGTTAAGAGAATGATTATGCAACGACTGGTGTGAGTAGTTTTCAGGTAGAAACTCGTGTCCAGCGATGGTTTCGGTGATGCGACTTTATACGTTAAGAGAGGTTAAAATGTTGTAATTAATGTAGTGAAAAGCCTTTTCATATGTTCTGCTGCAGTTCTGCGCTGTCAAGGGATTTTAAAGTGAAAGCTTTTCATGAATAACACTTTAAGTAGTGAGAAACCTTTATAATTGGCAGCTGGTTCATTGACAGTTTTGGTACCTGTATATTATGTATTGAGAGAGGTTAAGAGAATGATTATGCAACGACTAGTGTGAGTAGTTTTCAGGTAGAAACTCGTGTCCAGCGATGGTTTCGGTGTTGCGACTTTATACATTAAGAGAGGTTAAAATGTAGTCATTTATGTAGTGAAAAGCCTTTTCATATATTCTGCTGCAGTTCTGCGCTGCCAAGGGATTTTAAAGTGAAGGCTTTTCATGAATAACACTTTAAGTAGTGAGAAAACTTTACAATTGGCAGCTGGTTCATTGACAGTTTTGCTACCTGTATATTATGTATTGAGAGAGGTTAAGAGAATGATTATGCAACGACTGGTGTGAGTAGTTTTCAGGTAGAAACTCATGTCCAGCGATGGTTTCGGTGTTGCGAGTTTATACGTTAAGAGAGGTTAAAATGTTGTAATTTATGTAGTGAAAAGCCTTTTCATATGTTCTGCTGCAGTTCTGCGCTGTCAAGGGATTTTAAAGTGAAAGCTTTTCATGAATAACACTTTAAGTAGTGAGAAACCTTTACAATTGGCAGCTGGTTCATTGACAGTTTTGCTACCTGTATATTATGTATTGAGAGAGGTTAAGAGAATGATTATGCAACGACTAGTGTGAGTAGTTTTCAGGTAGAAACTCGTGTCCAGCGATGGTTTCGGTGTTGCGAGTTTATACGTTAAGAGAGGTTAAAATGTTGTAATTTATGTAGTGAAAAGCCTTTTCATATGTTCTGCTGCAGTTCTGCGCTGTCAAGGGATTTTAAAGTGAAAGCTTTTCATGAATAACACTTTAAGTAGTGAGAAACCTTTACAATTGGCAGCTGGTTCATTGACAGTTTTGCTACCTGTATATTATGTATTGAGAGAGGTTAAGAGAATGATTATGCAACGACTGGTGTGAGTAGTTTTCAGGTAGAAACTCATGTACAGCGATGGTTTCGGTGTTGCGACTTTATACGTTAAGAGAGGATAAAATGTAGTAATTTATGTAGTGAAAAGCCTTTTCATATGTTCTGCTGCAGTTCTGCGCTGTCAAGGGATTTTAAAGTGAAGGCTTTTCATGAATAACACTTTAAGTAGTGAGAAAACTTTACAATTGGCAGCTGGTTCATTGACAGTTTTGCTACCTGTATATTATGTATTGAGAGAGGTTAAGAGAATGATTATGCAACGACTGGTGTGAGTAGTTTTCAGGTAGAAACTCATGTCCAGCGATGGTTTCGGTGTTGCGAGTTTATACGTTAAGAGAGGTTAAAATGTTGTAATTTATGTAGTGAAAAGCCTTTTCATATGTTCTGCTGCAGTTCTGCGCTGTCAAGGGATTTTGAAGTGAAAGCTTTTCATGAATAACACTTTAAGTAGTGAGAAACCTTTACAATTGGCAGCTGGTTCATTGACAGTTTTGCTACCTGTATATTATGTATTGAGAGAGGTTAAGAGAATGATTATGCAACGACTAGTGTGAGTAGTTTTCAGGTAGAAACTCGTGTCCAGCGATGGTTTCGGTGTTGCGAGTTTATACGTTAAGAGAGGTTAAAATGTTGTAATTTATGTAGTGAAAAGCCTTTTCATATGTTCTGCTGCAGTTCTGCGCTGTCAAGGGATTTTAAAGTGAAGGCTTTTCATGAATAACACTTTAAGTAGTGAGAAAACTTTACAATTGGCAGCTGGTTCATTGACAGTTTTGCTACCTGTATATTATGTATTGAGAGAGGTTAAGAGAATGATTATGCAACGACTAGTGTGAGTAGTTTTCAGGTAGAAACTCGTGTCCAGCGATGGTTTCGGTGTTGCGAGTTTATACGTTAAGAGAGGTTAAAATGTTGTAATTTATGTAGTGAAAAGCCTTTTCATATGTTCTGCTGCAGTTCTGCGCTGTCAAGGGATTTTAAAGTGAAGGCTTTTCATGAATAACACTTTAAGTAGTGAGAAAACTTTACAATTGGCAGCTGGTTCATTGACAGTTTTGCTACCTGTATATTATGTATTGAGAGAGGTTAAGAGAATGATTATGCAACGACTGGTGTGAGTAGTTTTCAGGTAGAAACTCATGTCCAGCGATGGTTTCGGTGTTGCGAGTTTATACGTTAAGAGAGGTTAAAATGTTGTAATTTATGTAGTGAAAAGCCTTTTCATATGTTCTGCTGCAGTTCTGCGCTGTCAAGGGATTTTGAAGTGAAAGCTTTTCATGAATAACACTTTAAGTAGTGAGAAACCTTTACAATTGGCAGCTGGTTCATTGACAGTTTTGCTACCTGTATATTATGTATTGAGAGAGGTTAAGAGAATGATTATGCAACGACTAGTGTGAGTAGTTTTCAGGTAGAAACTCGTGTCCAGCGATGGTTTCGGTGTTGCGAGTTTATACGTTAAGAGAGGTTAAAATGTTGTAATTTATGTAGTGAAAAGACTTTTCATATGTTCTGCTGCAGTTCTGCGCTGTCAAGGGATTTTAAAGTGAAAGCTTTTCATGAATAACACTTTAAGTAGTGAGAAACCTTTATAATTGGCAGCTGGTTCATTGACAGTTTTGGTACCTGTATATTATGTATTGAGAGAGGTTAAGAGAATGATTATGCAACGACTGGTGTGAGTAGTTTTCAGGTAGAAACTCGTGTCCAGCGATGGTTTCGGTGTTGCGACTTTATACATTAAGAGAGGTTAAAATGTAGTCATTTATGTAGTGAAAAGCCTTTTCATATATTCTGCTGCAGTTCTGCGCTGCCAAGGGATTTTAAAGTGAAGGCTTTTCATGAATAACACTTTAAGTAGTGAGAAAACTTTACAATTGGCAGCTGGTTCATTGACAGTTTTGCTACCTGTATATTATGTATTGAGAGAGGTTAAGAGAATGATTATGCAACGACTGGTGTGAGTAGTTTTCAGGTAGAAACTCGTGTCAGCGATGGTTTCGGTGTTGCGACTTTATACATTAAGAGAGGTTAAAATGTAGTCATTTACGTAGTGAAAAGCCTTTTCATATATTCTGCTGCAGTTCTGCGCTGTCAAGGGATTTTAAAGTGAAAGCTTTTCATGAATAACACTTTAAGTAGTGAGAAACCTTTACAATTGGCAGCAGGTTCATTGACAGTTTTGCTACCTGTATATTATGTATTGAGAGAGGTTAAGAGAATGATTATGCAACGACTGGTGTGAGTAGTTTTCAGGTAGAAACTCGTGTCCAGCGATGGTTTCGGTGATGCGACTTTATACGTTAAGAGAGGTTAAAATGTTGTAATTAATGTAGTGAAAAGCCTTTTCATATGTTCTGCTGCAGTTCTGCGCTGCCAAGGGATTTTAAAGTGAAAGCTTTTCATGAATAACACTTTAAGTAGTGAGAAAACTTTACAATTGGCAGCTGGTTCATTGACAGTTTTGCTACCTGTATATTATGTATTGAGAGAGGTTAAGAGAATGATTATGCAACGACTAGTGTGAGTAGTTTTCAGGTAGAAACTCGTGTCCAGCGATGGTTTCGGTGTTGCGAGTTTATACGTTAAGAGAGGTTAAAATGTTGTAATTTATGTAGTGAAAAGCCTTTTCATATGTTCTGCTGCAGTTCTGCGCTGTCAAGGGATTTTAAAGTGAAAGCTTTTCATGAATAACACTTTAAGTAGTGAGAAACCTTTATAATTGGCAGCTGGTTCATTGACAGTTTTGGTACCTGTATATTATGTATTGAGAGAGGTTAAGAGAATGATTATGCAACGACTGGTGTGAGTAGTTTTCAGGTAGAAACTCATGTCCAGCGATGGTTTCGGTGTTGCGACTTTATACGTTAAGAGAGGATAAAATGTAGTAATTTATGTAGTGAAAAGCCTTTTCATATGTTCTGCTGCAGTTCTGCTCTGTCAAGGGATTTTAAAGTGAAAGCTTTTCATGAATAACACTTTAAGTAGTTAGAAACCTTTATAATTGGCAGCTGGTTCATTGACAGTTTTGCTACCTGTATATTATGTATTGAGAGAGGTTAAGAGAATGATTATGCAACGACTGGTGTGAGTAGTTTTCAGGTAGAAACTCGTGTCCAGCGATGGTTTCGGTGTTGCGACTTTATACGTTAAGAGAGGATAAAATGTTGTAATTTATGTAGTGAAAAGCCTTTTCATATGTTCTGCTACAGTTCTGCGCTGTCAAGGGATTTTAAAGTGAAAGCTTTTCATGAATAACACTTTAAGCAGTGAGAAACCTTTATAAGTGGCAGCTGGTTTATTGACAGTTTTTCTACCTGTATATTATGTATTGAGAGAGGTTAAGAGAATTATTATGCAACGACTGGTGTGAGTAGTTTTCAGGTAGAAACTCGTGTCCAGCGATGGTTTCGGTGTTGCGACTTTATACGTTAAGAGAGGATAAAATGTAGTAATTTATGTAGTGAAAAGCCTTTTCATATGTTCTGCTGCAGTTCTGCGCTGTCAAGGGATTTTAAAGTGAAAGCTTTTCATGAATAACACTTTAAGTAGTGAGAAACCTTTATAAGTGGCAGCTGGTTCATTGACAGTTTTGCTACCTGTATATTATGTATTGAGAGAGGTTAAGAGAATGATTATGCAACGACTGGTGTGAGTAGTTTTCAGGTAGAAACTCATGTCCAGCGATGGTTTCGGTGTTGCCACTTTATACGTTAAGAGAGGATAAAATGTAGTAATTCATGTAGTGAAAAGCCTTTTCATATGTTCTGCTGCAGTTCTGCGCTGTCAAGGGATTTTAAAGTGAAAGCTTTTCATGAATAACACTTTAAGTAGTGAGAAACCTTTATAATTGGCAGCTGGTTTATTGACAGTTTTGCTACCTGTATATTATGTATTGAGAGAGGTTAAGAGAATGATTATGCAACGACTGGTGCGAGTAGTTTTCAGGTAGAAACTCATGTCCAGCGATGGTTTCGGTGTTGCGACTTTATACGTTAAGAGAGGATAAAATGTGGTAATTTATGTAGTGAAAAGCCTTTTCATATGTTCTGCTGCAGTTCTGCGCTGTCAAGGGATTTTAAAGTGAAAGCTTTTCATGAATAACACTTTAAGTAGTGAGAAACCTTTATAATTGGCAGCTGGTTCATTGACAGTTTTGCTACCTGTATATTATGTATTGAGAGAGGTTAAGAGAATGATTATGCAACGACTGGTGTGAGTAGTTTTCAGGTAGAAACTCGTGTCCAGCGATGGTTTCGGTGTTGCGACTTTATACGTTAAGAGAGGATAAAATGTAGTAATTTATGTAGTGAAAAGCCTTTTCATATGTTCTGCTGCAGTTCTGCGCTGTCAAGGGATTTTAAAGTGAAAGCTTTTCATGAATAACACTTTAAGTAGTGAAAAACCTTTATAATTGGCAGCTGGTTCATTGACAGTTTTGGTACCTGTATATTATGTATTGAGAGAGGTTAAGAGAATGATTATGCAACGACTGGTGTGAGTAGTTTTCAGGTAGAAACTCGTGTCCAGCGATGGTTTCGGTGTTGCGACTTTATACGTTAAGAGAGGTTAAAATGTAGTAATTTATGTAGTGAAAAGCCTTTTCATATATTCTGCTGCAGTTCTGCGCTGTCAAGGGATTTTAAAGTAAAAGCTTTTCATGAATAACACTTTAAGTAGTGAGAAACCTTTACAATTGGCAGCTGGTTCATTGACAGTTTTGCTACCTGTATATTATGTATTGAGAGAGGTTAAGAGAATGATTATGCAACGACTGGTGTGAGTAGTTTTCAGGTAGAAACTCGTGTCCAGCGATGGTTTCGGTGTTGCGAGTTTATACGTTAAGAGAGGTTAAAATGTTGTAATTTATGTAGTGAAAAGACTTTTCATATGTTCTGCTGCAGTTCTGCGCTGTCAAGGGATTTTAAAGTGAAAGCTTTTCATGAATAACACTTTAAGTAGTGAGAAACCTTTATAATTGGCAGCTGGTTCATTGACAGTTTTGGTACCTGTATATTATGTATTGAGAGAGGTTAAGAGAATGATTATGCAACGACTGGTGTGAGTAGTTTTCAGGTAGAAACTCGTGTCCAGCGATGGTTTCGGTGTTGCGACTTTATACATTAAGAGAGGTTAAAATGTAGTCATTTATGTAGTGAAAAGCCTTTTCATATATTCTGCTGCAGTTCTGCGCTGCCAAGGGATTTTAAAGTGAAGGCTTTTCATGAATAACACTTTAAGTAGTGAGAAAACTTTACAATTGGCAGCTGGTTCATTGACAGTTTTGCTACCTGTATATTATGTATTGAGAGAGGTTAAGAGAATGATTATGCAACGACTGGTGTGAGTAGTTTTCAGGTAGAAACTCATGTCCAGCGATGGTTTCGGTGTTGCGAGTTTATACGTTAAGAGAGGTTAAAATGTTGTAATTTATGTAGTGAAAAGCCTTTTCATATGTTCTGCTGCAGTTCTGCGCTGTCAAGGGATTTTAAAGTGAAAGCTTTTCATGAATAACACTTTAAGTAGTGAGAAACCTTTATAATTGGCAGCTGGTTCATTGACAGTTTTGGTACCTGTATATTATGTATTGAGAGAGGTTAAGAGAATGATTATGCAACGACTGGTGTGAGTAGTTTTCAGGTAGAAACTCGTGTCAGCGATGGTTTCGGTGTTGCGACTTTATACATTAAGAGAGGTTAAAATGTAGTCATTTACGTAGTGAAAAGCCTTTTCATATATTCTGCTGCAGTTCTGCGCTGTCAAGGGATTTTAAAGTGAAAGCTTTTCATGAATAACACTTTAAGTAGTGAGAAACCTTTACAATTGGCAGCAGGTTCATTGACAGTTTTGCTACCTGTATATTATGTATTGAGAGAGGTTAAGAGAATGATTATGCAACGACTGGTGTGAGTAGTTTTCAGGTAGAAACTCGTGTCCAGCGATGGTTTCGGTGATGCGACTTTATACGTTAAGAGAGGTTAAAATGTTGTAATTAATGTAGTGAAAAGCCTTTTCATATGTTCTGCTGCAGTTCTGCGCTGCCAAGGGATTTTAAAGTGAAAGCTTTTCATGAATAACACTTTAAGTAGTGAGAAAACTTTACAATTGGCAGCTGGTTCATTGACAGTTTTGCTACCTGTATATTATGTATTGAGAGAGGTTAAGAGAATGATTATGCAACGACTAGTGTGAGTAGTTTTCAGGTAGAAACTCGTGTCCAGCGATGGTTTCGGTGTTGCGAGTTTATACGTTAAGAGAGGTTAAAATGTTGTAATTTATGTAGTGAAAAGCCTTTTCATATGTTCTGCTGCAGTTCTGCGCTGTCAAGGGATTTTAAAGTGAAAGCTTTTCATGAATAACACTTTAAGTAGTGAGAAACCTTTATAATTGGCAGCTGGTTCATTGACAGTTTTGGTACCTGTATATTATGTATTGAGAGAGGTTAAGAGAATGATTATGCAACGACTGGTGTGAGTAGTTTTCAGGTAGAAACTCGTGTCCAGCGATGGTTTCGGTGTTGCGACTTTATACGTTAAGAGAGGATAAAATGTTGTAATTTATGTAGTGAAAAGCCTTTTCATATGTTCTGCTGCAGTTCTGCTCTGTCAAGGGATTTTAAAGTGAAAGCTTTTCATGAATAACACTTTAAGTAGTTAGAAACCTTTATAATTGGCAGCTGGTTCATTGACAGTTTTGCTACCTGTATATTATGTATTGAGAGAGGTTAAGAGAATGATTATGCAACGACTGGTGTGAGTAGTTTTCAGGTAGAAACTCGTGTCCAGCGATGGTTTCGGTGTTGCGACTTTATACGTTAAGAGAGGATAAAATGTTGTAATTTATGTAGTGAAAAGCCTTTTCATATGTTCTGCTACAGTTCTGCGCTGTCAAGGGATTTTAAAGTGAAAGCTTTTCATGAATAACACTTTAAGCAGTGAGAAACCTTTATAAGTGGCAGCTGGTTTATTGACAGTTTTTCTACCTGTATATTATGTATTGAGAGAGGTTAAGAGAATTATTATGCAACGACTGGTGTGAGTAGTTTTCAGGTAGAAACTCGTGTCCAGCGATGGTTTCGGTGTTGCGACTTTATACGTTAAGAGAGGATAAAATGTAGTAATTTATGTAGTGAAAAGCCTTTTCATATGTTCTGCTGCAGTTCTGCGCTGTCAAGGGATTTTAAAGTGAAAGCTTTTCATGAATAACACTTTAAGTAGTGAGAAACCTTTATAAGTGGCAGCTGGTTCATTGACAGTTTTGCTACCTGTATATTATGTATTGAGAGAGGTTAAGAGAATGATTATGCAACGACTGGTGTGAGTAGTTTTCAGGTAGAAACTCATGTCCAGCGATGGTTTCGGTGTTGCCACTTTATACGTTAAGAGAGGATAAAATGTAGTAATTCATGTAGTGAAAAGCCTTTTCATATGTTCTGCTGCAGTTCTGCGCTGTCAAGGGATTTTAAAGTGAAAGCTTTTCATGAATAACACTTTAAGTAGTGAGAAACCTTTATAATTGGCAGCTGGTTTATTGACAGTTTTGCTACCTGTATATTATGTATTGAGAGAGGTTAAGAGAATGATTATGCAACGACTGGTGTGAGTAGTTTTCAGGTAGAAACTCATGTCCAGCGATGGTTTCGGTGTTGCGACTTTATACGTTAAGAGAGGATAAAATGTGGTAATTTATGTAGTGAAAAGCCTTTTCATATGTTCTGCTGCAGTTCTGCGCTGTCAAGGGATTTTAAAGTGAAAGCTTTTCATGAATAACACTTTAAGTAGTGAGAAACCTTTATAATTGGCAGCTGGTTCATTGACAGTTTTGCTACCTGTATATTATGTATTGAGAGAGGTTAAGAGAATGATTATGCAACGACTGGTGTGAGTAGTTTTCAGGTAGAAACTCGTGTCCAGCGATGGTTTCGGTGTTGCGACTTTATACGTTAAGAGAGGATAAAATGTAGTAATTTATGTAGTGAAAAGCCTTTTCATATGTTCTGCTGCAGTTCTGCGCTGTCAAGGGATTTTAAAGTGAAAGCTTTTCATGAATAACACTTTAAGTAGTGAAAAACCTTTATAATTGGCAGCTGGTTCATTGACAGTTTTGGTACCTGTATATTATGTATTGAGAGAGGTTAAGAGAATGATTATGCAACGACTGGTGTGAGTAGTTTTCAGGTAGAAACTCGTGTCCAGCGATGGTTTCGGTGTTGCGACTTTATACGTTAAGAGAGGTTAAAATGTAGTAATTTATGTAGTGAAAAGCCTTTTCATATATTCTGCTGCAGTTCTGCGCTGTCAAGGGATTTTAAAGTAAAAGCTTTTCATGAATAACACTTTAAGTAGTGAGAAACCTTTACAATTGGCAGCTGGTTCATTGACAGTTTTGCTACCTGTATATTATGTATTGAGAGAGGTTAAGAGAATGATTATGCAACGACTGGTGTGAGTAGTTTTCAGGTAGAAACTCGTGTCCAGCGATGGTTTCGGTGTTGCGACTTTATACGTTAAGAGAGGATAAAATGTAGTAATTTATGTAGTGAAAAGCCTTTTCATATGTTCTGCTGCAGTTCTGCGCTGTCAAGGGATTTTAAAGTGAAAGCTTTTCATGAATAACACTTTAAGTAGTGAGAAACCTTTACAATTGTCAGCTGGTTCATTGACAGTTTTGCTACCTGTATATTATGTATTGAGAGAGGTTAAAAGAATGATTATGCGACGACTGGTGTGAGTAGTTTTCAGGTAGAAACTCATGTCCAGCGATGGTTTCGGTGTTGCCACTTTATACGTTAAGAGAGGATAAAATGTGGTAATTTATGTAGTGAAAAGCCTTTTCATATGTTCTGCTGCAGTTCTGCGCTGTCAAGGGATTTTAAAGTGAAAGCTTTTCATGAATAACACTTTAAGTAGTGAGAAACCTTTACAATTGTCAGCTGGTTCATTGACAGTTTTGCTACCTGTATATTATGTATTGAGAGAGGTTAAGAGAATGATTATGCCACGACTGGTGTGAGTAGTTTTCAGGTAGAAACTCATGTCCAGCGATGGTTTCGGTGTTGCGACTTTATACGTTAAGAGAGGATAAAATGTAGTAATTTATGTAGTGAAAAGCCTTTTCATATGTTCTGCTGCAGTTCTGCGCTGTCAAGGGATTTTGAAGTGAAAGCTTTTCATGAATAACACTTTAAGTAGTGAGAAACCTTTATAATTGGCAGCAGGTTCATTGACAGTTTTGCTACCTGTATATTATGTATTGAGAGAGGTTAAGAGAATGATTATGCAACGACTGGTGTGAGTAGTTTTCAGGTAGAAACTCGTGTCCAGCGATGGTTTCGGTGATGCGACTTTATACGTTAAGAGAGGTTAAAATGTTGTAATTAATGTAGTGAAAAGCCTTTTCATATGTTCTGCTGCAGTTCTGCGCAGCCAAGGGATTTTAAAGTGAAAGCTTTTCATGAATAACACTTTAAGTAGTGAGAAAACTTTATAATTGGCAGCAGGTTCATTGACAGTTTTGCTACCTGTATATTATGTATTGAGAGAGGTTAAGAGAATGATTATGCAACGACTGGTGTGAGTAGTTTTCAGGTAGAAACTCGTGTCCAGCGATGGTTTCGGTGTTGCGACTTTATACGTTAAGAGAGGTTAAAATGTAGTAATTTATGTAGTGAAAAGCCTTTTCATATATTCTGCTGCAGTTCTGCGCTGTCAAGGGATTTTAAAGTAAAAGCTTTTCATGAATAACACTTTAAGTAGTGAGAAACCTTTACAATTGGCAGCTGGTTCATTGACAGTTTTGCTACCTGTATATTATGTATTGAGAGAGGTTAAGAGAATGATTATGCAACGACTGGTGTGAGTAGTTTTCAGGTAGAAACTCGTGTCCAGCGATGGTTTCGGTGTTGCGACTTTATACGTTAAGAGAGGATAAAATGTAGTAATTTATGTAGTGAAAAGCCTTTTCATATGTTCTGCTGCAGTTCTGCGCTGTCAAGGGATTTTAAAGTGAAAGCTTTTCATGAATAACACTTTAAGTAGTGAGAAACCTTTACAATTGTCAGCTGGTTCATTGACAGTTTTGCTACCTGTATATTATGTATTGAGAGAGGTTAAAAGAATGATTATGCGACGACTGGTGTGAGTAGTTTTCAGGTAGAAACTCATGTCCAGCGATGGTTTCGGTGTTGCCACTTTATACGTTAAGAGAGGATAAAATGTGGTAATTTATGTAGTGAAAAGCCTTTTCATATGTTCTGCTGCAGTTCTGCGCAGCCAAGGGATTTTAAAGTGAAAGCTTTTCATGAATAACACTTTAAGTAGTGAAAAACCTTTATAATTGGCAGCTGGTTCATTGACAGTTTTGGTACCTGTATATTATGTATTGAGAGAGGTTAAGAGAATGATTATGCAACGACTGGTGTGAGTAGTTTTCAGGTAGAAACTCATGTCCAGCGATGGTTTCGGTGTTGCGACTTTATACGTTAAGAGAGGATAAAATGTAGTAATTTATGTAGTGAAAAGCCTTTTCATATGTTCTGCTGCAGTTCTGCGCAGCCAAGGGATTTTAAAGTGAAAGCTTTTCATGAATAACACTTTAAGTAGTGAAAAACCTTTATAATTGGCAGCTGGTTCATTGACAGTTTTGGTACCTGTATATTATGTATTGAGAGAGGTTAAGAGAATGATTATGCAACGACTGGTGTGAGTAGTTTTCAGGTAGAAACTCGTGTCCAGCGATGGTTTCGGTGTTGCGACTTTATACGTTAAGAGAGGTTAAAATGTAGTAATTTATGTAGTGAAAAGCCTTTTCATATATTCTGCTGCAGTTCTGCGCTGTCAAGGGATTTTAAAGTAAAAGCTTTTCATGAATAACACTTTAAGTAGTGAGAAACCTTTACAATTGGCAGCTGGTTCATTGACAGTTTTGCTACCTGTATATTATGTATTGAGAGAGGTTAAGAGAATGATTATGCAACGACTGGTGTGAGTAGTTTTCAGGTAGAAACTCGTGTCCAGCGATGGTTTCGGTGTTGCGACTTTATACGTTAAGAGAGGATAAAATGTAGTAATTTATGTAGTGAAAAGCCTTTTCATATGTTCTGCTGCAGTTCTGCGCTGTCAAGGGATTTTAAAGTGAAAGCTTTTCATGAATAACACTTTAAGTAGTGAGAAACCTTTACAATTGTCAGCTGGTTCATTGACAGTTTTGCTACCTGTATATTATGTATTGAGAGAGGTTAAAAGAATGATTATGCGACGACTGGTGTGAGTAGTTTTCAGGTAGAAACTCATGTCCAGCGATGGTTTCGGTGTTGCCACTTTATACGTTAAGAGAGGATAAAATGTGGTAATTTATGTAGTGAAAAGCCTTTTCATATGTTCTGCTGCAGTTCTGCGCTGTCAAGGGATTTTAAAGTGAAAGCTTTTCATGAATAACACTTTAAGTAGTGAGAAACCTTTACAATTGTCAGCTGGTTCATTGACAGTTTTGCTACCTGTATATTATGTATTGAGAGAGGTTAAGAGAATGATTATGCAACGACTGGTGTGAGTAGTTTTCAGGTAGAAACTCGTGTCCAGCGATGGTTTCGGTGTTGCGACTTTATACGTTAAGAGAGGATAAAATGTGGTAATTTATGTAGTGAAAAGCCTTTTCATATGTTCTGCTGCAGTTCTGCGCTGTCAAGGGATTTTAAAGTGAAAGCTTTTCATGAATAACACTTTAAGTAGTGAGAAACCTTTACAATTGTCAGCTGGTTCATTGACAGTTTTGCTACCTGTATATTATGTATTGAGAGAGGTTAAAAGAATGATTATGCGACGACTGGTGTGAGTAGTTTTCAGGTAGAAACTCATGTCCAGCGATGGTTTCGGTGTTGCCACTTTATACGTTAAGAGAGGATAAAATGTGGTAATTTATGTAGTGAAAAGCCTTTTCATATGTTCTGCTGCAGTTCTGCGCTGTCAAGGGATTTTAAAGTGAAAGCTTTTCATGAATAACACTTTAAGTAGTGAGAAACCTTTACAATTGTCAGCTGGTTCATTGACAGTTTTGCTACCTGTATATTATGTATTGAGAGAGGTTAAGAGAATGATTATGCCACGACTGGTGTGAGTAGTTTTCAGGTAGAAACTCATGTCCAGCGATGGTTTCGGTGTTGCGACTTTATACGTTAAGAGAGGATAAAATGTAGTAATTTATGTAGTGAAAAGCCTTTTCATATGTTCTGCTGCAGTTCTGCGCTGTCAAGGGATTTTGAAGTGAAAGCTTTTCATGAATAACACTTTAAGTAGTGAGAAACCTTTATAATTGGCAGCAGGTTCATTGACAGTTTTGCTACCTGTATATTATGTATTGAGAGAGGTTAAGAGAATGATTATGCAACGACTGGTGTGAGTAGTTTTCAGGTAGAAACTCGTGTCCAGCGATGGTTTCGGTGATGCGACTTTATACGTTAAGAGAGGTTAAAATGTTGTAATTAATGTAGTGAAAAGCCTTTTCATATGTTCTGCTGCAGTTCTGCGCAGCCAAGGGATTTTAAAGTGAAAGCTTTTCATGAATAACACTTTAAGTAGTGAGAAACCTTTATAATTGGCAGCAGGTTCATTGACAGTTTTGCTACCTGTATATTATGTATTGAGAGAGGTTAAGAGAATGATTATGCAACGACTGGTGTGAGTAGTTTTCAGGTAGAAACTCGTGTCCAGCGATGGTTTCGGTGATGCGACTTTATACGTTAAGAGAGGTTAAAATGTTGTAATTAATGTAGTGAAAAGCCTTTTCATATGTTCTGCTGCAGTTCTGCGCTGTCAAGGGATTTTAAAGTGAAAGCTTTTCATGAATAACACTTTAAGTAGTGAGAAACCTTTACAATTGTCAGCTGGTTCATTGACAGTTTTGCTACCTGTATATTATGTATTGAGAGAGGTTAAGAGAATGATTATGCCACGACTGGTGTGAGTAGTTTTCAGGTAGAAACTCATGTCCAGCGATGGTTTCGGTGTTGCGACTTTATACGTTAAGAGAGGATAAAATGTAGTAATTTATGTAGTGAAAAGCCTTTTCATATGTTCTGCTGCAGTTCTGCGCTGTCAAGGGATTTTGAAGTGAAAGCTTTTCATGAATAACACTTTAAGTAGTGAGAAACCTTTATAATTGGCAGCAGGTTCATTGACAGTTTTGCTACCTGTATATTATGTATTGAGAGAGGTTAAGAGAATGATTATGCAACGACTGGTGTGAGTAGTTTTCAGGTAGAAACTCGTGTCCAGCGATGGTTTCGGTATTGCGACTTTATACGTTAAGAGAGGTTAAAATGTTGTAATTAATGTAGTGAAAAGCCTTTTCATATGTTCTGCTGCAGTTCTGCGCTGTCAAGGGATTTTAAAGTGAAAGCTTTTCATGAATAAAACTTTAAGTAGTGAGAAACCTTAATAATTGGCAGCTTGTTCATTGACAGTTTTGCTACCTGTATATTATGTATTGAGAGAGGTTAAGAGAATGATTATGCAACGACTGGTGTGAGTAGTTTTCAGGTAGAAACTCATGTCCAGCGATGGTTTCGGTGTTGCGACTTTATACGTTAAGAGAGGATAAAATGTAGTAATTTATGTAGTGAAAAGCCTTTTCATATGTTCTGCTGCAGTTCTGCGCTGTCAAGGGATTTTAAAGTGAAAGCTTTTCATGAATAACACTTTAAGTAGTGAGAAACCTTTACAATTGGCAGCTGGTTCATTGACAGTTTTGCTACCTGTATATTATGTATTGAGAGAGGTTAAGAGAATGATTATGCAACGACTGGTGTGAGTAGTTTTCAGGTAGAAACTCATGTCCAGCGATGGTTTCGGTGTTGCGACTTTATACGTTAAGAGAGGATAAAATGTAGTAATTTATGTAGTGAAAAGCCTTTTCATATGTTCTGCTGCAGTTCTGCGCTGTCAAGGGATTTTAAAGTGAAAGCTTTTCATGAATAACACTTTAAGTAGTGAGAAACCTTTACAATTGTCAGCTGGTTCATTGACAGTTTTGCTACCTGTATATTATGTATTGAGAGAGGTTAAGAGAATGATTATGCCACGACTGGTGTGAGTAGTTTTCAGGTAGAAACTCATGTCCAGCGATGGTTTCGGTGTTGCGACTTTATACGTTAAGAGAGGATAAAATGTAGTAATTTATGTAGTGAAAAGCCTTTTCATATGTTCTGCTGCAGTTCTGCGCTGTCAAGGGATTTTGAAGTGAAAGCTTTTCATGAATAACACTTTAAGTAGTGAGAAACCTTTATAATTGGCAGCTGGTTCATTGACAGTTTTGCTACCTGTATATTATGTATTGAGAGAGGTTAAGAGAATGATTATGCAACGACTGGTGTGAGTAGTTTTCAGGTAGAAACTCGTGTCCAGCGATGGTTTCGGTGATGCGACTTTATACGTTAAGAGAGGTTAAAATGTTGTAATTAATGTAGTGAAAAGCCTTTTCATATGTTCTGCTGCAGTTCTGCGCTGCCAAGGGATTTTAAAGTGAAAGCTTTTCATGAATAACACTTTAAGTAGTGAGAAAACTTTACAATTGGCAGCTGGTTCATTGACAGTTTTGCTACCTGTATATTATGTATTGAGAGAGGTTAAGAGAATGATTATGCAACGACTAGTGTGAGTAGTTTTCAGGTAGAAACTCGTGTCCAGCGATGGTTTCGGTGTTGCGAGTTTATACGTTAAGAGAGGTTAAAATGTTGTAATTTAAGTAGTGAAAAGCCTTTTCATATGTTCTGCTGCAGTTCTGCGCTGTCAAGGGATTTTAAAGTGAAAGCTTTTCATGAATAACACTTTAAGTAGTGAGAAACCTTTACAATTGGCAGCAGGTTCATTGACAGTTTTGCTACCTGTATATTATGTATTGAGAGAGGTTAAGAGAATGATTATGCAACGACTGGTGTGAGTAGTTTTCAGGTAGAAACTCGTG
Source organism: Agrypnus murinus (assembly GCA_929113105.1). Lineage (NCBI taxonomy): Eukaryota > Metazoa > Arthropoda > Insecta > Coleoptera > Elateridae > Agrypnus > Agrypnus murinus. The sequence goes on along the minus strand of OV816029.1, from coordinate 22,991,910 downwards.
TCCAGCGATGGTTTCGGTGATGCGACTTTATACGTTAAGAGAGGTTAAAATGTTGTAATTAATGTAGTGAAAAGCCTTTTCATATGTTCTGCTGCAGTTCTGCGCTGCCAAGGGATTTTAAAGTGAAAGCTTTTCATGAATAACACTTTAAGTAGTGAGAAAACTTTACAATTGGCAGCTGGTTCATTGACAGTTTTGCTACCTGTATATTATGTATTGAGAGAGGTTAAGAGAATGATTATGCAACGACTAGTGTGAGTAGTTTTCAGGTAGAAACTCGTGTCCAGCGATGGTTTCGGTGTTGCGAGTTTATACGTTAAGAGAGGTTAAAATGTTGTAATTTATGTAGTGAAAAGCCTTTTCATATGTTCTGCTGCAGTTCTGCGCTGTCAAGGGATTTTAAAGTGAAAGCTTTTCATGAATAACACTTTAAGTAGTGAGAAACCTTTATAATTGGCAGCTGGTTCATTGACAGTTTTGGTACCTGTATATTATGTATTGAGAGAGGTTAAGAGAATGATTATGCAACGACTGGTGTGAGTAGTTTTCAGGTAGAAACTCGTGTCCAGCGATGGTTTCGGTGTTGCGACTTTATACATTAAGAGAGGTTAAAATGTAGTCATTTATGTAGTGAAAAGCCTTTTCATATATTCTGCTGCAGTTCTGCGCTGCCAAGGGATTTTAAAGTGAAGGCTTTTCATGAATAACACTTTAAGTAGTGAGAAAACTTTACAATTGGCAGCTGGTTCATTGACAGTTTTGCTACCTGTATATTATGTATTGAGAGAGGTTAAAAGAATGATTATGCGACGACTGGTGTGAGTAGTTTTCAGGTAGAAACTCATGTCCAGCGATGGTTTCGGTGTTGCCACTTTATACGTTAAGAGAGGATAAAATGTGGTAATTTATGTAGTGAAAAGCCTTTTCATATGTTCTGCTGCAGTTCTGCGCAGCCAAGGGATTTTAAAGTGAAAGCTTTTCATGAATAACACTTTAAGTAGTGAAAAACCTTTATAATTGGCAGCTGGTTCATTGACAGTTTTGGTACCTGTATATTATGTATTGAGAGAGGTTAAGAGAATGATTATGCAACGACTGGTGTGAGTAGTTTTCAGGTAGAAACTCATGTCCAGCGATGGTTTCGGTGTTGCGACTTTATACGTTAAGAGAGGATAAAATGTAGTAATTTATGTAGTGAAAAGCCTTTTCATATGTTCTGCTGCAGTTCTGCGCTGTCAAGGGATTTTGAAGTGAAAGCTTTTCATGAATAACACTTTAAGTAGTGAAAAACCTTTATAATTGGCAGCAGGTTCATTGACAGTTTTGCTACCTGTATATTATGTATTGAGAGAGGTTAAGAGAATGATTATGCAACGACTGGTGTGAGTAGTTTTCAGGTAGAAACTCGTGTCCAGCGATGGTTTCGGTGATGCGACTTTATACGTTAAGAGAGGTTAAAATGTAGTAATTTATGTAGTGAAAAGCCTTTTCATATATTCTGCTGCAGTTCTGCGCTGTCAAGGGATTTTAAAGTAAAAGCTTTTCATGAATAACACTTTAAGTAGTGAGAAACCTTTACAATTGGCAGCTGGTTCATTGACAGTTTTGCTACCTGTATATTATGTATTGAGAGAGGTTAAGAGAATGATTATGCAACGACTGGTGTGAGTAGTTTTCAGGTAGAAACTCGTGTCCAGCGATGGTTTCGGTGTTGCGACTTTATACGTTAAGAGAGGTTAAAATGTAGTAATTTATGTAGTGAAAAGCCTTTTCATATATTCTGCTGCAGTTCTGCGCTGTCAAGGGATTTTAAAGTAAAAGCTTTTCATGAATAACACTTTAAGTAGTGAGAAACCTTTACAATTGGCAGCTGGTTCATTGACAGTTTTGCTACCTGTATATTATGTATTGAGAGAGGTTAAGAGAATGATTATGCAACGACTGGTGTGAGTAGTTTTCAGGTAGAAACTCGTGTCCAGCGATGGTTTCGGTGTTGCGACTTTATACGTTAAGAGAGGATAAAATGTAGTAATTTATGTAGTGAAAAGCCTTTTCATATGTTCTGCTGCAGTTCTGCGCTGTCAAGGGATTTTAAAGTGAAAGCTTTTCATGAATAACACTTTAAGTAGTGAGAAACCTTTACAATTGTCAGCTGGTTCATTGACAGTTTTGCTACCTGTATATTATGTATTGAGAGAGGTTAAAAGAATGATTATGCGACGACTGGTGTGAGTAGTTTTCAGGTAGAAACTCATGTCCAGCGATGGTTTCGGTGTTGCCACTTTATACGTTAAGAGAGGATAAAATGTGGTAATTTATGTAGTGAAAAGCCTTTTCATATGTTCTGCTGCAGTTCTGCGCTGTCAAGGGATTTTAAAGTGAAAGCTTTTCATGAATAACACTTTAAGTAGTGAGAAACCTTTACAATTGTCAGCTGGTTCATTGACAGTTTTGCTACCTGTATATTATGTATTGAGAGAGGTTAAGAGAATGATTATGCCACGACTGGTGTGAGTAGTTTTCAGGTAGAAACTCATGTCCAGCGATGGTTTCGGTGTTGCGACTTTATACGTTAAGAGAGGATAAAATGTAGTAATTTATGTAGTGAAAAGCCTTTTCATATGTTCTGCTGCAGTTCTGCGCTGTCAAGGGATTTTGAAGTGAAAGCTTTTCATGAATAACACTTTAAGTAGTGAGAAACCTTTATAATTGGCAGCAGGTTCATTGACAGTTTTGCTACCTGTATATTATGTATTGAGAGAGGTTAAGAGAATGATTATGCAACGACTGGTGTGAGTAGTTTTCAGGTAGAAACTCGTGTCCAGCGATGGTTTCGGTGATGCGACTTTATACGTTAAGAGAGGTTAAAATGTTGTAATTAATGTAGTGAAAAGCCTTTTCATATGTTCTGCTGCAGTTCTGCGCAGCCAAGGGATTTTAAAGTGAAAGCTTTTCATGAATAACACTTTAAGTAGTGAGAAACCTTTATAATTGGCAGCAGGTTCATTGACAGTTTTGCTACCTGTATATTATGTATTGAGAGAGGTTAAGAGAATGATTATGCAACGACTGGTGTGAGTAGTTTTCAGGTAGAAACTCGTGTCCAGCGATGGTTTCGGTGATGCGACTTTATACGTTAAGAGAGGTTAAAATGTTGTAATTAATGTAGTGAAAAGCCTTTTCATATGTTCTGCTGCAGTTGTGCGCTGTCAAGGGATTTTAAAGTGAAAGCTTTTCATGAATAACACTTTAAGTAGTGAGAAACCTTTACAATTGTCAGCTGGTTCATTGACAGTTTTGCTACCTGTATATTATGTATTGAGAGAGGTTAAGAGAATGATTATGCAACGACTGGTGTGAGTAGTTTTCAGGTAGAAACTCATGTCCAGCGATGGTTTCGGTGTTGCGACTTTATACGTTAAGAGAGGATAAAATGTAGTAATTTATGTAGTGAAAAGCCTTTTCATATGTTCTGCTGCAGTTCTGCGCTGTCAAGGGATTTTGAAGTGAAAGCTTTTCATGAATAACACTTTAAGTAGTGAGAAACCTTTATAATTGGCAGCTGGTTCATTGACAGTTTTGCTACCTGTATATTATGTATTGAGAGAGGTTAAGAGAATGATTATGCAACGACTGGTGTGAGTAGTTTTCAGGTAGAAACTCGTGTCCAGCGATGGTTTCGGTGATGCGACTTTATACGTTAAGAGAGGTTAAAATGTTGTAATTAATGTAGTGAAAAGCCTTTTCATATGTTCTGCTGCAGTTCTGCGCTGTCAAGGGATTTTAAAGTGAAAGCTTTTCATGAATAACACTTTAAGTAGTGAGAAACCTTAATAATTGGCAGCTTGTTCATTGACAGTTTTGCTACCTGTATATTATGTATTGAGAGAGGTTAAGAGAATGATTATGCAACGACTGGTGTGAGTAGTTTTCAGGTAGAAACTCATGTCCAGCGATGGTTTCGGTGTTGCGACTTTATACGTTAAGAGAGGATAAAATGTAGTAATTTATGTAGTGAAAAGCCTTTTCATATGTTCTGCTGCAGTTCTGCGCTGTCAAGGGATTTTAAAGTGAAAGCTTTTCATGAATAACACTTTAAGTAGTGAGAAACCTTTACAATTGGCAGCTGGTTCATTGACAGTTTTGCTACCTGTATATTATGTATTGAGAGAGGTTAAGAGAATGATTATGCAACGACTGGTGTGAGTAGTTTTCAGGTAGAAACTCATGTCCAGCGATGGTTTCGGTGTTGCGACTTTATACGTTAAGAGAGGATAAAATGTAGTAATTTATGTAGTGAAAAGCCTTTTCATATGTTCTGCTGCAGTTCTGCGCTGTCAAGGGATTTTAAAGTGAAAGCTTTTCATGAATAACACTTTAAGTAGTGAGAAACCTTTACAATTGTCAGCTGGTTCATTGACAGTTTTGCTACCTGTATATTATGTATTGAGAGAGGTTAAGAGAATGATTATGCCACGACTGGTGTGAGTAGTTTTCAGGTAGAAACTCATGTCCAGCGATGGTTTCGGTGTTGCGACTTTATACGTTAAGAGAGGATAAAATGTAGTAATTTATGTAGTGAAAAGCCTTTTCATATGTTCTGCTGCAGTTCTGCGCTGTCAAGGGATTTTGAAGTGAAAGCTTTTCATGAATAACACTTTAAGTAGTGAGAAACCTTTATAATTGGCAGCTGGTTCATTGACAGTTTTGCTACCTGTATATTATGTATTGAGAGAGGTTAAGAGAATGATTATGCAACGACTGGTGTGAGTAGTTTTCAGGTAGAAACTCGTGTCCAGCGATGGTTTCGGTGATGCGACTTTATACGTTAAGAGAGGTTAAAATGTTGTAATTAATGTAGTGAAAAGCCTTTTCATATGTTCTGCTGCAGTTCTGCGCTGCCAAGGGATTTTAAAGTGAAAGCTTTTCATGAATAACACTTTAAGTAGTGAGAAAACTTTACAATTGGCAGCTGGTTCATTGACAGTTTTGCTACCTGTATATTATGTATTGAGAGAGGTTAAGAGAATGATTATGCAACGACTAGTGTGAGTAGTTTTCAGGTAGAAACTCGTGTCCAGCGATGGTTTCGGTGTTGCGAGTTTATACGTTAAGAGAGGTTAAAATGTTGTAATTTATGTAGTGAAAAGCCTTTTCATATGTTCTGCTGCAGTTCTGCGCTGTCAAGGGATTTTAAAGTGAAAGCTTTTCATGAATAACACTTTAAGTAGTGAGAAACCTTTACAATTGGCAGCAGGTTCATTGACAGTTTTGCTACCTGTATATTATGTATTGAGAGAGGTTAAGAGAATGATTATGCAACGACTGGTGTGAGTAGTTTTCAGGTAGAAACTCGTGTCCAGCGATGGTTTCGGTGATGCGACTTTATACGTTAAGAGAGGTTAAAATGTTGTAATTAATGTAGTGAAAAGCCTTTTCATATGTTCTGCTGCAGTTCTGCGCTGCCAAGGGATTTTAAAGTGAAAGCTTTTCATGAATAACACTTTAAGTAGTGAGAAAACTTTACAATTGGCAGCTGGTTCATTGACAGTTTTGCTACCTGTATATTATGTATTGAGAGAGGTTAAGAGAATGATTATGCAACGACTAGTGTGAGTAGTTTTCAGGTAGAAACTCGTGTCCAGCGATGGTTTCGGTGTTGCGAGTTTATACGTTAAGAGAGGTTAAAATGTTGTAATTTATGTAGTGAAAAGCCTTTTCATATGTTCTGCTGCAGTTCTGCGCTGTCAAGGGATTTTAAAGTGAAAGCTTTTCATGAATAACACTTTAAGTAGTGAGAAACCTTTATAATTGGCAGCTGGTTCATTGACAGTTTTGGTACCTGTATATTATGTATTGAGAGAGGTTAAGAGAATGATTATGCAACGACTGGTGTGAGTAGTTTTCAGGTAGAAACTCGTGTCCAGCGATGGTTTCGGTGTTGCGACTTTATACATTAAGAGAGGTTAAAATGTAGTCATTTATGTAGTGAAAAGCCTTTTCATATATTCTGCTGCAGTTCTGCGCTGCCAAGGGATTTTAAAGTGAAGGCTTTTCATGAATAACACTTTAAGTAGTGAGAAAACTTTACAATTGGCAGCTGGTTCATTGACAGTTTTGCTACCTGTATATTATGTATTGAGAGAGGTTAAGAGAATGATTATGCAACGACTGGTGTGAGTAGTTTTCAGGTAGAAACTCATGTCCAGCGATGGTTTCGGTGTTGCGAGTTTATACGTTAAGAAAGGTTAAAATGTTGTAATTTATGTAGTGAAAAGCCTTTTCATATGTTCTGCTGCAGTTCTGCGCTGTCAAGGGATTTTAAAGTGAAAGCTTTTCATGAATAACACTTTAAGTAGTGAGAAACCTTTATAATTGGCAGCTGGTTCATTGACAGTTTTGGTACCTGTATATTATGTATTGAGAGAGGTTAAGAGAATGATTATGCAACGACTGGTGTGAGTAGTTTTCAGGTAGAAACTCGTGTCCAGCGATGGTTTCGGTGTTGCGACTTTATACATTAAGAGAGGTTAAAATGTAGTCATTTATGTAGTGAAAAGCCTTTTCATATATTCTGCTGCAGTTCTGCGCTGTCAAGGGATTTTAAAGTGAAAGCTTTTCATGAATAACACTTTAAGTAGTGAGAAACCTTTACAATTGGCAGCTGGTTCATTGACAGTTTTGCTACCTGTATATTATGTATTGAGAGAGGTTAAAAGAATGATTATGCGACGACTGGTGTGAGTAGTTTTCAGGTAGAAACTCATGTCCAGCGATGGTTTCGGTGTTGCGACTTTATACGTTAAGAGAGGATAAAATGTAGTAATTTATGTAGTGAAAAGCCTTTTCATATGTTCTGCTGCAGTTCTGCGCTGTCAAGGGATTTTAAAGTGAAAGCTTTTCATGAATAACACTTTAAGTAGTGAGAGACCTTTACAATTGTCAGCTGGTTCATTGACAGTTTTGCTACCTGTATATTATGTATTGAGAGAGGTTAAGAGAATGATTATGCAACGACTGGTGTGAGTAGTTTTCAGGTAGAAACTCATGTCCAGCGATGGTTTCGGTGTTGCGACTTTATACGTTAAGAGAGGATAAAATGTAGTAATTTATGTAGTGAAAAGCCTTTTCATATGTTCTGCTGCAGTTCTGCGCTGTCAAGGGATTTTAAAGTGAAAGCTTTTCATGAATAACACTTTAAGTAGTGAGAAACCTTTATAAGTGGCAGCTGGTTTATTGACAGTTTTGCTACCTGTATATTATGTATTGAGAGAGGTTAAGAGAATGATTATGCAACGACTGGTGTGAGTAGTTTTCAGGTAGAAACTCGTGTCCAGCGATGGTTTCGGTGTTGCGACTTTATACGTTAAGAGAGGATAAAATGTAGTAATTTATGTAGTGAAAAGCCTTTTCATATGTTCTGCTGCAGTTCTGCTCTGTCAAGGGATTTTAAAGTGAAAGCTTTTCATGAATAACACTTTAAGTAGTGAGAAACCTTTATAATTGGCAGCTGGTTCATTGACAGTTTTGCTACCTGTATATTATGTATTGAGAGAGGTTAAGAGAATGATTATGCAACGACTGGTGTGAGTAGTTTTCAGGTAGAAACTCGTGTCCAGCGATGGTTTCGGTGTTGCGACTTTATACGTTAAGAGAGGATAAAATGTTGTAATTTATGTAGTGAAAAGCCTTTTCATATGTTCTGCTACAGTTCTGCGCTGTCAAGGGATTTTAAAGTGAAAGCTTTTCATGAATAACACTTTAAGTAGTGAGAAACCTTTATAATTGGCAGCTGGTTCATTGACAGTTTTGGTACCTGTATATTATGTATTGAGAGAGGTTAAGAGAATGATTATGCAACGACTGGTGTGAGTAGTTTTCAGGTAGAAACTCGTGTCCAGCGATGGTTTCGGTGTTGCGACTTTATACGTTAAGAGAGGATAAAATGTAGTAATTTATGTAGTGAAAAGCCTTTTCATATGTTCTGCTGCAGTTCTGCGCTGTCAAGGGATTTTAAAGTGAAAGCTTTTCATGAATAACACTTTAAGTAGTGAGAAACCTTTACAATTGGCAGCTGGTTCATTGACAGTTTTGCTACCTGTATATTATGTATTGAGAGAGGTTAAAAGAAAGATTATGCGACGACTGGTGTGAGTAGTTTTCAGGTAGAAACTCATGTCCAGCGATGGTTTCGGTGTTGCGACTTTATACGTTAAGAGAGGATAAAATGTGGTAATTTATGTAGTGAAAAGCCTTTTCATATGTTCTGCTGCAGTTCTGCGCTGTCAAGGGATTTTAAAGTGAAAGCTTTTCATGAATAACACTTTAAGTAGTGAGAAACCTTAATAATTGGCAGCTTGTTCATTGACAGTTTTGCTACCTGTATATTATGTATTGAGAGAGGTTAAGAGAATGATTATGCAACGACTGGTGTGAGTAGTTTTCAGGTAGAAATCCAGCGATGGTTTCGGTGTTGCGACTTTATACGTTAAGAGAGGTTAAAATGTTGTAATTTATGTAGTGAAAAGCCTTTTCATATGTTCTGCTGCAGCTGCGTTGTCAAGGGATTTTAAAGTGAAAGCTTTTCATGAATAACACTTTAAGTAGTGAGAAACCTTTACAATTGTCAGCTGGTTCATTGACAGTTTTGCTACCTGTATATTATGTATTGAGAGAGGTTAAGAGAATGATTATGCAACGACTGGTGTGAGTAGTTTTCAGGTAGAAACCTATGTCCAGCGATGGTTTCGGTGTTGCGACTTTATACGTTAAGAGAGGATAAAATGTAGTAATTTATGTAGTGAAAAGCCTTTTCATATGTTCTGCTGCAGTTCTGCGCTGTCAAGGGATTTTAAAGTGAAAGCTTTTCATGAATAACACTTTAAGTAGTGAGAAACCTTTACAATTGGCAGCTGGTTCATTGACAGTTTTGCTACCTGTATATTATGTATTGAGAGAGGTTAAGAGAATGATTATGCAACGACTGGTGTGAGTAGTTTTCAGGTAGAAACTCGTGTCCAGCGATGGTTTCGGTGTTGCGACTTTCTACGTTAAGAGAGGTTAAAATGTAGTAATTTATGTAGTGAAAAGCCTTTTCATATGTTCTGCTGCAGTTCTGCGCTGTCAAGGGATTTTAAAGTGAAAGCTTTTCATGAATAACACTTTAAGTAGTGAGAAACCTTTACAATTGTCAGCTGGTTCATTGACAGTTTTGCTACCTGTATATTATGTATTGAGAGAGGTTAAGAGAATGATTATGCAACGACTGGTGTGAGTAGTTTTCAGGTAGAAACTCGTGTCCAGCGATGGTTTCGGTGTTGCGACTTTATACGTTAAGAGAGGTTAAAATGTAGTAATTTATGTAGTGAAAAGCCTTTTCATATGTTCTGCTGCAGTTCTGCGCTGTCAAGGGATTTTAAAGTGAAAGCTTTTCATGAATAACACTTTAAGTAGTGAGAAACCTTTACAATTGGCAGCTGGTTCATTGACAGTTTTGCTACCTGTATATTATGTATTGAGAGAGGTTAAGAGAATGATTATGCAACGACTGGTGTGAGTAGTTTTCAGGTAGAAACTCGTGTCCAGCGATGGTTTCGGTGTTGCGACTTTCTACGTTAAGAGAGGTTAAAATGTAGTAATTTATGTAGTGAAAAGCCTTTTCATATGTTCTGCTGCAGTTCTGGGCTATCAAGGGATTTTAAAGTGAAAGCTTTTCATGAATAACACTTTAAGTAGTGAGAAACCTTTACAATTGGCTGCTGGTTCATTGACAGTTTTGCTACCTGTATATTATGTATTGAGAGAGGTTAAGAGAATGATTATGCAACGACTGGTGTGAGTAGTTTTCAGGTAGAAACTCGTGTCCAGCGATGGTTTCGGTGTTGCCACTTTATACGTTAAGAGAGGTTAAAATGTAGTAATTTATGTAGTGAAAAGCCTTTTCATATGTTCTGCTGCAGTTCTGGGCTATCAAGGGATTTTAAAGTGAAAGCTTTTCATGAATAACACTTTAAGTAGTGAGAAACCTTTACAATTGTCAGCTGGTTCATTGACAGTTTTGCTACCTGTATATTATGTATTGAGAGAGGTTAAGAGAATGATTATGCAACGACTGGTGTGAGTAGTTTTCAGGTAGAAACCTATGTCCAGCGATGGTTTCGGTGTTGCGACTTTATACGTTAAGAGAGGATAAAATGTAGTAATTTATGAAGTGAAAAGCCTTTTCATATGTTCTGCTGCAGTTCTGCGCTGTCAAGGGATTTTAAAGTGAAAGCTTTTCATGAATAACACTTTAAGTAGTGAGAAACCTTTACAATTGGCTGCTGGTTCATTGACAGTTTTGCTACCTGTATATTATGTATTGAGAGAGGTTAAGAGAATGATTATGCAACGACTGGTGTGAGTAGTTTTCAGGTAGAAACTCGTGTCCAGCGATGGTTTCGGTGTTGCGACTTTATACGTTAAGAGAGGTTAAAATGTAGTAATTTATGTAGTGAAAAGCCTTTTCATATGTTCTGCTGCAGTTCTGCGCTGTCAAGGGATTTTAAAGTGAAAGCTTTTCATGAATAACACTTTAAGTAGTGAGAAACCTTTACAATTGTCAGCTGGTTCATTAACAGTTTTGCTACCTGTATATTATGTATTGAGAGAGGTTAAGAGAATGATTATGCAACGACTGGTGTGAGTAGTTTGAGGTAGAAACTCGTGTCCAGCGATGGTTTCGGTGTTGCGACTTTATACGTTAAGAGAGGTTAAAATGTAGTAATTTATGTAGTGAAAAGCCTTGTCATATGTTCTGCTGCAGTTCTGCGCTGTCAAGGGATTTTAAAGTGAAAGCTTTTCATGAATAACACTTTAAGTAGTGAGAAACCTTTACAATTGGCAGCTGGTTCATTGACATTTTTGCTACCTGTATTTATGTATTGAGAGAGGTTAAGAGAATGATTATGCAACGACTGGTGTGAGTAGTTTTCAGGTAGAAACTCGTGTCCAGCGATGGTTTCGGTGTTGCCACTTTATACGTTAAGAGAGGTTAAAATGTAGTAATTTATGTAGTGAAAAGCCTTTTCATATGTTCTGCTGCAGTTCTGGGCTATCAAGGGATTTTAAAGTGAAAGCTTTTCATGAATAACACTTTAAGTAGTGAGAAACCTTTGCAATTGGCTGCTGGTTCATTGACAGTTTTGCTACCTGTATATTATGTATTGAGAGAGGTTAAGAGAATGATTATGCAACGACTGGTGTGAGTAGTTTTCAGGTAAAAACTCGTGTCCAGCGATGGTTTCGGTGTTGCGACTTTATACGTTAAGAGAGGTTAAAATGTTGTAATTTATGTAGTGAAAAGCCTTGTCATATGTTCTGCTGCAGTTCTGCGCTGTCAAGGGATTTTAAAGTGAAAGCTTTTCATGAATAACACTTTAAGTAGTGAGAAACCTTTACAATTGGCTGCTGGTTCATTGACAGTTTTGCTACCTGTATATTATGTATTGAGAGAGGTTAAGAGAATGATTATGCAACGACTGGTGTGAGTAGTTTTCAGGTAGAAACTCGTGTCCAGCGATGGTTTCGGTGTTGCGACTTTATACGTTAAGAGAGGTTAAAATGTAGTAATTTATGTAGTGAAAAGCCTTTTCATATGTTCTGCTGCAGTTCTGCGCTGTCAAGGGATTTTAAAGTGAAAGCTTTTCATGAATAACACTTTAAGTAGTGAGAAACCTTTACAATTGTCAGCTGGTTCATTGACAGTTTTGCTACCTGTATATTATGTATTGAGAGAGGTTAAGAGAATGATTATGCAACGACTGGTGTGAGTAGTTTTCAGGTAGAAACTCGTGTCCAGCGATGGTTTCGGTGTTGCGACTTTATACGTTAAGAGAGGTTAAAATGTAGTAATTTATGTAGTGAAAAGCCTTGTCATATGTTCTGCTGCAGTTCTGCGCTGTCAAGGGATTTTAAAGTGAAAGCTTTTCATGAATAACACTTTAAGTAGTGAGAAACCTTTACAATTGGCAGCTGGTTCATTGACATTTTTGCTACCTGTATATTATGTATTGAGAGAGGTTAAGAGAATGATTATGCAACGACTGGTGTGAGTAGTTTGAGGTAGAAACTCGTGTCCAGCGATGGTTTCGGTGTTGCGACTTTATACGTTAAGAGAGGTTAAAATGTAGTAATTTATGTAGTGAAAAGCCTTGTCATATGTTCTGCTGCAGTTCTGCGCTGTCAAGGGATTTTAAAGTGAAAGCTTTTCATGAATAACACTTTAAGTAGTGAGAAACCTTTACAATTGTCAGCTGGTTCATTGACAGTTTTGCTACCTGTATATTATGTATTGAGAGAGGTTAAGAGAATGATTATGCAACGACTGGTGTGAGTAGTTTGAGGTAGAAACTCGTGTCCAGCGATGGTTTCGGTGTTGCCACTTTATACGTTAAGAGAGGTTAAAATGTAGTAATTTATGTAGTGAAAAGCCTTTTCATATGTTCTGCTGCAGTTCTGGGCTATCAAGGGATTTTAAAGTGAAAGCTTTTCATGAATAACACTTTAAGTAGTGAGAAACCTTTACAATTGGCAGCTGGTTCATTGACAGTTTTGCTACCTGTATATTATGTATTGAGAGAGGTTAAGAGAATGATTATGCAACGACTGGTGTGAGTAGTTTTCAGGTAGAAACTCGTGTCCAGCGATGGTTTCGGTGTTGCGACTTTCTACGTTAAGAGAGGTTAAAATGTAGTAATTTATGTAGTGAAAAGCCTTTTCATATGTTCTGCTGCAGTTCTGGGCTATCAAGGGATTTTAAAGTGAAAGCTTTTCATGAATAACACTTTAAGTAGTGAGAAACCTTTACAATTGGCAGCTGGTTCATTGACAGTTTTGCTACCTGTATATTATGTATTGAGAGAGGTTAAGAGAATGATTATGCAACGACTGGTGTGAGTAGTTTGAGGTAGAAACTCGTGTCCAGCGATGGTTTCGGTGTTGCGACTTTATACGTTAAGAGAGGTTAAAATGTAGTAATTTATGTAGTGAAAAGCCTTGTCATATGTTCTGCTGCAGTTCTGCGCTGTCAAGGGATTTTAAAGTGAAAGCTTTTCATGAATAACACTTTAAGTAGTGAGAAACCTTTACACTTGGCAGCTGGTTCATTGACATTTTTGCTACCTGTATTTATGTATTGAGAGAGGTTAAGAGAATGATTATGCAACGACTGGTGTGAGTAGTTTTCAGGTAGAAACTCGTGTCCAGCGATGGTTTCGGTGTTGCCACTTTATACGTTAAGAGAGGTTAAAATGTAGTAATTTATGTAGTGAAAAGCCTTTTCATATGTTCTGCTGCAGTTCTGGGCTATCAAGGGATTTTAAAGTGAAAGCTTTTCATGAATAACACTTTAAGTAGTGAGAAACCTTTGCAATTGGCTGCTGGTTCATTGACAGTTTTGCTACCTGTATATTATGTATTGAGAGAGGTTAAGAGAATGATTATGCAACGACTGGTGTGAGTAGTTTTCAGGTAAAAACTCGTGTCCAGCGATGGTTTCGGTGTTGCGACTTTATACGTTAAGAGAGGTTAAAATGTTGTAATTTATGTAGTGAAAAGCCTTGTCATATGTTCTGCTGCAGTTCTGCGCTGTCAAGGGATTTTAAAGTGAAAGCTTTTCATGAATAACACTTTAAGTAGTGAGAAACCTTTACAATTGGCTGCTGGTTCATTGACAGTTTTGCTACCTGTATATTATGTATTGAGAGAGGTTAAGAGAATGATTATGCAACGACTGGTGTGAGTAGTTTTCAGGTAGAAACTCGTGTCCAGCGATGGTTTCGGTGTTGCGACTTTATACGTTAAGAGAGGTTAAAATGTAGTAATTTATGTAGTGAAAAGCCTTTTCATATGTTCTGCTGCAGTTCTGCGCTGTCAAGGGATTTTAAAGTGAAAGCTTTTCATGAATAACACTTTAAGTAGTGAGAAACCTTTACAATTGTCAGCTGGTTCATTGACAGTTTTGCTACCTGTATATTATGTATTGAGAGAGGTTAAGAGAATGATTATGCAACGACTGGTGTGAGTAGTTTGAGGTAGAAACTCGTGTCCAGCGATGGTTTCGGTGTTGCGACTTTATACGTTAAGAGAGGTTAAAATGTAGTAATTTATGTAGTGAAAAGCCTTGTCATATGTTCTGCTGCAGTTCTGCGCTGTCAAGGGATTTTAAAGTGAAAGCTTTTCATGAATAACACTTTAAGTAGTGAGAAACCTTTACAATTGGCAGCTGGTTCATTGACATTTTTGCTACCTGTATATTATGTATTGAGAGAGGTTAAGAGAATGATTATGCAACGACTGGTGTGAGTAGTTTGAGGTAGAAACTCGTGTCCAGCGATGGTTTCGGTGTTGCGACTTTATACGTTAAGAGAGGTTAAAATGTAGTAATTTATGTAGTGAAAAGCCTTGTCATATGTTCTGCTGCAGTTCTGCGCTGTCAAGGGATTTTAAAGTGAAAGCTTTTCATGAATAACACTTTAAGTAGTGAGAAACCTTTACAATTGTCAGCTGGTTCATTGACAGTTTTGCTACCTGTATATTATGTATTGAGAGAGGTTAAGAGAATGATTATGCAACGACTGGTGTGAGTAGTTTGAGGTAGAAACTCGTGTCCAGCGATGGTTTCGGTGTTGCCACTTTATACGTTAAGAGAGGTTAAAATGTAGTAATTTATGTAGTGAAAAGCCTTTTCATATGTTCTGCTGCAGTTCTGGGCTATCAAGGGATTTTAAAGTGAAAGCTTTTCATGAATAACACTTTAAGTAGTGAGAAACCTTTACAATTGGCAGCTGGTTCATTGACAGTTTTGCTACCTGTATATTATGTATTGAGAGAGGTTAAGAGAATGATTATGCAACGACTGGTGTGAGTAGTTTTCAGGTAGAAACTCGTGTCCAGCGATGGTTTCGGTGTTGCGACTTTATACGTTAAGAGAGGTTAAAATGTTGTAATTTATGTAGTGAAAAGCCTTTTCATATGTTCTGCTGCAGTTCTGGGCTATCAAGGGATTTTAAAGTGAAAGCTTTTCATGAATAACACTTTAAGTAGTGAGAAACCTTTACAATTGGCAGCTGGTTCATTGACATTTTTGCTACCTGTATATTATGTATTGAGAGAGGTTAAGAGAATGATTATGCAACGACTGGTGTGAGTAGTTTTCAGGTAGAAACTCGTGTCCAGCGATGGTTTCGGTGTTGCGACTTTATACGTTAAGAGAGGTTAAAATGTTGTAATTTATGTAGTGAAAAGCCTTTTCATATGTTCTGCTGCAGTTCTGCGCTGTCAAGGGATTTTAAAGTGAAAGCTTTTCATGAATAACACTTTAAGTAGTGAGAAACCTTTACAATTGTCAGCTGGTTCATTGACAGTTTTGCTACCTGTATATTATGTATTGAGAGAGGTTAAGAGAATGATTATGCAACGACTGGTGTGAGTAGTTTTCAGGTAGAAACTCGTGTCCAGCGATGGTTTCGGTGTTGCGACTTTATACGTTAAGAGAGGTTAAAATGTTGTAATTTATGTAGTGAAAAGCCTTGTCATATGTTCTGCTGCAGTTCTGCGCTGTCAAGGGATTTTAAAGTGAAAGCTTTTCATGAATAACACTTTAAGTAGTGAGAAACCTTTACAATTGGCAGCTGGTTCATTGACATTTTTGCTACCTGTATATTATGTATTGAGAGAGGTTAAGAGAATGATTATGCAACGACTGGTGTGAGTAGTTTTCAGGTAGAAACTCGTGTCCAGCGATGGTTTCGGTGTTGCGACTTTATACGTTAAGAGAGGTTAAAATGTTGTAATTTATGTAGTGAAAAGCCTTGTCATATGTTCTGCTGCAGTTCTGCGCTGTCAAGGGATTTTAAAGTGAAAGCTTTTCATGAATAACACTTTAAGTAGTGAGAAACCTTTACAATTGTCAGCTGGTTCATTGACAGTTTTGCTACCTGTATATTATGTATTGAGAGAGGTTAAGAGAATGATTATGCAACGACTGGTGTGAGTAGTTTTCAGGTAGAAACTCGTGTCCAGCGATGGTTTCGGTGTTGCGACTTTATACGTTAAGAGAGGTTAAAATGTTGTAATTTATGTAGTGAAAAGCCTTTTCATATGTTCTGCTGCAGTTCTGGGCTATCAAGGGATTTTAAAGTGAAAGCTTTTCATGAATAACACTTTAAGTAGTGAGAAACCTTTACAATTGTCAGCTGGTTCATTGACAGTTTTGCTACCTGTATATTATGTATTGAGAGAGGTTAAGAGAATGATTATGCAACGACTGGTGTGAGTAGTTTTCAGGTAGAAACTCGTGTCCAGCGATGGTTTCGGTGTTGCGACTTTATACGTTAAGAGAGGTTAAAATGTTGTAATTTATGTAGTGGAAAGCCTTTTCATATGTTCTGCTGCAGTTCTGGGCTATCAAGGGATTTTAAAGTGAAAGCTTTTCATGAATAACACTTTAAGTAGTGAGAAACCTTTACAATTGGCAGCTGGTTCATTGACATTTTTGCTACCTGTATATTATGTATTGAGAGAGGTTAAGAGAATGATTATGCAACGACTGGTGTGAGTAGTTTGAGGTAGAAACTCGTGTCCAGCGATGGTTTCGGTGTTGCGACTTTATACGTTAAGAGAGGTTAAAATGTAGTAATTTATGTAGTGAAAAGCCTTTTCATATGTTCTGCTGCAGTTCTGCGCTGTCAAGGGATTTTAAAGTGAAAGCTTTTCATGAATAACACTTTAAGTAGTGAGAAACCTTTACAATTGGCAGCTGGTTCATTGACATTTTTGCTACCTGTATATTATGTATTGAGAGAGGTTAAGAGAATGATTATGCAACGACTGGTGTGAGTAGTTTGAGGTAGAAACTCGTGTGCAGCGATGGTTTCGGTGTTGCGACTTTATACGTTAAGAGAGGTTAAAATGTAGTAATTTATGTAGTGAAAAGCCTTTTCATATGTTCTGCTGCAGTTCTGCGCTGTCAAGGGATTTTAAAGTGAAAGCTTTTCATGAATAACACTTTAAGTAGTGAGAAACCTTTGCAATTGGCTGCTGGTTCATTGACAGTTTTGCTACCTGTATATTATGTATTGAGAGAGGTTAAGAGAATGATTATGCAACGACTGGTGTGAGTAGTTTTCAGGTAGAAACTCGTGTCCAGCGATGGTTTCGGTGTTGCGACTTTATACGTTAAGAGAGGTTAAAATGTAGTAATTTATGTAGTGAAAAGCCTTTTCATATGTTCTGCTGCAGTTCTGGGCTATCAAGGGATTTTAAAGTGAAAGCTTTTCATGAATAACACTTTAAGTAGTGAGAAACCTTTGCAATTGACTGCTGGTTCATTGACAGTTTTGCTACCTGTATATTATGTATTGAGAGAGGTTAAGAGAATGATTATGCAACGACTGGTGTGAGTAGTTTTCAGGTAAAAACTCGTGTCCAGCGATGGTTTCGGTGTTGCGACTTTATACGTTAAGAGAGGTTAAAATGTTGTAATTTATGTAGTGAAAAGCCTTGTCATATGTTCTGCTGCAGTTCTGCGCTGTCAAGGGATTTTAAAGTGAAAGCTTTTCATGAATAACACTTTAAGTAGTGAGAAACCTTTACAATTGGCAGCTGGTTCATTGACATTTTTGCTACCTGTATATTATGTATTGAGAGAGGTTAAGAGAATGATTATGCAACGACTGGTGTGAGTAGTTTTCAGGTAGAAACTCGTGTCCAGCGATGGTTTCGGTGTTGCGACTTTATACGTTAAGAGAGGTTAAAATGTAGTAATTTATGTAGTGAAAAGCCTTTTCATATGTTCTGCTGCAGTTCTGGGCTATTAAGGGATTTTAAAGTGAAAGCTTTTCATGAATAACACTTTAAGTAGTGAGAAACCTTTACAATTGGCTGCTGGTTCATTGACAGTTTTGCTACCTGTATATTATGTATTGAGAGAGGTTAAGAGAATGATTATGCAACGACTGGTGTGAGTAGTTTTCAGGTAGAAACTCGTGTCCAGCGATGGTTTCGGTGTTGCGACTTTATACGTTAAGAGAGGTTAAAATGTAGTAATTTATGTAGTGAAAAGCCTTTTCATATGTTCTGCTGCAGTTCTGCGCTGTCAAGGGATTTTAAAGTGAAAGCTTTTCATGAATAACACTTTAAGTAGTGAGAAACCTTTACAATTGTCAGCTGGTTCATTGACAGTTTTGCTACCTGTATATTATGTATTGAGAGAGGTTAAGAGAATGATTATGCAACGACTGGTGTGAGTAGTTTGAGGTAGAAACTCGTGTCCAGCGATGGTTTCGGTGTTGCGACTTTATACGTTAAGAGAGGTTAAAATGTAGTAATTTATGTAGTGAAAAGCCTTGTCATATGTTCTGCTGCAGTTCTGGGCTATCAAGGGATTTTAAAGTGAAAGCTTTTCATGAATAACACTTTAAGTAGTGAGAAACCTTTGCAATTGGCTGCTGGTTCATTGACAGTTTTGCTACCTGTATATTATGTATTGAGAGAGGTTAAGAGAATGATTATGCAACGACTGGTGTGAGTAGTTTTCAGGTAAAAACTCGTGTCCAGCGATGGTTTCGGTGTTGCGACTTTATACGTTAAGAGAGGTTAAAATGTTGTAATTTATGTAGTGAAAAGCCTTGTCATATGTTCTGCTGCAGTTCTGCGCTGTCAAGGGATTTTAAAGTGAAAGCTTTTCATGAATAACACTTTAAGTAGTGAGAAACCTTTACAATTGGCAGCTGGTTCATTGACATTTTTGCTACCTGTATATTATGTATTGAGAGAGGTTAAGAGAATGATTATGCAACGACTGGTGTGAGTAGTTTTCAGGTAAAAACTCGTGTCCAGCGATGGTTTCGGTGTTGCGACTTTATACGTTAAGAGAGGTTAAAATGTAGTAATTTATGTAGTGAAAAGCCTTTTCATATGTTCTGCTGCAGTTCTGGGCTATTAAGGGATTTTAAAGTGAAAGCTTTTCATGAATAACACTTTAAGTAGTGAGAAACCTTTACAATTGGCTGCTGGTTCATTGACAGTTTTGCTACCTGTATATTATGTATTGAGAGAGGTTAAGAGAATGATTATGCAACGACTGGTGTGAGTAGTTTTCAGGTAGAAACTCGTGTCCAGCGATGGTTTCGGTGTTGCGACTTTATACGTTAAGACAGGTTAAAATGTAGTAATTTATGTAGTGAAAAGCCTTTTCATATGTTCTGCTGCAGTTCTGCGCTGTCAAGGGATTTTAAAGTGAAAGCTTTTCATGAATAACACTTTAAGTAGTGAGAAACCTTTACAATTGTCAGCTGGTTCATTGACAGTTTTGCTACCTGTATATTATGTATTGAGAGAGGTTAAGAGAATGATTATACAACGACTGGTGTGAGTAGTTTGAGGTAGAAACTCGTGTCCAGCGATGGTTTCGGTGTTGCGACTTTATACGTTAAGAGAGGTTAAAATGTAGTAATTTATGTAGTGAAAAGCCTTGTCATATGTTCTGCTGCAGTTCTGCGCTGTCAAGGGATTTTAAAGTGAAAGCTTTTCATGAATAACACTTTAAGTAGTGAGAAACCTTTACAATTGGCAGCTGGTTCATTGACATTTTTGCTACCTGTATATTATGTATTGAGAGAGGTTAAGAGAATGATTATGCAACGACTGGTGTGAGTAGTTTTCAGGTAGAAACTCGTGTCCAGCGATGGTTTCGGTGTTGCCACTTTATACGTTAAGAGAGGTTAAAATGTAGTAATTTATGTAGTGAAAAGCCTTTTCATATGTTCTGCTGCAGTTCTGGGCTATCAAGGGATTTTAAAGTGAAAGCTTTTCATGAATAACACTTTAAGTATTGAGAAACCTTTGCAATTGGCTGCTGGTTCATTGACAGTTTTGCTACCTGTATATTATGTATTGAGAGAGGTTAAGAGAATGATTATGCAACGACTGGTGTGAGTAGTTTTCAGGTAAAAACTCGTGTCCAGCGATGGTTTCGGTGTTGCGACTTTATACGTTAAGAGAGGTTAAAATGTTGTAATTTATGTAGTGAAAAGCCTTTTCATATGTTCTGCTGCAGTTCTGGGCTATCAAGGGATTTTAAAGTGAAAGCTTTTCATGAATAACACTTTAAGTAGTGAGAAACCTTTACAATTGGCAGCTGGTTCATTGACATTTTTGCTACCTGTATATTATGTATTGAGAGAGGTTAAGAGAATGATTATGCAACGACTGGTGTGAGTAGTTTTCAGGTAGAAACTCGTGTCCAGCGATGGTTTCGGTGTTGCGACTTTATACGTTAAGAGAGGTTAAAATGTTGTAATTTATGTAGTGAAAAGCCTTTTCATATGTTCTGCTGCAGTTCTGCGCTGTCAAGGGATTTTAAAGTGAAAGCTTTTCATGAAT
Organism: Agrypnus murinus; assembly: GCA_929113105.1. Classification (NCBI taxonomy): domain Eukaryota; kingdom Metazoa; phylum Arthropoda; class Insecta; order Coleoptera; family Elateridae; genus Agrypnus; species Agrypnus murinus. The sequence goes on along the minus strand of OV816029.1, from coordinate 22,971,486 downwards.
AACACTTTAAGTAGTGAGAAACCTTTACAATTGTCAGCTGGTTCATTGACAGTTTTGCTACCTGTATATTATGTATTGAGAGAGGTTAAGAGAATGATTATGCAACGACTGGTGTGAGTAGTTTTCAGGTAGAAACTCGTGTCCAGCGATGGTTTCGGTGTTGCGACTTTATACGTTAAGAGAGGTTAAAATGTTGTAATTTATGTAGTGAAAAGCCTTGTCATATGTTCTGCTGCAGTTCTGCGCTGTCAAGGGATTTTAAAGTGAAAGCTTTTCATGAATAACACTTTAAGTAGTGAGAAACCTTTACAATTGGCAGCTGGTTCATTGACATTTTTGCTACCTGTATATTATGTATTGAGAGAGGTTAAGAGAATGATTATGCAACGACTGGTGTGAGTAGTTTTCAGGTAGAAACTCGTGTCCAGCGATGGTTTCGGTGTTGCGACTTTATACGTTAAGAGAGGTTAAAATGTTGTAATTTATGTAGTGAAAAGCCTTTTCATATGTTCTGCTGCAGTTCTGCGCTGTCAAGGGATTTTAAAGTGAAAGCTTTTCATGAATAACACTTTAAGTAGTGAGAAACCTTTACAATTGTCAGCTGGTTCATTGACAGTTTTGCTACCTGTATATTATGTATTGAGAGAGGTTAAGAGAATGATTATGCAACGACTGGTGTGAGTAGTTTTCAGGTAGAAACTCGTGTCCAGCGATGGTTTCGGTGTTGCGACTTTATACGTTAAGAGAGGTTAAAATGTTGTAATTTATGTAGTGAAAAGCCTTTTCATATGTTCTGCTGCAGTTCTGGGCTATCAAGGGATTTTAAAGTGAAAGCTTTTCATGAATAACACTTTAAGTAGTGAGAAACCTTTACAATTGTCAGCTGGTTCATTGACAGTTTTGCTACCTGTATATTATGTATTGAGAGAGGTTAAGAGAATGATTATGCAACGACTGGTGTGAGTAGTTTTCAGGTAGAAACTCGTGTCCAGCGATGGTTTCGGTGTTGCGACTTTATACGTTAAGAGAGGTTAAAATGTTGTAATTTATGTAGTGGAAAGCCTTTTCATATGTTCTGCTGCAGTTCTGGGCTATCAAGGGATTTTAAAGTGAAAGCTTTTCATGAATAACACTTTAAGTAGTGAGAAACCTTTACAATTGGCAGCTGGTTCATTGACATTTTTGCTACCTGTATATTATGTATTGAGAGAGGTTAAGAGAATGATTATGCAACGACTGGTGTGAGTAGTTTGAGGTAGAAACTCGTGTCCAGCGATGGTTTCGGTGTTGCGACTTTATACGTTAAGAGAGGTTAAAATGTAGTAATTTATGTAGTGAAAAGCCTTTTCATATGTTCTGCTGCAGTTCTGCGCTGTCAAGGGATTTTAAAGTGAAAGCTTTTCATGAATAACACTTTAAGTAGTGAGAAACCTTTACAATTGGCAGCTGGTTCATTGACATTTTTGCTACCTGTATATTATGTATTGAGAGAGGTTAAGAGAATGATTATGCAACGACTGGTGTGAGTAGTTTGAGGTAGAAACTCGTGTGCAGCGATGGTTTCGGTGTTGCGACTTTATACGTTAAGAGAGGTTAAAATGTAGTAATTTATGTAGTGAAAAGCCTTTTCATATGTTCTGCTGCAGTTTTGCGCTGTCAAGGGATTTTAAAGTGAAAGCTTTTCATGAATAACACTTTAAGTAGTGAGAAACCTTTGCAATTGGCTGCTGGTTCATTGACAGTTTTGCTACCTGTATATTATGTATTGAGAGAGGTTAAGAGAATGATTATGCAACGACTGGTGTGAGTAGTTTTCAGGTAGAAACTCGTGTCCAGCGATGGTTTCGGTGTTGCGACTTTATACGTTAAGAGAGGTTAAAATGTAGTAATTTATGTAGTGAAAAGCCTTTTCATATGTTCTGCTGCAGTTCTGGGCTATCAAGGGATTTTAAAGTGAAAGCTTTTCATGAATAACACTTTAAGTAGTGAGAAACCTTTGCAATTGGCTGCTGGTTCATTGACAGTTTTGCTACCTGTATATTATGTATTGAGAGAGGTTAAGAGAATGATTATGCAACGACTGGTGTGAGTAGTTTGAGGTAGAAACTCGTGTCCAGCGATGGTTTCGGTGTTGCGACTTTATACGTTAAGAGAGGTTAAAATGTAGTAATTTATGTAGTGAAAAGCCTTTTCATATGTTCTGCTGCAGTTCTGCGCTGTCAAGGGATTTTAAAGTGAAAGCTTTTCATGAATAACACTTTAAGTAGTGAGAAACCTTTACAATTGGCAGCTGGTTCATTGACAGTTTTGCTACCTGTGTATTATGTATCGAGAGAGGTTAAGAGAATGATTATGCAACGACTGGTGTGAGTAGTTTTCAGGTAGAAACTCGTGTCCAGCGATGGTTTCGGTGTTGCGACTTTATACGTTAAGAGAGGTTAAAATGTAGTAATTTATGTAGTGAAAAGCCTTTTCATATGTTCTGCTGCAGTTCTGCGCTGTCAAGGGATTTTAAAGTGAAAGCTTTTCATGAATAACACTTTAAGTAGTGAGAAACCTTTACAATTGGCAGCTGGTTCATTGACAGTTTTGCTACCTGTGTATTATGTATCGAGAGAGGTTAAGAGAATGATTATGCAACGACTGGTGTGAGTAGTTTTCAGGTAGAAACTCGTGTCCAGCGATGGTTTCGGTGTTGCGACTTTATACGTTAAGAGAGGTTAAAATGTAGTAATTTATGTAGTGAAAAGCCTTTTCATATGTTCTGCTGCAGTTCTGCGCTGTCAAGGGATTTTAAAGTGAAAGCTTTTCATGAATAACACTTTAAGTAGTGAGAAACCTTTACAATTGGCAGCTGGTTCATTGACAGTTTTGCTACCTGTGTATTATGTATCGAGAGAGGTTAAGAGAATGATTATGCAACGACTGGTGTGAGTAGTTTTCAGGTAGAAACTCGTGTCCAGCGATGGTTTCGGTGTTGCGACTTTATACGTTAAGAGAGGTTAAAATGTAGTAATTTATGTAGTGAAAAGCCTTTTCATATGTTCTGCTGCAGTTCTGCGCTGTCAAGGGATTTTAAAGTGAAAGCTTTTCATGAATAACACTTTAAGTAGTGAGAAACCTTTACAATTGGCAGCTGGTTCATTGACAGTTTTGCTACCTGTGTATTATGTATCGAGAGAGGTTAAGAGAATGATTATGCAACGACTGGTGTGAGTAGTTTTCAGGTAGAAACTCGTGTCCAGCGATGGTTTCGGTGTTGCGACTTTATACGTTAAGAGAGGTTAAAATGTAGTAATTTATGTAGTGAAAAGCCTTTTCATATGTTCTGCTGCAGTTCTGCGCTGTCAAGGGATTTTAAAGTGAAAGCTTTTTATGAATAACACTTTAAGTAGTGAGAAACCTTTACAATTGGCAGCTGGTTCATTGACAGTTTTGCTACCTGTGTATTATGTATCGAGAGAGGTTAAGAGAATGATTATGCAACGACTGGTGTGAGTAGTTTTCAGGTAGAAACTCGTGTCCAGCGATGGTTTCGGTGTTGCGACTTTATACGTTAAGAGAGGCTAAAATGTAGTAATTTATGTAGTGAAAAGCCTTTTCATATGTTCTGCTGCAGTTCTGCGCTGTCAAGGGATTTTAAAGTGAAACCTTTTCATGAATAACACTTTAAGCAGTGAGAAACCTTTACAATTGGCAGCTGGTTCATTGACAGTTTTGCTACCTGTGTATTATGTATCGAGAGAGGTTAAGAGAATGATTATGCAACGACTGGTGTGAGTAGTTTTCAGGTAGAAACTCGTGTCCAGCGATGGTTTCGGTGTTGCGACTTTATACGTTAAGAGAGGTTAAAATGTAGTAATTTATGTAGTGAAAAGCCTTTTCATATGTTCTGCTGCAGTTCTGCGCTGTCAAGGGATTTTAAAGTGAAAGCTTTTCATGAATAACACTTTAAGTAGTGAGAAACCTTTACAATTGGCAGCTGGTTCATTGACAGTTTTGCTACCTGTGTATTATGTATCGAGAGAGGTTAAGAGAATGATTATGCAACGACTGGTGTGAGTAGTTTTCAGGTAGAAACTCGTGTCCAGCGATGGTTTCGGTGTTGCGACTTTATACGTTAAGAGAGGTTAAAATATAGTAATTTATGTAGTGAAAAGCCTTTTCATATGTTCTGCTGCAGTTCTGCGCTGTCAAGGGATTTTAAAGTGAAAGCTTTTCATGAATAACACTTTAAGTAGTGAGAAACCTTTACAATTGGCAGCTGGTTCATTGACAGTTTTGCTACCTGTGTATTATGTATCGAGAGAGGTTAAGAGAATGATTATGCAACGACTGGTGTGAGTAGTTTTCAGGTAGAAACTCGTGTCCAGCGATGGTTTCGGTGTTGCGACTTTCTACGTTAAGAGAGGTTAAAATGTAGTAATTTATGTAGTGAAAAGCCTTTTCATATGTTCTGCTGCAGTTCTGGGCTATCAAGGGATTTTAAAGTGAAAGCTTTTCATGAATAACACTTTAAGTAGTGAGAAACCTTTACAATTGGCTGCTGGTTCATTGACAGTTTTGCTACCTGTATATTATGTATTGAGAGAGGTTAAGAGAATGATTATGCAACGACTGGTGTGAGTAGTTTTCAGGTAGAAACTCGTGTCCAGCGATGGTTTCGGTGTTGCGACTTTATACGTTAAGACAGGTTAAAATGTAGTAATTTATGTAGTGAAAAGCCTTTTCATATGTTCTGCTGCAGTTCTGCGCTGTCAAGGGATTTTAAAGTGAAAGCTTTTCATGAATAACACTTTAAGTAGTGAGAAACCTTTACAATTGACAGCTGGTTCATTGACAGTTTTGCTACCTGTATATTATGTATTGAGAGAGGTTAAGAGAATGATTATGCAACGACTGGTGTGAGTAGTTTGAGGTAGAAACTCGTGTCCAGCGATGGTTTCGGTGTTGCGACTTTATACGTTAAGAGAGGTTAAAATGTAGTAATTTATGTAGTGAAAAGCCTTGTCATATGTTCTGGTGCAGTTCTGCGTTGTCAAGGGATTTTAAAGTGAAAGCTTTTCATGAATAACACTTTAAGTAGTGAGAAACCTTTACAATTGGCAGCTGGTTCATTGACATTTTTGCTACCTGTATATTATGTATTGAGAGAGGTTAAGAGAATGATTATGCAACGACTGGTGTGAGTAGTTTTCAGGTAGAAACTCGTGTCCAGCGATGGTTTCGGTGTTGCGACTTTCTACGTTAAGAGAGGTTAAAATGTAGTAATTTATGTAGTGAAAAGCCTTGTCATATGTTCTGCTGCAGTTCTGCGCTGTCAAGGGATTTTAAAGTGAAAGCTTTTCATGAATAACACTTTAAGTAGTGAGAAACCTTTACAATTGGCTGCTGGTTCATTGACAGTTTTGCTACCTGTATATTATGTATTGAGAGAGGTTAAGAGAATGATTATGCAACGACTGGTGTGAGTAGTTTTCAGGTAGAAACTCGTGTCCAGCGATGGTTTCGGTGTTGCGACTTTCTACGTTAAGAGAGGTTAAAATGTAGTAATTTATATAGTGAAAAGCCTTTTCATATGTTCTGCTGCAGTTCTGGGCTATCAAGGGATTTTAAAGTGAAAGCTTTTCATGAATAACACTTTAAGTAGTGAGAAACCTTTACAATTGGCAGCTGGTTCATTGACATTTTTGCTACCTGTATATTATGTATTGAGAGAGGTTAAGAGAATGATTATGCAACGACTGGTGTGAGTAGTTTTCAGGTAGAAACTCGTGTCCAGCGATGGTTTCGGTGTTGCGACTTTATACGTTAAGAGAGGTTAAAATGTAGTAATTTATGTAGTGAAAAGCCTTTTCATATGTTCTGCTGCAGTTCTGCGCTGTCAAGGGATTTTAAAGTGAAAGCTTTTCATGAATAACACTTTAAGTAGTGAGAAACCTTTACAATTGTCAGCTGGTTCATTGACAGTTTTGCTACCTGTATATTATGTATTGAGAGAGGTTAAGAGAATGATTATGCAACGACTGGTGTGAGTAGTTTGAGGTAGAAACTCGTGTCCAGCGATGGTTTCGGTGTTGCGACTTTATACGTTAAGAGAGGTTAAAATGTAGTAATTTATGTAGTGAAAAGCCTTGTCATATGTTCTGCTGCAGTTCTGCGCTGTCAAGGGATTTTAAAGTGAAAGCTTTTCATGAATAACACTTTAAGTAGTGAGAAACCTTTACAATTGGCAGCTGGTTCATTGACATTTTTGCTACCTGTATATTATGTATTGAGAGAGGTTAAGAGAATGATTATGCAACGACTGGTGTGAGTAGTTTTCAGGTAGAAACTCGTGTCCAGCGATGGTTTCGGTGTTGCGACTTTATACGTTAAGAGAGGTTAAAATGTAGTAATTTATGTAGTGAAAAGCCTTTTCATATGTTCTGCTGCAGTTCTGGGCTATCAAGGGATTTTAAAGTGAAAGCTTTTCATGAATAACACTTTAAGTAGTGAGAAACCTTTGCAATTGGCTGCTGGTTCATTGACAGTTTTGCTACCTGTATATTATGTATTGAGAGAGGTTAAGAGAATGATTATGCAACGACTGGTGTGAGTAGTTTTCAGGTAAAAACTCGTGTCCAGCGATGGTTTCGGTGTTGCGACTTTATACGTTAAGAGAGGTTAAAATGTAGTAATTTATGTAGTGAAAAGCCTTTTCATATGTTCTGCTGCAGTTCTGCGCTGTCAAGGGATTTTAAAGTGAAAGCTTTTCATGAATAACACTTTAAGTAGTGAGAAACCTTTACAATTGGCAGCTGGTTCATTGACATTTTTGCTACCTGTATATTATGTATTGAGAGAGGTTAAGAGAATGATTATGCAACGACTGGTGTGAGTAGTTTTCAGGTAGAAACTCGTGTCCAGCGATGGTTAAGGTGTTGCGACTTTATACGTTAAGAGAGGTTAAAATGTAGTAATTTATGTAGTGAAAAGCCTTTTCATATGTTCTGCTGCAGTTCTGGGCTATCAAGGGATTTTAAAGTGAAAGCTTTTCATGAATAACACTTTAAGTAGTGAGAAACCTTTGCAATTGGCTGCTGGTTCATTGACAGTTTTGCTACCTGTATATTATGTATTGAGAGAGGTTAAGAGAATGATTATGCAACGACTGGTGTGAGTAGTTTTCAGGTAAAAACTCGTGTCCAGTGATGGTTTCGGTGTTGCGACTTTATACGTTAAGAGAGGTTAAAATGTAGTAATTTATGTAGTGAAAAGCCTTGTCATATGTTCTGCTGCAGTTCTGCGCTGTCAAGGGATTTTAAAGTGAAAGCTTTTCATGAATAACACTTTAAGTAGTGAGAAACCTTTACAATTGGCAGCTGGTTCATTGACAGTTTTGCTACCTGTATATTATGTATTGAGAGAGGTTAAGAGAATGATTATGCAACGACTGGTGTGAGTAGTTTGAGGTAGAAACTCGTGTCCAGCGATGGTTTCGGTGTTGCGACTTTATACGTTAAGAGAGGTTAAAATGTAGTAATTTATGTAGTGAAAAGCCTTGTCATATGTTCTGGTGCAGTTCTGCGTTGTCAAGGGATTTTAAAGTGAAAGCTTTTCATGAATAACACTTTAAGTAGTGAGAAACCTTTACAATTGGCAGCTGGTTCATTGACATTTTTGCTACCTGTATATTATGTATTGAGAGAGGTTAAGAGAATGATTATGCAACGACTGGTGTGAGTAGTTTTCAGGTAGAAACTCGTGTCCAGCGATGGTTTCGGTGTTGCGACTTTCTACGTTAAGAGAGGTTAAAATGTAGTAATTTATATAGTGAAAAGCCTTTTCATATGTTCTGCTGCAGTTCTGGGCTATCAAGGGATTTTAAAGTGAAAGCTTTTCATGAATAACACTTTAAGTAGTGAGAAACCTTTACAATTGGCAGCTGGTTCATTAACATTTTTGCTACCTGTATATTATGTATTGAGAGAGGTTAAGAGAATGATTATGCAACGACTGGTGTGAGTAGTTTGAGGTAGAAACTCGTGTCCAGCGATGGTTTCGGTGTTGCGACTTTATACGTTAAGAGAGGTTAAAATGTAGTAATTTATGTAGTGAAAAGCCTTGTCATATGTTCTGCTGCAGTTCTGCGCTTTCAAGGGATTTTAAAGTGAAAGCTTTTCATGAATAACACTTTAAGTAGTGAGAAACCTTTACAATTGGCAGCTGGTTCATTGACATTTTTGCTACCTGTATATTATGTATTGAGAGAGGTTAAGAGAATGATTATGCAACGACTGGTGTGAGTAGTTTTCAGGTAGAAACTCGTGTCCAGCGATGGTTTCGGTGTTGCGACTTTATACGTTAAGAGAGGTTAAAATGTAGTAATTTATGTAGTGAAAAGCCTTTTCATATGTTCTGCTGCAGTTCTGGGCTATCAAGGGATTTTAAAGTGAAAGCTTTTCATGAATAACACTTTAAGTAGTGAGAAACCTTTGCAATTGGCTGCTGGTTCATTGACAGTTTTGCTACCTGTATATTATGTATGGAGAGAGGTTAAGAGAATGATTATGCAACGACTGGTGTGAGTAGTTTTCAGGTAAAAACTCGTGTCCAGCGATGGTTTCGGTGTTGCGACTTTATACGTTAAGAGAGGTTAAAATGTAGTAATTTATGTAGTGAAAAGCCTTTTCATATGTTCTGCTGCAGTTCTGCGCTGTCAAGGGATTTTAAAGTGAAAGCTTTTCATGAATAACACTTTAAGTAGTGAGAAACCTTTACAATTGGCAGCTGGTTCATTGACATTTTTGCTACCTGTATATTATGTATTGAGAGAGGTTAAGAGAATGATTATGCAACGACTGGTGTGAGTAGTTTTCAGGTAGAAACTCGTGTCCAGCGATGGTTTCGGTGTTGCGACTTTAAACGTTAAGAGAGGTTAAAATGTAGTAATTTATGTAGTGAAAAGCCTTTTCATATGTTCTGCTGCAGGTCTGGGCTATCAAGGGATTTTAAAGTGAAAGCTTTTCATGAATAACACTTTAAGTAGTGAGAAACCTTTGCAATTGGTTGCTGGTTCATTGACAGTTTTGCTACCTGTATATTATGTATTGAGAGAGGTTAAGAGAATGATTATGCAACGACTGGTGTGAGTAGTTTTCAGGTAGAAACTCGTGTCCAGCGATGGTTTCGGTGTTGCGACTTTATACGTTAAGAGAGGTTAAAATGTAGTAATTTATGTAGTGAAAAGCCTTTTCATATGTTCTGCTGCAGTTCTGGGCTATCAAGGGATTTTAAAGTGAAAGCTTTTCATGAATAACACTTTAAGTAGTGAGACACCTTTACAATTGGCAGCTGGTTCATTGACAGTTTTGCTACCTGTATATTATGTATTGAGAGAGGTTAAGAGAATGATTATGCAACGACTGGTGTGAGTAGTTTTCAGGTAGAAACTCGTGTCCAGCGATGGTTTCGGTGTTGCGACTTTATACGTTAAGAGAGGATAAAATGTAGTAATTTATGTAGTGAAAAGCCTTTTCATATGTTCTGCTGCAGTTCTGCGCTGTCAAAGGATTTTAAAGTGAAAGCTTTTCATGAATAACACTTTAAGTAGTGAGAAACCTTTACAATTGTCAGCTGGTTCATTGACAGTTTTGCTACCTGTATATTATGTATTGAGAGAGATTAAGAGAATGATTATGCAACGACTGGTGTGAGTAGTTTTCAGGTAGAAACTCATGTCCAGCGATGGTTTCGGTGTTGCGACTTTATACGTTAAGAGAGGATAAAATGTAGTAATTTATGTAGTGAAAAGCCTTTTCATATGTTCTGCTGCAGTTCTGCGCTGTCAAAGGATTTTAAAGTGAAAGCTTTTCATGAATAACACTTTAAGTAGTGAGAAACCTTTACAATTGTCAGCTGGTTCATTGACAGTTTTGCTACCTGTATATTATGTATTGAGAGAGATTAAGAGAATGATTATGCAACGACTGGTGTGAGTAGTTTTCAGGTAGAAACTCATGTCCAGCGATGGTTTCGGTGTTGCGACTTTATACGTTAAGAGAGGTTAAAATGTAGTAATTTATGTAGTGAAAAGCCTTTTCATATGTTCTGCTGCAGTTCTGGGCTATCAAGGGATTTTAAAGTGAAAGCTTTTCATGAATAACACTTTAAGTAGTGAGAAACCTTTACAATTGGCTGCTGGTTCATTGACAGTTTTGCTACCTGTATATTATGTATTGAGAGAGGTTAAGAGAATGATTATGCAACGACTGGTGTGAGTAGTTTTCAGGTAGAAACTCATGTCCAGCGATGGTTTCGGTGTTGCGACTTTATACGTTAAGAGAGGATAAAATGTAGTAATTTATGTAGTGAAAAGCCTTTTCATATGTTCTGCTGCAGCTGCGTTGTCAAGGGATTTTAAAGTGAAAGCTTTTCATGAATAACACTTTAAGTAGTGAGAAACCTTTACAATTGTCAGCTGGTTCATTGACAGTTTTGCTACCTGTATATTATGTATTGAGAGAGGTTAAGAGAATGATTATGCAACGACTGGTGTGAGTAGTTTTCAGGTAGAAACTCATGTCCAGCGATGGTTTCGGTGTTGCGACTTTATACGTTAAGAGAGGTTAAAATGTAGTAATTTATGTAGTGAAAAGCCTTTTCATATGTTCTGCTGCAGCTGCGTTGTCAAGGGATTTTAAAGTGAAAGCTTTTCATGAATAACACTTTAAGTAGTGAGAAACCTTTACAATTGTCAGCTGGTTCATTGACAGTTTTGCTACCTGTATATTATGTATTGAGAGAGGTTAAGAGAATGATTATGCAACGACTGGTGTGAGTAGTTTTCAGGTAGAAACTCATGTCCAGCGATGGTTTCGGTGTTGCGACTTTATACGTTAAGAGAGGATAAAATGTAGTAATTTATGTAGTGAAAAGCCTTTTCATATGTTCTGCTGCAGCTGCGTTGTCAAGGGATTTTAAAGTGAAAGCTTTTCATGAATAACACTTTAAGTAGTGAGAAACCTTTACAATTGTCAGCTGGTTCATTGACAGTTTTGCTACCTGTATATTATGTATTGAGAGAGGTTAAGAGAATGATTATGCAACGACTGGTGTTAGTAGTTTTCAGGTAGAAACTCATGTCCAGCGATGGTTTCGGTGTTGCGACTTTATACGTTAAGAGAGGATAAAATGTAGTAATTTATGTAGTGAAAAGCCTTTTCATATGTTCTGCTGCAGTTCTGCGCTGTCAAAGGATTTTAAAGTGAAAGCTTTTCATGAATAATACTTTAAGTAGTGAGAAACCTTTACAATTGGCAGCTGGTTCATTGACAGTTTTGCTACCTGTATATTATGTATTGAGAGAGGTTAAGAGAATGATTATGCAACGACTGGTGTGAGTAGTTTTCAGGTAGAAACTCGTGTCCAGCGATGGTTTCGGTGTTGCGACTTTCTACGTTAAGAGAGGTTAAAATGTAGTAATTTATGTAGTGAAAAGCCTTTTTATATGTTCTGCTGCAGTTCTGGGCTATCAAGGGATTTTAAAGTGAAAGCTTTTCATGAATAACACTTTAAGTAGTGAGAAACCTTTACAATTGGCTGCTGGTTCATTGACAGTTTTGCTACCTGTATATTATGTATTGAGAGAGGTTAAGAGAATGATTATGCAACGACTGGTGTGAGTAGTTTTCAGGTAGAAACTCGTGTCCAGCGATGGTTTCGGTGTTGCGACTTTATACGTTAAGAGAGGTTAAAATGTAGTAATTTATGTAGTGAAAAGCCTTTTCATATGTTCTGCTGCAGTTCTGCGCTGTCAAGGGATTTTAAAGTGAAAGCTTTTCATGAATAACACTTTAAGTAGTGAGAAACCTTTACAATTGTCAGCTGGTTCATTGACAGTTTTGCTACCTGTATATTATGTATTGAGAGAGGTTAAGAGAATGATTATGCAACGACTGGTGTGAGTAGTTTGAGGTAGAAACTCGTGTCCAGCGATGGTTTCGGTGTTGCGACTTTATACGTTAAGAGAGGTTAAAATGTAGTAATTTATGTAGTGAAAAGCCTTGTCATATGTTCTGCTGCAGTTCTGCGCTGTCAAGGGATTTTAAAGTGAAAGCTTTTCATGAATAACACTTTAAGTAGTGAGAAACCTTTACAATTGGCAGCTGGTTCATTGACAGTTTTGCTACCTGTGTATTATGTATCGAGAGAGGTTAAGAGAATGATTATGCAACGACTGGTGTGAGTAGTTTTCAGGTAGAAACTCGTGTCCAGCGATGGTTTCGGTGTTGCGACTTTATACGTTAAGAGAGGTTAAAATGTAGTAATTTATGTAGTGAAAAGCCTTTTCATATGTTCTGCTGCAGTTCTGGGCTATCAAGGGATTTTAAAGTGAAAGCTTTTCATGAATAACACTTTAAGTAGTGAGAAACCTTTACAATTGGCTGCTGGTTCATTGACAGTTTTGCTACCTGTATATTATGTATTGAGAGAGGTTAAGAGAATGATTATGCAACGACTGGTGTGAGTAGTTTTCAGGTAGAAACTCGTGTCCAGCGATGGTTTCGGTGTTGCGACTTTATACGTTAAGAGAGGTTAAAATGTTGTAATTTATGTAGTGAAAAGCCTTTTCATATGTTCTGCTGCAGTTCTGCGCTGTCAAGGGATTTTAAAATGAAAGCTTTTCATGAATAACACTTTAAGTAGTGAGAAACCTTTACAATTGGCAGCTGTTTCATTGACAGTTTTGCTACCTGTATATTATGTATTGAGAGAGGTTAAGAGAATGATTATGCAACGACTGGTGTGAGTAGTTTTCAGGTAGAAACTCGTGTCCAGCGATGGTTTCGGTGTTGCGACTTTATACGTTAAGAGAGGTTAAAATGTAGTAATTTATGTAGTGAAAAGCCTTTTCATATGTTCTGCTGCAGTTCTGGGCTATCAAGGGATTTTAAAGTGAAAGCTTTTCATGAATAACACTTTAAGTAGTGAGAAACCTTTACAATTGTCAGCTGGTTCATTGACAGTTTTGCTAACTGTATATTATGTATTGAGAGAGGTTAAGAGAATGATTATGCAACGACTGGCGTGAGTAGTTTTCAGGTAGAAACTCATGTCCAGCGATGGTTTCGGTGTTGCGACTTTATACGTTAAGAGAGGTTAAAATGTTGTAATTTATGTAGTGAAAAGCCTTTTCATATCTTCTGCTGCAGTTCTGCGCTGTCAAAGGATTTTAAAGTGAAAGCTTTTCATGAATAACACTTTAAGTAGTGAGAAACCTTTACAATTGGCAGCTGGTTCATTGACATTTTTGCTACCTGTATATTATGTATTGAGAGAGGTTAAGAGAATGATTATGCAACGACTGGTGTGAGTAGTTTTCAGGTAGAAACTCGTGTCCAGCGATGGTTTCGGTGTTGCGACTTTATACGTTAAGAGAGGTTAAAATGTAGTAATTTATGTAGTGAAAAGCCTTTTCATATGTTCTGCTGCAGTTCTGGGCTATCAAGGGATTTTAAAGTGATAGCTTTTCATGAATAACACTTTAAGTAGTGAGAAACCTTTACAATTGTCAGCTGGTTCATTGACAGTTTTGCAACCTGTATATTATGTATTGAGAGAGGTTAAGAGAATGATTATGCAACGACTGGTGTGAGTAGTTTTCAGGTAGAAACTCGTGTCCAGCGATGGTTTCGGTTTTGCGACTTTATACGTTAAGAGAGGTTAAAATGTTGTAATTTATGTAGTGAAAAGCCTTTTCATATGTTCTGCTGCAGTTCTGGGCTATCAAGGGATTTTAAAGTGAAAGCTTTTCATGAATAACACTTTAAGTAGTGAGAAACCTTTGCAATTGGCTGCTGGTTCATTGACAGTTTTGCTACCTGTATATTATGTATTGAGAGAGGTTAAGAGAATGATTATGCAACGACTGGTGTGAGTAGTTTTCAGGTAGAAACTCGTGTCCAGCGATGGTTTCGGTGTTGCGACTTTCTACGTTAAGAGAGGTTAAAATGTAGTAATTTATGTAGTGAAAAGCCTTTTCATATGTTCTGCTGCAGTTCTGGGCTATCAAGGGATTTTAAAGTGAAAGCTTTTCATGAATAACACTTTAAGTAGTGAGAAACCTTTGCAATTGGCAGCTGGTTCATTGACAGTTTTGCTACCTGTATATTATGTATGGAGAGAGGTTAAGAGAATGATTATGCAACGACTGGTGTGAGTAGTTTTCAGGTAAAAACTCGTGTCCAGCGATGGTTTCGGTGTTGCGACTTTATACGTTAAGAGAGGTTAAAATGTTGTAATTTATGTAGTGAAAAGCCTTTTCATATGTTCTGCTGCAGTTCTGGGCTATCAAGGGATTTTAAAGTGAAAGCTTTTCATGAATAACACTTTAAGTAGTGTGAAACCTTTACAATTGTCAGCTGGTTCATTGACAGTTTTGCTACCTGTATATTATGTATTGAGAGAGGTTAAGAGAATGATTATGCAACGACTGGTGTGAGTAGTTTTCAGGTAGAAACTCGTGTCCAGCGATGGTTTCGGTGTTGCGACTTTATACGTTAAGAGAGGTTAAAATGTTGTAATTTATGTAGTGAAAAGCCTTTTCATATGTTCTGCTGCAGTTCTGCGCTGTCAAGGGATTTTAAAGTGAAAGCTTTTCATGAATAACACTTTAAGTAGTGAGAAACCTTTACAATTGTCAGCTGGTTCATTGACAGTTTTGCTACCTGTATATTATGTATTGAGAGAGGTTAAGAGAATGATTATGCAACGACTGGTGTGAGTAGTTTTCAGGTAGAAACTCGTGTCCAGCGATGGTTTCGGTGTTGCGACTTTATACGTTAAGAGAGGTTAAAATGTAGTAATTTATGTAGTGAAAAGCCTTTTCATATGTTCTGCTGCAGTTCTGGGCTATCAAGGGATTTTAAAGTGAAAGCTTTTCATGAATAACACTTTAAGTAGTGAGAAACCTTTACAATTGTCAGCTGGTTCATTGACAGTTTTGCTACCTGTATATTATGTATTGAGAGAGGTTAAGAGAATGATTATGCAACGATTGGTGTGAGTAGTTTTCAGGTAGAAACTCGTGTCCAGCGATGGTTTCGGTGTTGCGACTTTATACGTTAAGAGAGGTTAAAATGTTGTAATTTATGTAGTGAAAAGCCTTTTCATATGTTCTGCTGCAGTTCTGCGCTGTCAAGGGATTTTAAAGTGAAAGCTTTTCATGAATAACACTTTAAGTAGTGAGAAACCTTTACAATTGGCAGCTGGTTCATTGACATTTTTGCTACCTGTCTATTATGTATTGAGAGAGGTTAAGAGAATGATTATGCAACGACTGGTGTGAGTAGTTTTCAGGTAGAAACTCGTGTCCAGCGATGGTTTCGGTGTTGCGACTTTATACGTTAAGAGAGGTTAAAATGTAGTAATTTATGTAGTGAAAAGCCTTTTCATATGTTCTGCTGCAGTTCTGGGCTATCAAGGGATTTTAAAGTGAAAGCTTTTCATGAATAACACTTTAAGTAGTGAGACACCTTTACAATTGGCAGCTGGTTCATTGACAGTTTTGCTACCTGTATATTATGTATTGAGAGAGGTTAAGAGAATGATTATGCAACGACTGGTGTGAGTAGTTTTCAGGTAGAAACTCGTGTCCAGCGATGGTTTCGGTGTTGCGACTTTATACGTTAAGAGAGGATAAAATGTAGTAATTTATGTAGTGAAAAGCCTTTTCATATGTTCTGCTGCAGTTCTGCGCTGTCAAAGGATTTTAAAGTGAAAGCTTTTCATGAATAACACTTTAAGTAGTGAGAAACCTTTACAATTGTCAGCTGGTTCATTGACAGTTTTGCTACCTGTATATTATGTATTGAGAGAGATTAAGAGAATGATTATGCAACGACTGGTGTGAGTAGTTTTCAGGTAGAAACTCATGTCCAGCGATGGTTTCGGTGTTGCGACTTTATACGTTAAGAGAGGATAAAATGTAGTAATTTATGTAGTGAAAAGCCTTTTCATATGTTCTGCTGCAGTTCTGCGCTGTCAAAGGATTTTAAAGTGAAAGCTTTTCATGAATAACACTTTAAGTAGTGAGAAACCTTTACAATTGTCAGCTGGTTCATTGACAGTTTTGCTACCTGTATATTATGTATTGAGAGAGATTAAGAGAATGATTATGCAACGACTGGTGTGAGTAGTTTTCAGGTAGAAACTCATGTCCAGCGATGGTTTCGGTGTTGCGACTTTATACGTTAAGAGAGGTTAAAATGTAGTAATTTATGTAGTGAAAAGCCTTTTCATATGTTCTGCTGCAGTTCTGGGCTATCAAGGGATTTTAAAGTGAAAGCTTTTCATGAATAACACTTTAAGTAGTGAGAAACCTTTACAATTGGCTGCTGGTTCATTGACAGTTTTGCTACCTGTATATTATGTATTGAGAGAGGTTAAGAGAATGATTATGCAACGACTGGTGTGAGTAGTTTTCAGGTAGAAACTCATGTCCAGCGATGGTTTCGGTGTTGCGACTTTATACGTAAAGAGAGGATAAAATGTAGTAATTTATGTAGTGAAAAGCCTTTTCATATGTTCTGCTGCAGCTGCGTTGTCAAGGGATTTTAAAGTGAAAGCTTTTCATGAATAACACTTTAAGTAGTGAGAAACCTTTACAATTGTCAGCTGGTTCATTGACAGTTTTGCTACCTGTATATTATGTATTGAGAGAGGTTAAGAGAATGATTATGCAACGACTGGTGTGAGTAGTTTTCAGGTAGAAACTCATGTCCAGCGATGGTTTCGGTGTTGCGACTTTATACGTTAAGAGAGGATAAAATGTAGTAATTTATGTAGTGAAAAGCCTTTTCATATGTTCTGCTGCAGCTGCGTTGTCAAGGGATTTTAAAGTGAAAGCTTTTCATGAATAACACTTTAAGTAGTGAGAAACCTTTACAATTGTCAGCTGGTTCATTGACAGTTTTGCTACCTGTATATTATGTATTGAGAGAGGTTAAGAGAATGATTATGCAACGACTGGTGTGAGTAGTTTTCAGGTAGAAACTCATGTCCAGCGATGGTTTCGGTGTTGCGACTTTATACGTTAAGAGAGGATAAAATGTAGTAATTTATGTAGTGAAAAGCCTTTTCATATGTTCTGCTGCAGTTCTGCGCTGTCAAAGGATTTTAAAGTGAAAGCTTTTCATGAATAACACTTTAAGTAGTGAGAAACCTTTACAATTGGCAGCTGGTTCATTGACAGTTTTGCTACCTGTATATTATGTATTGAGAGAGGTTAAGAGAATGATTATGCAACGACTGGTGTGAGTAGTTTTCAGGTAGAAACTCGTGTCCAGCGATGGTTTCGGTGTTGCGACTTTCTACGTTAAGAGAGGTTAAAATGTAGTAATTTATGTAGTGAAAAGCCTTTTCATATGTTCTGCTGCAGTTCTGGGCTATCAAGGGATTTTAAAGTGAAAGCTTTTCATGAATAACACTTTAAGTAGTGAGAAACCTTTACAATTGGCTGCTGGTTCATTGACAGTTTTGCTACCTGTATATTATGTATTGAGAGAGGTTAAGAGAATGATTATGCAACGACTGGTGTGAGTAGTTTTCAGGTAGAAACTCGTGTCCAGCGATGGTTTCGGTGTTGCGACTTTATACGTTAAGAGAGGTTAAAATGTAGTAATTTATGTAGTGAAAAGCCTTTTCATATGTTCTGCTGCAGTTCTGCGCTGTCAAGGGATTTTAAAGTGAAAGCTTTTCATGAATAACACTTTAAGTAGTGAGAAACCTTTACAATTGTCAGCTGGTTCATTGACAGTTTTGCTACCTGTATATTATGTATTGAGAGAGGTTAAGAGAATGATTATGCAACGACTGGTGTCCAGCGATGGTTTCGGTGTTGCGACTTTATACGTTAAGAGAGGTTAAAATGTAGTAATTTATGTAGTGAAAAGCCTTGTCATATGTTCTGCTGCAGTTCTGCGCTGTCAAGGGATTTTAAAGTGAAAGCTTTTCATGAATAACACTTTAAGTAGTGAGAAACCTTTACAATTGGCAGCTGGTTCATTGACAGTTTTGCTACCTGTGTATTATGTATCGAGAGAGGTTAAGAGAATGATTATGCAACGACTGGTGTGAGTAGTTTTCAGGTAGAAACTCGTGTCCAGCGATGGTTTCGGTGTTGCGACTTTATACGTTAAGAGAGGTTAAAATGTAGTAATTTATGTAGTGAAAAGCCTTTTCATATGTTCTGCTGCAGTTCTGGGCTATCAAGGGATTTTAAAGTGAAAGCTTTTCATGAATAACACTTTAAGTAGTGAGAAACCTTTACAATTGGCTGCTGGTTCATTGACAGTTTTGCTACCTGTATATTATGTATTGAGAGAGGTTAAGAGAATGATTATGCAACGACTGGTGTGAGTAGTTTTCAGGTAGAAACTCGTGTCCAGCGATGGTTTCGGTGTTGCGACTTTATACGTTAAGAGAGGTTAAAATGTTGTAATTTATGTAGTGAAAAGCCTTTTCATATGTTCTGCTGCAGTTCTGCGCTGTCAAGGGATTTTAAAATGAAAGCTTTTCATGAATAACACTTTAAGTAGTGAGAAACCTTTACAATTGGCAGCTGTTTCATTGACAGTTTTGCTACCTGTATATTATGTATTGAGAGAGGTTAAGAGAATGATTATGCAACGACTGGTGTGAGTAGTTTTCAGGTAGAAACTCGTGTCCAGCGATGGTTTCGGTGTTGCGACTTTATACGTTAAGAGAGGTTAAAATGTAGTAATTTATGTAGTGAAAAGCCTTTTCATATGTTCTGCTGCAGTTCTGGGCTATCAAGGGATTTTAGAGTGAAAGCTTTTCATGAATAACACTTTAAGTAGTGAGAAACCTTTACAATTGTCAGCTGGTTCATTGACAGTTTTGCTAACTGTATATTATGTATTGAGAGAGGTTAAGAGAATGATTATGCAACGACTGGCGTGAGTAGTTTTCAGGTAGAAACTCATGTCCAGCGATGGTTTCGGTGTTGCGACTTTATACGTTAAGAGAGGTTAAAATGTTGTAATTTATGTAGTGAAAAGCCTTTTCATATCTTCTGCTGCAGTTCTGCGCTGTCAAAGGATTTTAAAGTGAAAGCTTTTCATGAATAACACTTTAAGTAGTGAGAAACCTTTACAATTGGCAGCTGGTTCATTGACATTTTTGCTACCTGTATATTATGTATTGAGAGAGGTTAAGAGAATGATTATGCAACGACTGGTGTGAGTAGTTTTCAGGTAGAAACTCGTGTCCAGCGATGGTTTCGGTGTTGCGACTTTATACGTTAAGAGAGGTTAAAATGTAGTAATTTATGTAGTGAAAAGCCTTTTCATATGTTCTGCTGCAGTTCTGGGCTATCAAGGGATTTTAAAGTGATAGCTTTTCATGAATAACACTTTAAGTAGTGAGAAACCTTTACAATTGTCAGCTGGTTCATTGACAGTTTTGCAACCTGTATATTATGTATTGAGAGAGGTTAAGAGAATGATTATGCAACGACTGGTGCGAGTAGTTTTCAGGTAGAAACTCGTGTCCAGCGATGGTTTCGGTGTTGCGACTTTATACGTTAAGAGAGGTTAAAATGTTGTAATTTATGTAGTGAAAAGCCTTTTCATATGTTCTGCTGCAGTTCTGGGCTATCAAGGGATTTTAAAGTGAAAGCTTTTCATGAATAACACTTTAAGTAGTGAGAAACCTTTGCAATTGGCTGCTGGTTCATTGACAGTTTTGCTACCTGTATATTATGTATTGAGAGAGGTTAAGAGAATGATTATGCAACGACTGGTGTGAGTAGTTTTCAGGTAGAAACTCGTGTCCAGCGATGGTTTCGGTGTTGCGACTTTCTACGTTAAGAGAGGTTAAAATGTAGTAATTTATGTAGTGAAAAGCCTTTTCATATGTTCTGCTGCAGTTCTGGGCTATCAAGGGATTTTAAAGTGAAAGCTTTTCATGAATAACACTTTAAGTAGTGAGAAACCTTTGCAATTGGCAGCTGGTTCATTGACAGTTTTGCTACCTGTATATTATGTATGGAGAGAGGTTAAGAGAATGATTATGCAACGACTGGTGTGAGTAGTTTTCAGGTAAAAACTCGTGTCCAGCGATGGTTTCGGTGTTGCGACTTTATACGTTAAGAGAGGTTAAAATGTTGTAATTTATGTAGTGAAAAGCCTTTTCATATGTTCTGCTGCAGTTCTGGGCTATCAAGGGATTTTAAAGTGAAAGCTTTTCATGAATAACACTTTAAGTAGTGTGAAACCTTTACAATTGTCAGCTGGTTCATTGACAGTTTTGCTACCTGTATATTATGTATTGAGAGAGGTTAAGAGAATGATTATGCAACGACTGGTGTGAGTAGTTTTCAGGTAGAAACTCGTGTCCAGCGATGGTTTCGGTGTTGCGACTTTATACGTTAAGAGAGGTTAAAATGTTGTAATTTATGTAGTGAAAAGCCTTTTCATATGTTCTGCTGCAGTTCTGCGCTGTCAAGGGATTTTAAAGTGAAAGCTTTTCATGAATAACACTTTAAGTAGTGAGAAACCTTTACAATTGTCAGCTGGTTCATTGACAGTTTTGCTACCTGTATATTATGTATTGAGAGAGGTTAAGAGAATGATTATGCAACGACTGGTGTGAGTAGTTTTCAGGTAGAAACTCGTGTCCAGCGATGGTTTCGGTGTTGCGACTTTATACGTTAAGAGAGGTTAAAATGTAGTAATTTATGTAGTGAAAAGCCTTTTCATATGTTCTGCTGCAGTTCTGGGCTATCAAGGGATTTTAAAGTGAAAGCTTTTCATGAATAACACTTTAAGTAGTGAGAAACCTTTACAATTGTCAGCTGGTTCATTGACAGTTTTGCTACCTGTATATTATGTATTGAGAGAGGTTAAGAGAATGATTATGCAACGATTGGTGTGAGTAGTTTTCAGGTAGAAACTCGTGTCCAGCGATGGTTTCGGTGTTGCGACTTTATACGTTAAGAGAGGTTAAAATGTTGTAATTTATGTAGTGAAAAGCCTTTTCATATGTTCTGCTGCAGTTCTGCGCTGTCAAGGGATTTTAAAGTGAAAGCTTTTCATGAATAACACTTTAAGTAGTGAGAAACCTTTACAATTGGCAGCTGGTTCATTGACATTTTTGCTACCTGTATATTATGTATTGAGAGAGGTTAAGAGAATGATTATGCAACGACTGGTGTGAGTAGTTTTCAGGTAGAAACTCGTGTCCAGCGATGGTTTCGGTGTTGCGACTTTATACGTTAAGAGAGGTTAAAATGTAGTAATTTATGTAGTGAAAAGCCTTTTCATATGTTCTGCTGCAGTTCTGCGCTGTCAAGGGATTTTAAAGTGAAAGCTTTACATGAATAACACTTTAAGTAGTGAGAAACCTTTACAATTGGCAGCTGGTTCATTGACAGTTTTGCTAGCTGTATATTATGTATTGAGAGAGGTTGAGAGAATGATTATGCAACGACTGGTGTGAGTAGTTTTCAGGTAGAAACTCATGCCCAGCGATGGTTTCGGTGTTGCGACTTTATACGTTAAGAGAGGATAAAATGTGGTAATTTATGTAGTGAAAAGCCTTTTCATATGTTGTGCTGCAGTTCTGCGCTGTCAAGGGATTTTAAAGTGAAAGCTTTTCATGAATAACACTTTAAGTAGTGAGAAACCTTTACAATTGTCAGCTGGTTCATTGACAGTTTTGCTACCTGTATATTATGTATTGAGAGAGGTTAAGAGAATGATTATGCAACGACTGGTGTGAGTAGTTTTCAGGTAGAAACTCGTGTCCAGCGATGGTTTCGGTGTTGCGACTTTATACGTTAAGAGAGGTTAAAATGTTGTAATTTATGTAGTGAAAAGCCTTTTCATATGTTCTGCTGCAGTTCTGGGCTATCAAGGGATTTTAAAGTGAAAGCTTTTCATGAATAACACTTTAAGTAGTGAGACACCTTTACAATTGGCAGCTGGTTCATTGACAGTTTTGCTACCTGTATATTATGTATTGAGAGAGGTTAAGAGAATGATTATGCAACGACTGGTGTGAGTAGTTTTCAGGTAGAAACTCGTGTCCAGCGATGGTTTCGGTGTTGCGACTTTATACGTTAAGAGAGGATAAAATGTAGTAATTTATGTAGTGAAAAGCCTTTTCATATGTTCTGCTGCAGTTCTGCGCTGTCAAAGGATTTTAAAGTGAAAGCTTTTCATGAATAACACTTTAAGTAGTGAGAAACCTTTACAATTGTCAGCTGGTTCATTGACAGTTTTGCTACCTGTATATTATGTATTGAGAGAGATTAAGAGAATGATTATGCAACGACTGGTGTGAGTAGTTTTCAGGTAGAAACTCATGTCCAGCGATGGTTTCGGTGTTGCGACTTTATACGTTAAGAGAGGATAAAATGTAGTAATTTATGTAGTGAAAAGCCTTTTCATATGTTCTGCTGCAGTTCTGCGCTGTCAAAGGATTTTAAAGTGAAAGCTTTTCATGAATAACACTTTAAGTAGTGAGAAACCTTTACAATTGTCAGCTGGTTCATTGACAGTTTTGCTACCTGTATATTATGTATTGAGAGAGATTAAGAGAATGATTATGCAACGACTGGTGTGAGTAGTTTTCAGGTAGAAACTCATGTCCAGCGATGGTTTCGGTGTTGCGACTTTATACGTTAAGAGAGGTTAAAATGTAGTAATTTATGTAGTGAAAAGCCTTTTCATATGTTCTGCTGCAGTTCTGCGCTGTCAAAGGATTTTAAAGTGAAAGCTTTTCATGAATAACACTTTAAGTAGTGAGAAACCTTTACAATTGGCTGCTGGTTCATTGACAGTTTTGCTACCTGTATATTATGTATTGAGAGAGGTTAAGAGAATGATTATGCAACGACTGGTGTGAGTAGTTTTCAGGTAGAAACTCATGTCCAGCGATGGTTTCGGTGTTGCGACTTTATACGTTAAGAGAGGATAAAATGTAGTAATTTATGTAGTGAAAAGCCTTTTCATATGTTCTGCTGCAGCTGCGTTGTCAAGGGATTTTAAAGTGAAAGCTTTTCATGAATAACACTTTAAGTAGTGAGAAACCTTTACAATTGTCAGCTGGTTCATTGACAGTTTTGCTACCTGTATATTATGTATTGAGAGAGGTTAAGAGAATGATTATGCAACGACTGGTGTGAGTAGTTTTCAGGTAGAAACTCATGTCCAGCGATGGTTTCGGTGTTGCGACTTTATACGTTAAGAGAGGATAAAATGTAGTAATTTATGTAGTGAAAAGCCTTTTCATATGTTCTGCTGCAGCTGCGTTGTCAAGGGATTTTAAAGTGAAAGCTTTTCATGAATAACACTTTAAGTAGTGAGAAACCTTTACAATTGTCAGCTGGTTTATTGACAGTTTTGCTACCTGTATATTATGTATTGAGAGAGGTTAAGAGAATGATTATGCAACGACTGGTGTGAGTAGTTTTCAGGTAGAAACTCATGTCCAGCGATGGTTTCGGTGTTGCGACTTTATACGTTAAGAGAGGATAAAATGTAGTAATTTATGTAGTGAAAAGCCTTTTCATATGTTCTGCTGCAGTTCTGCGCTGTCAAAGGATTTTAAAGTGAAAGCTTTTCATGAATAACACTTTAAGTAGTGAGAAACCTTTACAATTGGCAGCTGGTTCATTGACAGTTTTGCTACCTGTATATTATGTATTGAGAGAGGTTAAGAGAATGATTATGCAACGACTGGTGTGAGTAGTTTTCAGGTAGAAACTCGTGTCCAGCGATGGTTTCGGTGTTGCGACTTTCTACGTTAAGAGAGGTTAAAATGTAGTAATTTATGTAGTGAAAAGCCTTTTCATATGTTCTGCTGCAGTTCTGGGCTATCAAGGGATTTTAAAGTGAAAGCTTTTCATGAATAACACTTTAAGTAGTGAGAAACCTTTACAATTGGCTGCTGGTTCATTGACAGTTTTGCTACCTGTATATTATGTATTGAGAGAGGTTAAGAGAATGATTATGCAACGACTGGTGTGAGTAGTTTTCAGGTAGAAACTCGTGTCCAGCGATGGTTTCGGTGTTGCGACTTTATACGTTAAGAGAGGTTAAAATGTAGTAATTTATGTAGTGAAAAGCCTTTTCATATGTTCTGCTGCAGTTCTGCGCTGTCAAGGGATTTTAAAGTGAAAGCTTTTCATGAATAACACTTTAAGTAGTGAGAAACCTTTACAATTGTCAGCTGGTTCATTGACAGTTTTGCTACCTGTATATTATGTATTGAGAGAGGTTAAGAGAATGATTATGCAACGACTGGTGTGAGTAGTTTGAGGTAGAAACTCGTGTCCAGCGATGGTTTCGGTGTTGCGACTTTATACGTTAAGAGAGGTTAAAATGTAGTAATTTATGTAGTGAAAAGCCTTGTCATATGTTCTGCTGCAGTTCTGCGCTGTCAAGGGATTTTAAAGTGAAAGCTTTTCATGAATAACACTTTAAGTAGTGAGAAACCTTTACAATTGGCAGCTGGTTCATTGACAGTTTTGCTACCTGTGTATTATGTATCGAGAGAGGTTAAGAGAATGATTATGCAACGACTGGTGTGAGTAGTTTTCAGGTAGAAACTCGTGTCCAGCGATGGTTTCGGTGTTGCGACTTTATACGTTAAGAGAGGTTAAAATGTAGTAATTTATGTAGTGAAAAGCCTTTTCATATGTTCTGCTGCAGTTCTGGGCTATCAAGGGATTTTAAAGTGAAAGCTTTTCATGAATAACACTTTAAGTAGTGAGAAACCTTTACAATTGGCTGCTGGTTCATTGACAGTTTTGCTACCTGTATATTATGTATTGAGAGAGGTTAAGAGAATGATTATGCAACGACTGGTGTGAGTAGTTTTCAGGTAGAAACTCGTGTCCAGCGATGGTTTCGGTGTTGCGACTTTATACGTTAAGAGAGGTTAAAATGTTGTAATTTATGTAGTGAAAAGCCTTTTCATATGTTCTGCTGCAGTTCTGCGCTGTCAAGGGATTTTAAAATGAAAGCTTTTCATGAATAACACTTTAAGTAGTGAGAAACCTTTACAATTGGCAGCTGTTTCATTGACAGTTTTGCTACCTGTATATTATGTATTGAGAGAGGTTAAGAGAATGATTATGCAACGACTGGTGTGAGTAGTTTTCAGGTAGAAACTCGTGTCCAGCGATGGTTTCGGTGTTGCGACTTTATACGTTAAGAGAGGTTAAAATGTAGTAATTTATGTAGTGAAAAGCCTTTTCATATGTTCTGCTGCAGTTATGGGCTATCAAGGGATTTTAGAGTGAAAGCTTTTCATGAATAACACTTTAAGTAGTGAGAAACCTTTACAATTGTCAGCTGGTTCATTGACAGTTTTGCTAACTGTATATTATGTATTGAGAGAGGTTAAGAGAATGATTATGCAACGACTGGCGTGAGTAGTTTTCAGGTAGAAACTCATGTCCAGCGATGGTTTCGGTGTTGCGACTTTATACGTTAAGAGAGGTTAAAATGTTGTAATTTATGTAGTGAAAAGCCTTTTCATATCTTCTGCTGCAGTTCTGCGCTGTCAAAGGATTTTAAAGTGAAAGCTTTTCATGAATAACACTTTAAGTAGTGAGAAACCTTTACAATTGGCAGCTGGTTCATTGACAGTTTTGCTACCTGTATATTATGTATTGAGAGAGGTTAAGAGAATGATTATGCAACGACTGGTGTGAGTAGTTTTCAGGTAGAAACTCGTGTCCAGCGATGGTTTCGGTGTTGCGACTTTATACGTTAAGAGAGGTTAAAATGTAGTAATTTATGTAGTGAAAAGCCTTTTCATATGTTCTGCTGCAGTTCTGGGCTATCAAGGGATTTTAAAGTGATAGCTTTTCATGAATAACACTTTAAGTAGTGAGAAACCTTTACAATTGTCAGCTGGTTCATTGACAGTTTTGCAACCTGTATATTATGTATTGAGAGAGGTTAAGAGAATGATTATGCAACGACTGGTGCGAGTAGTTTTCAGGTAGAAACTCGTGTCCAGCGATGGTTTCGGTGTTGCGACTTTATACGTTAAGAGAGGTTAAAATGTTGTAATTTATGTAGTGAAAAGCCTTTTCATATGTTCTGCTGCAGTTCTGGGCTATCAAGGGATTTTAAAGTGAAAGCTTTTCATGAATAACACTTTAAGTAGTGAGAAACCTTTGCAATTGGCTGCTGGTTCATTGACAGTTTTGCTACCTGTATATTATGTATTGAGAGAGGTTAAGAGAATGATTATGCAACGACTGGTGTGAGTAGTTTTCAGGTAGAAACTCGTGTCCAGCGATGGTTTCGGTGTTGCGACTTTATACGTTAAGAGAGGTTAAAATGTTGTAATTTATGTAGTGAAAAGCCTTTTCATATGTTCTGCTGCAGTTCTGCGCTGTCAAGGGATTTTAAAATGAAAGCTTTTCATGAATAACACTTTAAGTAGTGAGAAACCTTTACAATTGGCAGCTGTTTCATTGACAGTTTTGCTACCTGTATATTATGTATTGAGAGAGGTTAAGAGAATGATTATGCAACGACTGGTGTGAGTAGTTTTCAGGTAGAAACTCGTGTCCAGCGATGGTTTCGGTGTTGCGACTTTATACGTTAAGAGAGGTTAAAATGTAGTAATTTATGTAGTGAAAAGCCTTTTCATATGTTCTGCTGCAGTTCTGGGCTATCAAGGGATTTTAGAGTGAAAGCTTTTCATGAATAACACTTTAAGTAGTGAGAAACCTTTACAATTGTCAGCTGGTTCATTGACAGTTTTGCTAACTGTATATTATGTATTGAGAGAGGTTAAGAGAATGATTATGCAACGACTGGCGTGAGTAGTTTTCAGGTAGAAACTCGTGTCCAGCGATGGTTTCGGTGTTGCGACTTTATACGTTAAGAGAGGTTAAAATGTTGTAATTTATGTAGTGAAAAGCCTTTTCATATCTTCTGCTGCAGTTCTGCGCTGTCAAAGGATTTTAAAGTGAAAGCTTTTCATGAATAACACTTTAAGTAGTGAGAAACCTTTACAATTGGCAGCTGGTTCATTGACATTTTTGCTACCTGTATATTATGTATTGAGAGAGGTTAAGAGAATGATTATGCAACGACTGGTGTGAGTAGTTTTCAGGTAGAAACTCGTGTCCAGCGATGGTTTCGGTGTTGCGACTTTATACGTTAAGAGAGGTTAAAATGTAGTAATTTATGTAGTGAAAAGCCTTTTCATATGTTCTGCTGCAGTTCTGGGCTATCAAGGGATTTTAAAGTGATAGCTTTTCATGAATAACACTTTAAGTAGTGAGAAACCTTTACAATTGTCAGCTGGTTCATTGACAGTTTTGCAACCTGTATATTATGTATTGAGAGAGGTTAAGAGAATGATTATGCAACGACTGGTGCGAGTAGTTTTCAGGTAGAAACTCGTGTCCAGCGATGGTTTCGGTGTTGCGACTTTATACGTTAAGAGAGGTTAAAATGTTGTAATTTATGTAGTGAAAAGCCTTTTCATATGTTCTGCTGCAGTTCTGGGCTATCAAGGGATTTTAAAGTGAAAGCTTTTCATGAATAACACTTTAAGTAGTGAGAAACCTTTGCAATTGGCTGCTGGTTCATTGACAGTTTTGCTACCTGTATATTATGTATTGAGAGAGGTTAAGAGAATGATTATGCAACGACTGGTGTGAGTAGTTTTCAGGTAGAAACTCGTGTCCAGCGATGGTTTCGGTGTTGCGACTTTATACGTTAAGAGAGGTTAAAATGTTGTAATTTATGTAGTGAAAAGCCTTTTCATATGTTCTGCTGCAGTTCTGCGCTGTCAAGGGATTTTAAAGTGAAAGCTTTTCATGAATAACACTTTAAGTAGTGAGAAACCTTTACAATTGTCAGCTGGTTCATTGACAGTTTTGCTACCTGTATATTATGTATTGAGAGAGGTTAAGAGAATGATTATGCAACGACTGGTGTGAGTAGTTTTCAGGTAGAAACTCGTGTCCAGCGATGGTTTCGGTGTTGCGACTTTATACGTTAAGAGAGGTTAAAATGTAGTAATTTATGTAGTGAAAAGCCTTTTCATATGTTCTGCTGCAGTTCTGGGCTATCAAGGGATTTTAAAGTGAAAGCTTTTCATGAATAACACTTTAAGTAGTGAGAAACCTTTACAATTGTCAGCTGGTTCATTGACAGTTTTGCTACCTGTATATTATGTATTGAGAGAGGTTAAGAGAATGATTATGCAACGATTGGTGTGAGTAGTTTTCAGGTAGAAACTCGTGTCCAGCGATGGTTTCGGTGTTGCGACTTTATACGTTAAGAGAGGTTAAAATGTTGTAATTTATGTAGTGAAAAGCCTTTTCATATGTTCTGCTGCAGTTCTGCGCTGTCAAGGGATTTTAAAGTGAAAGCTTTTCATGAATAACACTTTAAGTAGTGAGAAACCTTTACAATTGGCAGCTGGTTCATTGACATTTTTGCTACCTGTATATTATGTATTGAGAGAGGTTAAGAGAATGATTATGCAACGACTGGTGTGAGTAGTTTTCAGGTAGAAACTCGTGTCCAGCGATGGTTTCGGTGTTGCGACTTTATACGTTAAGAGAGGTTAAAATGTAGTAATTTATGTAGTGAAAAGCCTTTTCATATGTTCTGCTGCAGTTCTGCGCTGTCAAGGGATTTTAAAGTGAAAGCTTTACATGAATAACACTTTAAGTAGTGAGAAACCTTTACAATTGGCAGCTGGTTCATTGACAGTTTTGCTACCTGTATATTATGTATTGAGAGAGGTTAAGAGAATGATTATGCAACGACTGGTGTGAGTAGTTTTCAGGTAGAAACTCGTGTCCAGCGATGGTTTCGGTGTTGCGACTTTATACGTTAAGAGAGGTTAAAATGTAGTAATTTATGTAGTGAAAAGCCTTTTCATATGTTCTGCTGCAGTTCTGCGCTGTCAAGGGATTTTAAAGTGAAAGCTTTACATGAATAACACTTTAAGTAGTGAGAAACCTTTACAATTGGCAGCTGGTTCATTGACAGTTTTGCTACCTGTATATTATGTATTGAGAGAGGTTAAGAGAATGATTATGCAACGACTGGTGTGAGTAGTTTTCAGGTAGAAACTCGTGTCCAGCGATGGTTTCGGTGTTGCGACTTTATACGTTAAGAGAGGTTAAAATGTTGTAATTTGTGTAGTGAAAAGCCTTTTCATATGTTCTGCTGCAGTTCTGCGCTGTCAAGGGATTTTAAAGTGAAAGCTTTTCATGAATAACACTTTAAGTAGTGAGAAACCTTTACAATTGGCAGCTGGTTCATTGACAGTTTTGCTACCTGTGTATTATGTATCGAGAGAGGTTAAGAGAATGATTATGCAACGACTGGTGTGAGTAGTTTTCAGGTAGAAACTCGTGTCCAGCGATGGTTTCGGTGTTGCGACTTTATACGTTAAGAGAGGTTAAAATGTAGTAATTTATGTAGTGAAAAGCCTTTTCATATGTTCTGCTGCAGTTCTGCGCTGTCAAGGGATTTTAAAGTGAAAGCTTTTCATGAATAACACTTTAAGTAGCGAGAAACCTTTACAATTGGCAGCTGGTTCATTGACAGTTTTGCTACCTGTGTATTATGTATCGAGAGAGGTTAAGAGAATGATTATGCAACGACTGGTGTGAGTAGTTTTCAGGTAGAAACTCGTGTCCAGCGATGGTTTCGGTGTTGCGACTTTATACGTTAAGAGAGGTTAAAATGTAGTAATTTATGTAGTGAAAAGCCTTTTCATATGTTCTGCTGCAGTTCTGCGCTGTCAAGGGATTTTAAAGTGAAAGCTTTTCATGAATAACACTTTAAGTAGTGAGAAACCTTTACAATTGGCAGCTGGTTCATTGACAGTTTTGCTACCTGTGTATTATGTATCGAGAGAGGTTAAGAGAATGATTATGCAACGACTGGTGTGAGTAGTTTTCAGGTAGAAACTCGTGTCCAGCGATGGTTTCGGTGTTGCGACTTTATACGTTAAGAGAGGTTAAAATGTAGTAATTTATGTAGTGAAAAGCCTTTTCATATGTTCTGCTGCAGTTCTGCGCTGTCAAGGGATTTTAAAGTGAAAGCTTTTCATGAATAACACTTTAAGTAGTGAGAAACCTTTACAATTGGCAGCTGGTTCATTGACAGTTTTGCTACCTGTATATTATGTATTGAGAGAGGTTAAGAGAATGATTATGCAACGACTGGTGTGAGTAGTTTTCAGGTAGAAACTCGTGTCCAGCGATGGTTTCGGTGTTGCGACTTTATACGTTAAGAGAGGTTAAAATGTAGTAATTTATGTAGTGAAAAGCCTTTTCATATGTTCTGCTTCAGTTCTGCGCTGTCAAGGGATTTTCAAGTGAAAGCTTTTCATGAATAACACTTTAAGTAGTGAGAAACCTTTACAATTGGCAGCTGGTTCATTGACAGTTTTGCTACCTGTGTATTATGTATCGAGAGAGGTTAAGAGAATGATTATGCAACGACTGGTGTGAGTAGTTTTCAGGTAGAAACTCGTGTCCAGCGATGGTTTCGGTGTTGCGACTTTATACGTTAAGAGAGGTTAAAATGTAGTAATTTATGTAGTGAAAAGCCTTTTCATATGTTCTGCTGCAGTTCTGCGCTGTCAAGGGATTTTAAAGTGAAAGCTTTTCATGAATAACACTTTAAGTAGTGAGAAACCTTTACAATTGGCAGCTGGTTCATTGACAGTTTTGCTACCTGTGTATTATGTATCGAGAGAGGTTAAGAGAATGATTATGCAACGACTGGTGTGAGTAGTTTTCAGGTAGAAACTCGTGTCCAGCGATGGTTTCGGTGTTGCGACTTTATACGTTAAGAGAGGTTAAAATGTAGTAATTTATGTAGTGAAAAGCCTTTTCATATGTTCTGCTGCAGTTCTGCGCTGTCAAGGGATTTTAAAGTGAATGCTTTTCATGAATAACACTTTAAGTAGTGAGAAACCTTTACAATTGGCAGCTGGTTCATTGACAGTTTTGCTACCTGTGTATTATGTATCGAGAGAGGTTAAGAGAATGATTATGCAACTACTGGTGTGAGTAGTTTTCAGGTAGAAACTCGTGTCCAGCGATGGTTTCGGTGTTGCGACTTTATACGTTAAGAGAGGTTAAAATGTAGTAATTTATGTAGTGAAAAGCCTTTTCATATGTTCTGCTGCAGTTCTGCGCTGTCAAGGGATTTTAAAGTGAAAGCTTTTCATGAATAACACTTTAAGTAGTGAGAAACCTTTACAATTGGCAGCTGGTTCATTGACAGTTTTGCTACCTGTGTATTATGTATCGAGAGAGGTTAAGAGAATGATTATGCAACTACTGGTGTGAGTAGTTTTCAGGTAGAAACTCGTGTCCAGCGATGGTTTCGGTGTTGCGACTTTATACGTTAAGAGAGGTTAAAATGTAGTAATTTATGTAGTGAAAAGCCTTTTCATATGTTCTGCTGCAGTTCTGCGCTGTCAAGGGATTTTAAAGTGAAAGCTTTTCAGGAATAACACTTTAAGTAGTGAGAAACCTTTACAATTGGCAGCTGGTTCATTGACAGTTTTGCTACCTGTGTATTATGTATCGAGAGAGGTTAAGAGAATGATTATGCAACGACTGGTGTGAGTAGTTTTCAGGTAGAAACTCGTGTCCAGCGATGGTTTCGGTGTTGCGACTTTATACGTTAAGAGAGGTTAAAATGTAGTAATTTATGTAGTGAAAAGCCTTTTCATATGTTCTGCTGCAGTTCTGGGCTATCAAGGGATTTTAAAGTGAAAGCTTTTCATGAATAACACTTTAAGTAGTGAGAAACCTTTACAATTGTCAGCTGGTTCATTGACAGTTTTGCTAACTGTATATTATGTATTGAGAGAGGTTAAGAGAATGATTATGCAACGACTGGCGTGAGTAGTTTTCAGGTAGAAACTCATGTCCATCGATGGTTTCGGTGTTGCGACTTTTACGTTAAGAGAGGTTAAAATGTTGTAATATATGTAGTGAAAAGCCTTTTCATATGTTCTGCTGCAGTTCTGCGCTGTCAAGGGATTTTAAAGTGAAAGCTTTTCATGAATAACACTTTAAGTAGTGAGAAACCTTTACAATTGGCAGCTGGATCATTGACAGTTTTGCTACCTGTATATTATGTATTGAGAGAGGTTAAGAGAATGATTATGCAACGACTGGTGTGAGTAGTTTTCAGGGAGAAACTCATGTCCAGCGATGGTTTCGGTGTTGCGACTTTATACGTTAAGAGAGGTTAAAATGTTGTAATTTATGTAGTGAAAAGCCTTTTCATATGTTCTGCTGCAGTTCTGCGCTGTCAAGGGATTTTAAAGTGAAAGCTTTTCATGAATAACACTTTAAGTAGTGAGAAACCTTTACAATTGGCAGCTGGTTCATTGACAGTTTTGCTACCTGTATATTATTTATTGAGAGAGGTTGAGAGAATGATTATGCAACGACTGGTGTGAGTAGTTTTCAGGGAGAAACTCATGTCCAGCGATGGTTTCGGTGTTGCGACTTTATACGTTAAGAGAGGTTAAAATGTTGTAATATATGTAGTGAAAAGCCTTTTCATATGTTCTGCTGCAGTTCTGCGCTGTCAAGGGATTTTAAAGTGAAAGCTTCTCATGAATAACACTTTAAGTAGTGAGAAACCTTTACAACTGGCATCTGGATCATTTACAGTTTTGCTACCTGTATATTATGTATTGAGAGAGGTTAA
The DNA here is from genome assembly GCA_929113105.1 of Agrypnus murinus. Lineage (NCBI taxonomy): Eukaryota > Metazoa > Arthropoda > Insecta > Coleoptera > Elateridae > Agrypnus > Agrypnus murinus. The sequence goes on along the minus strand of OV816029.1, from coordinate 22,938,736 downwards.
GAGAATGATTATGCAACGACTGGTGTGAGTAGTTTTCAGGTAGAAACTCATGTCCAGCGATGGTTTCGGTGTTGCGACTTTATACGTTAAGAGAGGATAAAATGTAGTAATTTATGTAGTGAAAAGCCTTTTCATATGTTCTGCTGCAGTTCTGCGCTGTCAAGGGATTTTAAAGTGAAAGCTTTTCATTAATAACACTTTAAGTAGTGAGAAACCTTTACAATTGGCAGCTGTATCATTGACAGTTTTGCTACCTGTATATTATGTATTGAGAGAGGTTAAGAGAATGATTATGCAACGACTGGTGTGAGTAGTTTTCAGGTAGAAACTCATGTCCAGCGATGGTTTCGGTGTTGCGACTTTATACGTTAAGAGAGGATAAAATGTTGTAATTTTTGTAGTGAAAAGCCTTTTCATATGTTCTGCTGCAGTTCTGCGCTGTCAAGGGATTTTAAAGGGAAAGCTTTTCATGAATAACACTTTAAGTAGTGAGAAACCTTTACAATTGGCAGCTGGATCATTGACAGTTTTGCTACCTGTATATTATGTATTGAGAGAGGTTAAGAGAATGATTATGCAACGACTGGTGTGAGTAGTTTTCAGGTAGAAACTCATGTCCAGCGATGGTTTCGGTGTTGCGACTTTATACGTTAAGAGAGGATAAAATGTAGTAATTTATGTAGTGAAAAGCCTTTTCATATGTTCTGCTGCAGTTCTGCGCTGTCAAGAGATTTTAAAGTGAAAGCTTTTCATGAATAACACTTTAAGTAGTGAGAAACCTTTACAATTGGCAGCTGGTTCATTGACAGTTTTGCTACCTGTATATTATGTATTGAGAGAGGTTGAGAGAATGATTATGCAACGACTGGTGTGAGTAGTTTTCAGGTAGAAACTCATGTCCAGCGATGGTTTCGGTGTTGCGACTTTATACGTTAAGAGAGGTTAAAATGTAGTAATTTATGTAGTGAAAAGCCTTTTCATATGTTCTGCTGCAGTTCTGCGCTGTCAAGGAATTTTAAAGTGAAAGCTTTTCATGAATAACTCTTTAAGTAGTGAGAAACCTTTACAATTGGCAGCTGGTTCATTGAAAGTGTTGCTACCTGTGTATTATGTATTGAGAGTGGTTAAGAGAATGATTATGCAACGACTGGTGTGAGTAGTTTTCAGGTAGAAACTCGTGTCCAGCGATGGTTTCGGTGTTGCGACTTTATACGTTAAGGGAGGTTAAAATGTAGTAATTTATGTAGTGAAAAGCCTTTTCATATGTTCTGCTGCAGTTCTGCGCTGTCAAGGAATTTTAAAGTGAAAGCTTTTCATGAATAACACTTTAAGTAGTGAGAAACCTTTACAATTGGCAGCTGGTTTATTGACAGTTTTGCTACCTGTATATTATGTATTGAGAGAGGTTAAGAGAATGATTATGCAACGACTGGTGTGAGTAGTTTTCAGGTAGAAACTCGTGTCCAGCGATGGTTTCGGTGTTGCGACTTTATACGTTAAGAGAGGTTAAAATGTAGTAATTTATGTAGTGAAAAGCCTTTTCATATGTTCTGCTGCAGTTCTGCGCTGTCAAGGAATTTTAAAGTGAAAGCTTTTCATGAATAACACTTTAAGTAGTGAGAAACCTTTACAATTGGCAGCTGGTTCATTGACAGTTTTGCTACCTGTATATTATGTATTGAGAGAGGTTAAGAGAATGATTATGCAACGACTGGTGTGAGTAGTTTTTAGGTAGAAACTCGTGTCCAGCGATGGTTTCGGTGTTGCGACTTTATACGTTAAGAGAGGTTAAAATGTTATAATTTATGTAGTGAAAAGCCTTTTCATATGTTCTGCTGCAGTTCTGCGCTGTCAAGGTATTTTAAAGTGAAAGCTTTTCATGAATAACACTTTAAGTAGTGAGAAACCTTTACAATTGGCAGCTGTATCATTGACAGTTTTGCTACCTGTATATTATGTATTGAGAGAGGAAAGGTTTGTGATCCGTAAAGATTTGAAAGTCTCTGCACTCAACGTATTAACGAAACTTCTTCAAAACAAAGTATATTGCAAGAAGTTCCCGAGAAAAAATACTGTATTTTTGCTCTGTGGGGGTTAACTTCCGGGAACAGAAAGCTAGTGGTTTCCACATGCCATCTTCAAACTGTTGTAATACACGCGCTATAGAGGAAGACGAACTGTCTGCAGCTATACTAAGCGGGTTATTAATTCGCGGATGTACCAATAAAGTAGCGGTAATTAAAGCATTCTTCGCGTGCCTAAAGGCTTCTATTTGCCCATGATTTAACTGGACAGGCTTTAGCGAAGCTTTACCAGGAATAACTATAGAGGTTAACGGTTCCAAAATTTTCGCATAGTTTGGTACAAATTTATGGTAATACGAAATTAAGCCAATAAAATTGCGGAGTGCTTTCTGACTTGAAGGCAATGGGTAATCAATTATAGCTTGGACTTTGGAAGCCATTGGTTTGATACCGCGTGTATTAACGTGACGTCCTAAAAAATCGATCTCATTGACACCAAAGAGACACTTTGGCAGGTTTATAATTAGGCCAGTGTCTTTTAATCGGGAAAACACTTGGTGTAAATGCTCAACATGTTGCTGCGAATCAGCACTAAAAACTAGGATATCGTCTAGGTATGAAAAACAAAATGGGAGCCCTGATAATACAGTGTCCATGAAACGACTCCAGGTGCTGGCTGCATTCCGTAGTCCGAAACACATCCGTTTGAACTCAAAGAGCCCCAGAGGTGTGATAACAGCAGTCTTGCGAATGTCCTCTGTTGCGATCGGTATTGCGAAGTAGGCCTTTTGGAGGTCTAGCTTCGAGAAAATGGCTGCGCCAGCAAGTTTGCTTGTAAAGTCCATTAAAAAAGGGATCGGGTAACGATCTGGTACCGTCACTGAATTGAGTTTCCTATAATCGCCAACCAAGCGATAACTGTCTGTTGGCGCGATGGGGGTGAGGTCCTGGTCGTCAGCAGGAGGTAGCGTCTCTGCTGTGTGTTTAGCATCTTGCTATAAACATCAAGGTCGCTGAACATGTTGTTAACAGTACCTGAAGAGGGTACGTCAATATGTGAAGGTAAGGAAAGAAAGGGGAAAGAAATCGCAGGAGTAACGATTGACTCGGAATGAGGAGTCAAAACATTAGCCTGTGCAGAAAATAGTTTGCGTTTAGTGCCGGTCTTAACTGGGGGGGGGAGGGGTTGTAAAACCTCGACTGCGAGTTCGGGCGGGCTGGACATCTGCTGTGCCAATGACCCGCTGAGAAGAGCAGTCAGTGAGAGGATTCGCTGTTGGAGCTGGAAATTGACAACCTTGGCTGCGGGTTCGGGCGAGCTTGATATCTGTCTTGCAAAGGACTCGTCGAGTAAAGGAGTCAATGGTTAGGTTGTGCTGCTGTAAAAAATCCAGGTCTAGAATGGCTGTAGATATATCAGCGACATAAAATTTCCAGGGGCATGGCTGTAGGCCAGGAATCGGGAAATGTAACCTCAAAGTTACAATACCTGTCACAGGAATTGACGTGTTGTTCACTGCCATAAATGAAAGGTTGGCAGGCGTGATGGTTTGGTTGCAGGAAACTGCATCGTGGGTGGGTAAAATGGAGTAATCAGCACCAGTGTCAACCACAAAATTAATTTTGTAGGTTAGGTCCTGTAAAAAATTGAAGAATAAGTGATTGGTAAAGAAGAAGTTGGAGGGATTGAATTAACCCTGCATGGCCCTCTCTGGAGGCCAGGAGAGTGCGAAGTTAGTTTTTTGTTTGGTACGAACAATTTCCCGTACAATTACGTGCATTATTTTGAAAGCGTCGGTGATAATAGCACGGTTGCAATTGGGAATTGGAATTGCTCGAAGGCATGGAACGGCGTTGTTTGAAGTGCTGAGGATTTTGGGTGTACGGAGAGATGTTGGGAGTTATAGGGGATTGTTGCTTGTGCATGGTAGAAAGCTCATTGGAAATGGTAGTAAGTTTAGTTGTCAAATTGTCTAGTTTAGCTTCTAATGCAGGAGTAGCTAAAGGTCGTGGTGCCTGTTGCATAGAATAAATTAAATCTAATTTTTCTACAAACGATATTAACGGTAAGTCATTGAAATTTAAGGATTTAAGGATTGAAGCTTAAGTTCTGATGGTAGTTTAGCTATTAAAAAGTCTTTGCTTAATTCCTCAGTCAAATCCAGATCAGTTGCTAATTTTTGGATGTTAAAAAGGAGTTCTGTGACACTACCAGAGAATTGAAGAGTCTCCAAAAGGTTATTAATTCGAGATTCTCGTGGTCCTAGGATAGATTTTATTACTGCCCGTTTCAAGGTAGTGTATGGTCGTTGTCTAGGGGGGTTAACGGTCAAGTCGCGATGAGCTCCTAAAACGTCGAAAGGCAAGTTTAGTGTTAACAAGTTATATTTGGCGAGCTCATCGTGGATCAGCATACGAGTAAAGTATCTTTCCACCAAAATAAAATACAGGTCGATGTCGTTACTCGTAAAAACTGGAAATGGAACTTTGACAGTCGCCATCTGAAATATTAAATAAGTAAGTAAAAATAATTTGAAACTTATCGGATGAGAAGGAGCACTAGTTCCGGTTCCAACGGTCACCTCTAACCAGCCAACTCACACAAGCGAAGCAGGTAGCAGGATCTCACGATGACAGACGTCGAGTAGTAGTTGATGACAGACGATGAAGGGAAAACTAGTAGTGGTTCACCTGGAGAATTCAGGGCAGCAGGCAAAGACCAGTGCTGCTAAATTCTTCTTCAGGAACGAGGGGTCACCAAATGTAGTTGCGGGAGCTGTTGAGTTAGCTCTTGAGGGCAATTACTTATTTAATTAAGATCAAATAAAACATAAACTTATTTTGATTTAAGGATATTTATTCGACTTGTTTTATTATTCTCGTTGCCTAGTATCATTCCGTATCTACGTAATGAATGCAAGTTGTGAGCCATTCACAACAGTACTGCACATAATCTCTATAATATTTTCCTTGGATCAGTGCTGCTTTAACCTGATACAATTTTTATTGCCAAAACTTTCAAGATTTTTCTGTGAAATATTTTTAAGATAAGTGCATTTTACGTAACTTCTGGTTTATGTCTCAGATTGAAGATAAAATAGCACCATTTATTATTAAACAAGCACTAATTGTATCATTTTATATACTCTTTTAGAGTTATTATATCATTTTACTAGATTTGCTCACTTTGATGTCATTAATTGCACCGCTAGATTTAAGTGAAACAGACATTCCTTATATTATTATACTGTGTGTGTTTAATAAATAGTAATATCAAGCTTAAATTAAATATTATAAACAATACTTAAAAAATATATTAGTTACCTACACCTTTTTCCGGTGGAAAATAAACATAAATACCTACCTATGTAAAATATGGCCTTCAACAATGACGTATAATTTATGCTCCAGTAAGCCTTTACAGAGATGACAGAATCTGTATGTTGTTACTGCAAATTATATAGAAAAAAAACTAAAGTGTTATTAGGTTATCAAATGTAGCAGTGGTTATTTTGATATTGACCTAACACATTAAAAATATTGTGAGTAAATGATATAGTATAAACAATATTACATACAAATTTTGGTGTTGTAAATTGGGTGGTAGTCCGCAAACATTGTATAGTAAGGGGTAAGTTAGTAATATTTAATAGTTTGTACATAACAGTTTTAGTGTTGAAAGTTAAGTGAATTGAATCATTAGATTAAAACGAGATGCAGAACAATTTTAACAAAATTCTATAATAACAATAATTACAGCAATTATATATAATAAACATATTCCTATTTAAATTTAGTTTAATAAATTATAATATAAATTTAAAGCACGTTTACCAACACTACTCGTTTTTCTAATCAAATAATATACAGTGCGAGTATAAAGTCTGGAACTATCGAAATAAATCTTTTATTAAATGTTTAAAAAAATCCTGGAACACGTCGATTTTGATCTTAAATGAGACATAGTTTAGTGTAATAGGGGTTTCCACTACAATTTAATTGTTATTGTATTATAAAGATACTTAACTGTAGAACGTGTTTTACATTTTATGAATTTTTTTGTTGATCTATTATTTAAATAAAAGCTTTGTAAACTCTGGCGCGCAAAAGAGGCTAGAAAATCGTACCCTTTGCGAGGCTACTTGCACGTGACGTCATCAACCTGACACCTCTGACCGTCTGATGCGCTAACGGTGGTTCAGCAATATCATCGCCGTTCATATTTGTGTTATGTGCCGCTTGTATTAGAATTTTAAAGGATCCCAAGCATGGCTTCAGCCTCAAAAAGGACACGAAAGTGGTGTTTTGTTCCTCAATGTTCAAACACAAGCACTAAAAATCCCGATAAAACTTTTATAACTGTCCCGTTGAATCCAAAAAAGCGCAAAATGTGGTTTTCGGCTGCCAGAAGGAACATTAATGATGTTCGTGAAAAATCGTGTATTTATTGTTGTGAAGATCATTTTAATGTAAGTTTTATTAATTATTCGATATACCGACCCTTCTGAACCCAGGTAAACCAACTATACTGGTAGTTGTAGAGGATACCTTAGAGAACAATAATTCGAAAAAAAAATCGCGCCGGTCGCCGGTAATTAATAAGAAAAACAATGTTAAAATGGCTATTTTGAGGTTAGAATGTTATGATGTTAGGTGACAGTTAGTAAAACAGTTGGCTGTATTTACGTGAAAATGGCATAAAAATGGTGTTTGTGTTATCTAACAAGAAGATTTTATAATTTTTACCTGTTTTTATGACGTTTTTCGTACGAAAACCCGTAGCGCTTGGTATTTCCGTATGTATGCATGTACGATAGGGGTCGGTATATCGAATAATTACCTTCTTAGCTTTGCTTAAAGAAATACCCCGTTGTTTTAGTAATAAATCTGGATGTATAGTAATAATATAGTGTAAGATTGAAAATTATATAGGTATCTTTAATGTTACATGCTATTATGCATAGTTAGTTACCATTTTTTTATAAACTTTTAAGATTGCAAAAAACAAGTACTATTGATTTCATAATGACCTAGGACAGCAAGGCTAATATGATGTTATTTTATTCTTTTTTTTAGTGTAAATGCATTGGATAAAATAATAAAAAATGGCATCATATTAGCCTTGTTGTCCTAGTTCATTATGAAACCAATAGTATATAGGTAGCACAACTGGATACAATCTTAGATTTTTTCAGTTACATGAAGATATGGAAAACTACTACAAGTTCAAACTTATGAAAGCGCCTATCCGTTCAAAGACTCAGTTGTGCCTCACAAATTTGACTGTCAACCCAACAGGGCTCTGACTTTTACCAAACCAACAAGAGGAGCAGTTGAGAAACGTGAACGGAAACGTCTCATTAGAGATGCTATTCAAGAAACTGAAAATAAAACTATGAAAATGAATGAGGTTATTGGGATTACTGACAATCAAAATATGCCAACTGCCGGCACCTTACATAATGATAGTGATCTATTTATGGAAATTCAACAGACTTCATCTTCAAACACTGAAGAAAAATATCGAACTATAGGAATCCAAGTAAAACCATCATACCGAAGCAAATATGTTAGTTGTAGATCAGTAAACAGGGTAAATGCAACAACATCTCCAGTAAAATTCCAAATACAAAAAATGCCATCATTTAATGATACAACGAGTTCGAGTGAAGGTAGTTGTGAAGAAACCTAGAGAACGAGTGGTTACCAGATTGGTAAGGGCGATAAGTTGTAAGGTTGATGACGTCACGCAAGCTTTAACCAATGGTACCTGTTTGCAGTCACGTGCTAATTTTAAAATTATTCTACTTTTTATTTATTTAGTTAAATAAATTAGGATTACATTTTCATGTTTCTATTTGTAATAATATACTCATTATACCAGATAGTTTTAAGTTATACCACTTTTGATAACAAAAAAATTAAAGTGGAAACGCCTATTGTTATTTGTACACTTTCTTTTGTATTTGAATTATGGCGATAGCGAAAATCTTTCTGAATGGAAATCTTTGTTTATTACGATGGATTTGGAAAGATAATGAAATTCTAAGACCAAACATGCTAAAAAGTATGATACTGTATTAAGAAATTTTCGAGATAATTGCTTTTAAAGTTTTAAAACAAAAATCGAATAACAATCAAGAGTTCCAAGTTTTAATAAAAAAATTAAAAAATTCTATGAAGAACTGTCATAATCTTCATGCTAACTCAATTGCTACAGGACTACTTGATTGTTTTATCAAAAAATCTGAACTCTTGATTTGAACTTTGATTGAATAACAATCAAGAGGTCTAAGTTTTTGATAAAAAAATAAAGTAGCCATGTAACAATCGAATTAGCATTAAACGTATGACAGTTCTTCACAGAATTTTTGATTTTTTTTTATTGAAACTTGGAACTCTTGATTGTTGTTCAATCTTTGTTTTAAAACTTTAAAAGCAATTATTTCGAAATTTTCTTAATATAGTATCATACTTTTTTAACATATTAGGTCTTAGAATTTCATTAACTTTCCTAATCCATCACAAAAACTGCGGTTTCCATTTAAAAAATTTTGCTATCACCGTAACTCAAAAAAACAAAAAACAATCTACAAATAATAATTACATTAAAATAAGTCTCATTTAAGATAAAAATTGACGTGTTCGATGTTTTTATTCAAAAACATTTAATAAAAGATTTATTTCAATAGTTCCAGACTTTATACTCGCACTGTATACATATATACGAGCCCCGTCCCAGTGAAGTTCGCACACTTCTATTTCAGTTAATCGGCACCTCGCAATTTTCACCCTGGATCTTTTTGGTTTTTCGAAGCAGCGATTTCTTGTTGCTAGGGTAAAGTACTGAGCTCTTATATTACAAGTTATGTTGTTTTATTGTTAGACTTCGTTGTGTATTTATCTCTTACATTTTAAAACAAAGTACATCCCACAATTTTTTCCCCGAAATTTCCTTTGGTCTTCAAAGTAACTTATTCTTATTGTTAAAATAAAGTATTGCTTCTGCACCTACTCCATGTCACGTTTTTTTTCAATTTTACTAAGGCAGGGATCCCTCTTACCGCTTCTTTGCGTCCGCAGACTGTTCTGAATTGAAGAGGCGGCGTGAGGAAACCATTCGACAGAATTTCATGAAACTTAACATGGAACAAGTGCAAAGACAGTACTTCACCCTAACAACAAAAAACAGCTACTAAGTCTATCAGAAAGAAATGCTGGGCATCCTTTAACCTTCCTGGTACCGTGCGGGGTACAAATGTACCCCAGGGGCAGATTTTTCGCTGCCGTTTTGTAAATAATTTTGCTCCAGTCTTGATATTTTATTTTATTGTCACAAAATATGTTTAAAATGTAATAATAACTCAATTTTGGAAAACAATAGGTAAATAAAATTAATAATTGCCATTTAGTGGTGTGGGGTACATTTGTACCCCGCACGGTACCTTGTGCTTGTTAAAATTTAACAAGCTGCTCATGCGCAGTACATATTAGCGATATTGTTTACATGATTCTCTCATTCTGAATACTAATTTCATGCGATACAATGTCTGGAAAAGCACGTAACCCGGCCAGACTAACAAATGACGAGTTGGAAATGTATGCAAATGATGAATACGACGATCCTGACTTTGACAATATATTGAGGTTAGTAGAAGAAAATGAAGAACAAAGCGATGCCGAACCAGAAGAAATTGATGTGGTCGATGACGTCATTGAAAATCTTGAGGATATTGATACGAGTGATATGACTGCAGAGGTTTCTGAAGAAAAGGACTCAGATGAAACAGGTGTTCCTATGTACACTTCTAAAGACAATACGAAATGGAGAAAAACTCCATTTCGTGCTCATCGAAGGAACAGAAATAATATCATAAGGCATAAACCGGGCCTTACCAACTATAGTGCCAATTTTAAAACTGAGGAAGAAGCATTTGGTCTATTTATTACTGACGAAGTTGTTGACATTATTGTTAGGGAAACTAACAGAAAAGCTGAACAGGTGGGTTATTAGAAATTAAAATACTTTGAGTACCTAATAAATTAATATAATTTGTTTTCTTCTAGATAAATGGTTTATGGAATAGTAAGTATCCAGAAAAGCCACGTTTCTGGAAAGCCACTGATCCTCTTGAAATAAAAGCATATATCGGCTTATTATTAATTATGGGTGCCTTGCAATCCAATAAGGAATCACTAAAATTACTTTGGTGCTCCAATAAGGCATATGCTCGACCATTTTCCAGCTACTATGTCACGAACACGTTTTCAGTTACTGTCTGCGTTTCTAAGGTTTGATGATTACCAAACTAGAGTTCAAAGAAAAGAAACTGACAAATTAGCTCCAATAAGAGAAATTTTTGACATATTTGTAGAAAACTGCAAAAAATCCTATTATCCCAATACTAACTTGACAGTGGACGAACAACTTGTGTCCTTTAGAGGCCGGTGTTCTTTCCGGGTTTACATGAAGAGTAAACCTGATAGATACGGCATTAAAATTTGGGCACTTGCTGACAGCGAAAATGCTTACAGCTTGAATTTACAAGTATATTTGGGAAAAACAGGAAATGTTGCAGAAAAAAATCAAGGGCAACGCGTTGTTATGGACTTGGTAGAATGCTTGGGACCTGGTTATGGAATAACAACCGATAACTTTCTTACAAGTGTACCATTAGCTGACAGCCTCCTACAAAATAAACTTTCGCTATGCGGCACTTTACGACAAAATAAGGCTTGCATTCCGAAAGAACTGTTGCCAAATAAAAGTAGACCGCCATATTCCAGTATCTTTGCCTTTTCGAAAAATCACACTCTAGTGTCATACGCACCTGCCCAAAATAAAGCAGTAATTTTACTCTCAACAGAGCATCAAGATGATAGTACTTCGAGGGAAGAAACTAAGCATAAGCCAGACATGGTGTTAGACTACAACAAGAACAAGGGAGCTGTAGACACAACAGACAAAATGGCAAAACAATATTCGGCGAGACGCAGCAGTAACCGTTGGCCAGTAGTTTTGTTTGGACACCTTCTTGACTTGGCAGGCATCAACGCGCTTCGATTGTGGGAAATGCAATATCCCAACGAACGCACAAAGAGCTTAGACGACAGAAAAAAATTTCTTTTGAATCTTGGACAACAATTAGTGAAGCAGAATATTATTGCGAGATATCAGGCACGGAAAACCAATCATTGCCACAAATCACTAATTCAAGATATGCTTAGTGTAGTTCCAGAGCTGGTGGTTGAAGAAATACCCTAAGAAGAAAGGCCGCAGGCTGCAGGAGGAAGCGGAAGGTGCTATCAATGTGCAAGAGACAAGGACAGAAAATCAAGGCAGATCTGTTCAGAATGTAAAAGATTTGTATGTAAAGTACATTCTGATAAAAGATTATCTGTGTACTGTGCAGCAGGAATTGATTTTCATTTATATTTTTCCTTATTATAAACATTTTGTAATTATTTTCGTATCAACAATGTATTCTTTTACAAAATATAACCTTCTAAAACCATTCTGACTTTAAAACCTCTCTTTTAAAATAAATTTTGACTGGGGTACAAATGTACCCCGCACGGTACTTCTTGTAATTATTTGATCACGGTACCAGGAAGGTTAAATAACAAAAATAGATGTGTGTGAACTTCACTGGGACGGAGCTCGTACGGTATTGGGCAATCTCGTATAGGGATTGGATTATGTGTGCGCAAAGGAACAATAGCGAATGACAATACATATGAGAAAGATAGATATTATGGTCTATTTGCCAAATCTTAAAATATAGAAACTTTTTTGTAAGGTTGGTGCTATAGCTAAGAATTTTTAAATATAATTGACGTTTGTCGTTTTGACACAATAACCTAAATTGTTTGAAACTTTTTAAACAAAGATTAGAGAGGGAACTGGCATAAGAGTACTTACTATGAAAAAAACGACTGCCCTTTTTAGGGATTAATTTCCCCTGAGGCGTTAGATGTCGCAATAATCGCTACAATGTCATGTATTCGCTGTTCGCTGAGAGCGGACATGAATGAAGCTGGGCCATGATAATATGACTGGCGCAGAATTAAGAGCCAATAGAATTCGCGACGGTCGCTACATAATGAATGGCGCGAAATTCAACATAGTGAATGTATATTAAGAATAGTTATCTAATTTACAAGATTATCTAAAGAAATAAATCTATTGATTTGGTTATTGACATCATAACTGTATACAAGTTAAGCATATAAATAATTTTCGAATGAAACGATAAGAAATTTAAAATTTGAACCTGTCATTCTGTAGGTTGCTTACTACATCTTTTGATAAATTGCCACCTATGTCTATTGTTTGCACTGAAACAAGAAGGAAAAGTAACTCTAAACACCAATTGAAGTGACAGGGGATAGAAAAAAAACTATATTTAAATCCTTTGGCAATGATAAATAAGCGTATAATGAATGATCCTTTTAATTACTACTGCAATTTTTCACTGTACAGTACGAGAACATTTTTCTTGTATATAGAACGTACCATATGTGCATGTGCACTGGTTCTTGGTAAAATTAAAATATCGAGAATTGTTCCAATGTAATTCTGGCTTATGTTTCTACTCCTCCGAATATACGAACGTAGTTTAGGCAATTCGGAAACACTTATTCTCTAGGGAGATAAAACAATTTTAGTCTATACACTGCATTTTCAAAGCAACCCTCTTAACGTAACTTTTGAAACACTTCAATTAGGAAACCTAACTTTAGAATATATGACATAAGACTAAAAAGGCTACTTTTGAGCAACAAATTGATTTATGCTTCGGTGGCGCCTGGATACCAATGACGCAATCATTTTGAATGACACGAGATGTCAAGTAGTAGCTTATTTGAAAGCCTTTTTTTCCTCTGTAGTCTGTATGGCATACGATTTTGTTTAGAATTTTTATCGATCTAAAGGTAACTACTCACAGCAGCGGATCCGCAGGCGGATGTCATACGATTGATTAGACTCAAACCGACCACTCGTATGACATCCGCCTGCGGATCCGCTGCTGTGAGTACTTAGCTTAACCCCTAACCCAACCGCTATTCCTTGCGGACTTCCGTGATTGAATAGTGCAGGAACGTAACAATATACTCGATCGATAAAATCGATGAAATAAAAAATAGATTATCATCAGGCACGTAGCCAATGAAGAGGGGGGGCTCGTGGAAGCCCCCTGGAAGCATATATGCGACTTTGAAATGTTTTCACTTCAAATTTTATTTTATTATACTATATAATAATTTTTTTGTAACAATTATATTTATTAGCCTCTCCACCCCCACCCGAAAGAAAATTGTGGCTACGGACTTGTCGGATTTTTGGAAAAGTCGCATTCGACATACGTACCATTATTATTATCGCGGCGCCATCGCAGCATAAATCATTTTTATCTTAGTTCAATTCTTAATATTGTATTATCGAATAGCCCTTCTTTTCCTGATTCTAAACATATCATTTTATATAAGTCAATCAAGTTTTAACTTTTTGACGTATTAGACTTTAACAATGCAAAAAACCTCTTGGAAGAGCAGTGAAGTTTGCTTGTCAAAATGTGATGAAACTGAAAATAACAATGTAGGCTGTAAAAATAATTAGTTTTTTTAATTGTCATAAAAACTGGGGGCCACAGTGAGACTGAAGCAGTCGTTTCAGTTCGCTCACATTTGGAAAGTATAGCCTACTGCTTTTTTCAATAGAGGTTTTTTTGCATTTTTAATGTCAAATATGTCAAAAAGTGTTATTAATAGATCTTACAACATTATAATTATTGTATTTAAAATCAGGGAAAAAGGGGCTATACGAGAATGCAATAATATATAGGGTTTTCAATTCATGCAATCATTTTCTTGATAGCGTTTTAAAAACATATACGTAGGTATAACCGCGGTCAAAAAATGGAAACACCAGCATTAAGTTAACGCTTTTTTATAATTTTATACACTGTAAGTGGGGTTTAGTGCTATAAATTATTTTTTTGTTAAAGCTCCCAAAATTAGCTGTTTTACGGATTCATTTGAGTCCGTAAAATGAGTCTTTTTCGGACTCAGTCCCGAAAAGTTGCCATGACAACTTTTTCGGACTCGTTTAGGTAAATAAAGCACAGTAGTTCAATACAACAATTAAAGAACTTTATTTAGTCTATAATACCTATTAAAATCATTCATTAATTATTATTACACATATTAAATCCTTATTTCCCAAAATGAAAATGAAAGGAACAATTTTGGTCACCTTCGAAACTGTTGCCCCCAAACGAAATAGCCGAGCTCGAGGGTATAGTATTAATTTCTTTGGATATTGTGGTAGTAGCGGTAGAAACCGATATTCTGGTACTGGATGGTTCGGTTTTCTTTTCCCCCATTAACATTTTGCATACCTTTTTCTTCTTCTCAATCGATTCTTCTATATATGACTCTGCTACTGAAGACGACCTGGAATTAATTATTATTTAGAATAAAAAGACAATAATATTGTGATAAAACTTACTTCCATCCTCCTAGCCGTTTCAACGAGATTAAATCAACGTCAGCATCTGCCGCCAAGGACGCAGAACTTCGCCGGAAGCAGTGCCCTGTATACTCTGTCGGGTTCGGTAATTGAAGAAATTCAGCAACAATAGAGGGCATCTTCGCAAAAGAATGGATTCCTACACGTTGTACCGTACATTTCCCCTTACGATAGGAAATAAAAAAATAATCGTGTTCAATTTTCGCTGGCCGTAGTCGAAGATATTTCTGGTACAATGCAAGAGAATTAGCAGCTTCACCTTCAGCTACCACCGGAAACACTCTCTTGATGTTGCTCTTCGTATCGGGGATCGTTATAAGAAGACATTCTGCGTCTTTTTGGACAATATCTTGGATTTTTAGTGAATGTAGCTCTTCACGCCTGCATGCACCACACACGCCAATGAGAAGAGCAACCTACGAAGTTACAATATGAAACTGATTCATATTATCATTAAAGTATGATTTTAAACTTACTTTGATTAATAAATACTGCTCATCGTCTGCATTTATCAAAAATGTATTAATTTCTTGGCGCGTCAAAACTTTTGACTTTGTGGGCTCGTAGCCTACTGAATTTCGCTTCAAAAAAGCTATGACTCTAGCGAACTTGTTTATTTCAATATTTTCTTTGACAGACAAAACAGCTTTTATCATGGAATATTTTGACCAGAGTGTAGATGGTTTTACTTCTTGCGACTGTAACAGGAAAATACGAAAATATTTATGACAATAACTTATTAATATTGAATGTATAAAGTATAGCGGTACTTACCTTTTCATGTAGATAGTTCAACATCGCATCTTCGTCTACAATTACAATGTTGTTCATTTCTTTCCATCGAATAAATGCTTCGTACTCCTTTTCATATAGTTGACGAGACTTCACTGGAAGTAAATTTAACACAATTTTCTTTGCTTTTTCAGAAATATTCGCTGGATTCTGCATTTCATGCGAAAAAAAACTCAACGTTTTTTCGTGTTTACATTAAACAATCTGGTTGCTATAATTACATTGCGAAGCTCACTGTTTTTGAGAAATATTTGCTCTGATCACATTAATCATCCATAATAAGAGGTTTGAATGTGTTCTTGTGAATTTTGGGAGCTTTAACAAAAAAATGTTGTTTGTGCCACGTACCTAAACTGCAGTTTTTTCGGACTCATCTGCTATTCAGGACTCGGCTTCGCCTCGTCCGTAAACAGCAAGATTCGTCCGAAAAAACTGTATTTTAGGTACTTGATACAAAAATAACTATAAAGATAATTTAAATGTCAGAAATTTTTGGTAACATCTGATAAATAGATTAAAAAATAATATGACATCAGGAATCTCGATTTTAACTCATTTTATCTATTTGCAATAGCAAAGATTGGTGCGTCTCTTTTTTTGGCCGCGGTTGTACACCAATACAACTTTTATACAAAATTTTATTTATCTCAGGATAGTCAAAATATAATCAACACCTGTGTACGAACGAGTAGTATATTTAATACCATTTCCAGATGCGAAAGGGAACGCTAAGGCTGTCCCTTTCATCTTAAAGTATCAAAATAGCATGGCATTCCGCCATATAATAGCCATAGCCAGCAAGGCTAGTATGATGCTATCTTTTATATTAAAAAAAGCTAAAGGATAGCATCATATTAGCCTTGTTGTCCTAAATCATTATGAAACGAATATATCATTCAAATATTTGCTAATAAATATATAACCACACTCATAAATAAAACAATTTTTGAAAGGTGATTCAGCGTTGCAACTGTAATCATCCAACTCTATTGCTTATAATGGTTACGTAGTTTCTTTAGATACTACATGAAATTCCATTGAAGATCTGATGCTCTTATTAATCATCCAAGTCATTGATCCTTCAAATTGAATTGAATAAAAAACACATGTGTGTAATTTCTGCGATAATTTGTAACAGGCTTATTATGGTAGGTGTTCAGCTTTGAATGGTATTTTAAGAAATTTGTATGAATGCATATTTAATGTAAAATTCGTGGTATTCAGCGGAAACCAAGTTAACGCTTGTGTAACCAAAATCTATTTCTCACAGATTAAGATCTTGCTTTAGTCAAGTATTCTTTAGAATTCTGTTTAAGATCATTTAAACAGTGATTAAAATGTTAGCTTGGAAGTAAATAAAATTGGAGATAATCGAAACTTAATTTATTTTATAATTTTATTTTGGATAAAGCTCTTTAAATCTCAAAAGTTTATAAAAACCAAATTACTTTCAAAGTCAGAATTGTTGTTTGCTCAGACATCTTTACAGCTTCTAATTGAGTTGGATTCTGATAAACATTGCTTGGAATTGAACCTTTTGTAAAATATAAGAGATGAATTTTGTCTAAATTATTCAATTGTAGTAGTGATTGGTTTAAACCAATAACCCTTCTTAATTTTAATTAAGAGGTTTAGAACTGTTTCATTCGGAGAAGGTAGTCTAGTCAAGTCAAGTGATTAATTTTGAAGTATTCGTTATAGAAATTAACAAAATCTTTCCAAAAAAATGTTAATAGTAAGATATCTAGTAAAAGTGTATTGTAAAGTAATTTAGATTTCAGTTATAATCTTTGCTTTGGTGGCGCTAATGGAATAAAACGAAGAAAATAATAATACACTCATTCTAAAAAATTTGGAATTTATTGCAACGCCCGAAGATTTAATTTAAGTAAATAGTTCAAGGTTCAGTGAAGATGGTATATTTTGGAAACTAGAGTTCATTTGGCAGTATTGTTTGTGGTTTTTGGTTACAATAAGAACCTAATCCTAATAGGATTGCTAACACTCATTTTTTGTAAAGTATTTCAACCATTTTATTTGAGGTTTCATCTTGTCAACAATCAAAAGTATTTTAAGTTTTAATTCAGAAATTCTAAGTGAAAATGTATTTAGAATGGGATCTCAAATTAAGTTATAATGTAGAAATTTATAATGCGTGTCGATTCTTAAATATCATAACTGTCGTGTATGTTTGTAAACGATTTTCTATAAATTAATTTAATATACAAAGTTCGAAATTAGTACTCAATGCTATAGTTTGGCACGACAAATTGTTGGTGTTGATTCACGAAATAGATTTCAGAATCTAAAGAATGCCAATAAATGATAATCAAGTTTTTTTACTGCTTTACTAAAGAACATGGTAAAGACGTCAATACTAGCCAAACAAACTTAAACACATAGGCGGGGAATGCGATTCCAGCATTTTGTCCAAATAACTAAGCAAGAAAGGCACGTATATGTTTTTTAAAATATGAAAACAGGCATTGGAGATTGTTTAATTACTTGGTAGAATAAATAAGAGCTAAAGAATTGTCGATGAATTTCATTAAAGTGAAATAAACGCACAAGTCAGCCAAAATAAACTGATAACAGTTGATATTTGCGGGAAGGTTAATGTTAATGTTTTTTTAATATTACGGTAACTTGTTTGGCCTGACCTAAAGAGAAATCTTGAACAGAAAAACAAATTGCTACAATAAAATACGTTAGGGCGATTTTAGACCCAACAACTGCTGAAATTATAAAAATTGAAGAAATAGAAATCGAATTTTAATTTTTATGTATCATTGTTTGCACTCGTTTACAAGGTGGTAGTAAAAACTGGTTATTACAGTACTATCGACCAACAGATCGATCTATATGATTGTCCATAAGAAATATAGTAACTTGTCATAAGCAGATTAGAGCGATTCAAATAGCGCGATAGAACATTCTGTCGTCGTAATAGAGAATAGCTGGTTTGCTTTAATGAGAACAACAATAACTTGTTTCCTTTGTTTCAGATTCAAACTATGAAGCATTTTGCAGTATTCTTCCTGCTTCATTTGGCAACAAACTGGGTCCGTGCAGATAACCATGGGTGCAATAATTATCGAGAAATTACCATCTGCGACCAAGTTAACGATCCGGAAATTTTACGCACTTTTCTTCAATCGGAAGATACGAGAGCTAGTATCGATATAAATCAATGTCATTTGGAAACGATCCCACCTGGTTTATTTCCAGAGAACGTAACACAGCTAACTATTCAGAATTGTGGAATAGTCGGGATCGAAAGGGGGGCGTTGGCTGGATTAAACGAATTGGAAGAACTAACAATGTTTTTCAATTCAATGCATAAACTTCAATCGGGAATTTTTGAAGGTGCTTCGTCACTGAAAACTGTCAGTATGTTTAATTGCAATATAGAAGATTTGGAAAAAGGAACCTTTGTTGGCCTACATAATTTAACAGTGATGGACTTGACAAACAATAATATTACTACGTTAGTAGATGGCGTTTTTGAAGATCTCAGGTCATTAGAAACTTTAGATTTACAAAGTAATAAACTCGTAATTTTTGATGAAGGTTCGTTTAGAGGTTTGAAAAGTCTGAAGAATTTATATCTTTCAAGAAATAGAATTTCGACTTTTCCAAGAAAGACCTTTGTGGAACTTAATGCACTACAAGAATTGTTTTTGAATTACAATAAGCTACAACGCTTGGATAATGGTCATTTTGCTGGATTGTTGACACTTAAACGTTTGTACATAAAGAACAACGAGATCTCTTTTGTACAGCCTGAAGTATTTCAAAATTTAAAAGCTTTGGAATATTTAGATCTGAGCTACAATCTAATATCTCCCTTAGATGTTAGGACTTTTAAAGGATTAAATCCACTAAAAGATTTAATTTTAGCAAACAATGCTTTTTCTTATATGCATCCAGGAACGTTTAGTGATTTGAAGTTGTTGACTAACTTAAATTTGGAATATAATAATATTGAAGTTATAGAAGTAGACACCTTTGTAGGATTAAAGAATTTGCAGAGACTAAATGTAGGTAATTGCATTCTTCGAACTATTAAAAATGAATCTTTTGCATCATTAACACACTTGGAATATTTAAATCTGGAGAACAATTATCTAACAGCAGTAAATGACACAACATTTAAAGGTTTATATCTTTTGAAAGATCTGTATGTATCAAATAACCAAATTGATAATCTGACACCGAACATGTTTAGAGATTTAAAGAACTTGGAGCGATTACACTTGAGTAGGAACAACTTAAGAAATCTCGACACTCGCATGTTCTCTGGTTTAATACATCTCAAGGTGTTATATTTGGACGCTAACAAAATCAATCGTTTGACATCGCGGGTTTTTGAGCAGATGTCCAATCTCGAGATACTTTCCTTAGATATGAATCAAATAAAAGTGATCGAAGAAAGCGCTTTTGAAGGTCTTTCTAAATTGAGAGAATTGAACTTGCAAAATAACCAAATCGATTATTTGGAAAAGGGCACGTATATGGATTTGAAGAATGTTACATTTAGTCTTTATGGAAATAAGATGTCAAAAACAGCAATGGGAGAAGTTTTTGGTAATCTAGATCATGGAAATGACATTGAAGAAGACTAAATGTGTATATAATATAACGAAGGTCTATTTGTAAGGCTAGAATTAGAATTAGTCTTAGAATATTTAAGCATGGCTATGTATAATAATACTAAATGTTTTTACGCTTAATAAAAAGTTAATTGTAAATACTATTCAAATCTTGCCCTAAAAAAAGGATCAGTAAAGTATGTTTTAGAGTTTCTAAAACTCCTTCTTATTGTGATATCTACCTGAGCTGTATGATATGTGCGCAGTACCGTACAGTAATGTACTATAATGTAAACACAGTACATGGCGTACAAGTAGGTATAAAGTGGCAACAGTGTAGCCAGTCGGTTTGAACAGTACCAGATGTAGGTATCTAGATGTAGGTTATTGGCCAGTAAATCATTTCTTTAACTCTGTTTTTTTTGGTTTGCGGCCAATTGAATGTACATCACAATAAACGGTGTACTTGTGCATTAACGAAAAAATCGTTACAGCATGTCGCGTGAAATAGGTCCTCTTTCATGTAATGCAAACATGGCGCAGACGAATCAGAACAGTAAAAAATACTTTTTTTAATAGTCAAATTTTGCATTATTATTTTAAGAGGCATAAAAACTCTTCTTTTACTCTGTAAATTGACACTTACTTGAACACGTTATGATAATTACTGTAAATCTTAATGCTCTGACAGAGACATCTTATACTCATATAGGGATATGTCACTGTTTCATTTGCTGTAGACCAATAAATTATTTCTGTATGAGATCCGTACGTGCTTTACGACCGAAACGAGGTTTACTATTTTATTATTTAACAAAATTTTCATGAATTTTGTCTGCAAAAGCTCACTTAACCATAAGAAGCGATAAACACTATTTTAATTAAACTGTGTGCAACTTTTTATTACAACGCAGCTACTCTTGAATACTTGACCAGAGCGCATATTGAACGTGGGAATTGAATTCCAACTTAACCTAAATGAAATATCCCATTATACACAGAGCCGTACTAAGATTTTCTTTTAAATGAATTATTAAAATTTTTAGCATGTTACACATCCACCAAGTCGTCACGGAGCTCAGAACCAGGATTACACGAATCTAGCAGTAGCTAATAAAACAACACATCAAGGCAAGTTTAACATTACATTACAGCTTAATATCGTGATATTTTAAAATTACACCTAAAAACAAACTCCTGTTACTTTCTATAATAATCTCAGAGTCTTGTAAATCTATATTTCGTCTTATGAATTTTATTTTGAGACTGCTAACTATGACTGAGTCCTTAACTGGATTCCTTGATTAAGAACTCATCTTTTTATATAACAATAATTTTATACGATGGGATCACCAGTAGTTTTGCTTTAATGAGATTTTATCATGTGAAAGTTTAAAAGTGGCGGTTTGGAAATATTCATCAAACTTGACAGATAAATTTGACTTAACCTCAAATAACTCTATGAATGAATATTATAAAATCAAGAAAGTGTTAGATTTATTTCTTTGGAAAATAAATTTCATTTAAATTGGTTTATTCTTTCAAAGCGTAAAGGAATTTACTTACGGTTTTTACAGTGATCTGAATTTCAGGATAAGTATTCACTTTTATAATAAACCTTCTTTGTAGCAACACTGTTGTAATTTTCATATGGTAGAACAAAAGCACTAAACCTTTTTTTAATTTATTTAAAACACTTTTTATAACACATGCCTGATAAACTTAGATGTGGTTTTCTTCTTGGGTTCTTTCAGGTGCTGTCTGTGTAAGTGGTGTAGTTCCCCCCTTTAATGTGGCTGCTGACAACCTGCACTCAGCCTCCGGCCTCTATGTCTGGGAGTTGCTGAAACATGGAGGTAACTTTGTCGAAGAGTTTATTTTACCGTCCAATGTCAATTTGTATTGTTGACTTTAAAAACTTTTTCTTCTTTTCAATTTACTGGTAGATGTTGCTCATCGATGGATTTACATTCAGCTTGCCTCGATGTCTAGCCTTTAAGATCTCAGGAGTATTAGTATGTGTAGAAAGCTTAGGTAATCTTTCTGCTTTATTTTACTTTCTTTTTATATTATGATAGTAATTAAAACTCGGAAAGTGTTTATATGATGGTTTAATATTTTGTTTCAATTTTTTAACAAAACTTTAATCGAAACATAAATTTTACATCTTAAATTCATTTTGTGTAATTTTACAATACATCTTATTTACCTTAGAGACCAATAGAATCTAATTCTCCTCTATTTTCTCAATATAGACCAACCTTGGTCATTATTTATTTAAATCTTTCTAATTTAAATCTTAAATTTATTTAAGCTCAACAAGATGTGTTCCCTTCCAGAAGAAAATTTATTAAAAAAAATGGCCGTCCTTTTATATGATTTGATCAAAATAACTAAATTCTTTGAAAAAAATTTAAAAACAAAAGAATCTTGACATAGCAAACATTCCTTAACCCTATTATTATTTATAATTTTGCATTAATACAAAACTAATTAAATAAATTTATAGAAAATAAAACTCTGTATTTAATGGTATACAACAATGCGGTTAACAAATAAAATTAACCTTTCAAAATTATTGTTGATGAGATAATCTCTTAATTCTAACACCTCTTAATAACACCTTTTTAAGTAATCCTTTCTTCACAAAACTAAACAATACATAATTAATAACATTATTTAAGTGTTTTTAGATGCCAAAAACTTTACAAGCCATTTTACAATTTCAAATAAAAGTTAAAAAAGCGCAGCAAAACCATATATTTATATGTGATACTATCACGCACGTAGTGCCTATGTAATAATAATAATCGCCCCCTCCATCTTGCACAAGCTTCATAGCTTCTGGGGCCTGGTTTCCAGGTTATAGGTTGTAGCAATTATTATTCTTATTATTATTATCAACAAAAGTCAGCCTTTACATAAAAAACTGTATCAACTCTGTGGATATAATGTTCCTCTACAAATTCCCGCAAAAACAAGCTAGCGAGCAGCTTTAATATTATGAAATGCATCAAAACTGCAGTCTGAAAATATATCGTTAACATGGAAACAAAGTTTCAACTAAAATTCCACAAGGTAAGTGCTACATATTTGTATACCTACATTCCTAATACAATACATTTTGTCTGTTCCAGATGAATTCTTTTTTTGAAATAGAATCAAACTTAATTCAGTTGAAAAAAATGTCAAAACGACAACTAAATCGTCAAGTTATAAGAAATGCCATCTAAATTCTACGACGCTAGTTGCTGTATGCACATCAAATAAGTACCAAGGTTGAAGCTCTTACTTTGCAGCAATGACCCAGCTCCAATTTTTCATCAAAAATGACTACTAACTTTTCATCTTCTTTGAAGAACTCTGTCATCGAAATCCAATCCCGTAAACCATGTTAAGCCCGATGAAATGTTTACAGGTCTTTATTTCGCGTTTCCTCGTTAGGCACGTTGTTCTTCAATTGAACCCATTTTAACGATTCTTAGGAGTTCACCATTTATGTAAGCAAGAAACGGCTTGATATGCCGTGGATCCTCCGTTCTAAGCCAACAAAGCACAGTCCTAGAATCGGTCCACATGTATGGACCAGTTCGTTCGTTTTTGATTTGGTGATCGTTAACTGACGGACTATTGCAATTTTTCTGTCACTCCCCAGGTCATTTCACCATGTATGTAACATCACGTTTCTTTAAACTAATAAATACTAACGAAATCTCAGTACGGTTCTGGCAGTTTAGTAAAATTCAATTATGTCGGAATAATTAATGTATCCCCAAATACAAAAGAGTACCCTCGATACATATTCGTAAGCAATGTCTCATACTTTAGTAGAATTTCTATTGATGCAAGTGTTTATTTTAATGTGTTCTCATGCCAAACAAAGGCTTATTTTTCGAGAAATGGAATGTTCCAGAATAAAAAATTGTTTTTAATTCCGAGCTTATAAGGGCTAAAATCTAATATTAGTGTTAACAAAAAATTTCCTTATGGTTAAAATATAATAAACTTTGATCTGTAGTTTTAATACATATTGCGTTGCAATTCCACTAGTATATAAAGTACCGACAAAAAGGAATTTTCTGGAACAGGCTGTCTAGACAGCACCTGCAAAGATTATTTGCTTTCCGTTGCGTACAGATTCAAAAGGAATCCCTTAAGTTTTTCGTTAAGATTTTTTTGGAATAAATGACATAAACCTATTTTATTGGCTAATAAAAATCCCGCTATTTTTCTATTGGTTTATTTAAAGTCTCGTCCTCCTCAGGAGATCATACCACCGCAAAATAGTTTTAGTTTAGAGTCAGTCGAAGATAGTTCAAGATAGGGGCTGGTTGAATACACAGCCGAGCGAAGTGGCGTTCGGCACGCGGAAGGCCTCGCGTCTTCCCCGTGAGAAGAATTATTTCGAGTTACAGTTTTAGTTTCAAGTTGTTTAGGTGAATTGGTGTGGTAAAACATTTAAAAAAAGTGCGGAACTCTCATTATGTCGTACAGGGGTTGATGGCCGTTGGCACTTCCCAAATATTCAGTTTTATGTTAAGATATAGACAAAAGTGCAGAAATTTCAGTGACTAATTTAGAATCGCTTTTACTGAAATCTAGTAATTAATTCCGTACGAGTTGTCAAATTATAGACAAAGTGCAGTTAGTTTAGCGGCTACATTTCAGTTTTGTTGAATGATCTTGCTTGATCAAAATACAGTTACTATACTTAGTAATTATGTTTACCGAAGTTAATTTATCGCCAATTATTTATTTATTTCATTTCGTATTTCAAACACTTGTTTATATACTACAATTAGTAAAATAAGGTATATCTTTATCTCCGTTGTCAATGAAACCGGAGTTCAAGACGTTCTTGATCTCCGTTGTTGTTGGCAACGTAAAAATCATTCGATGTTGGATAACAGCCACACGTGACATGCTACTTTTCATCTCCTTGGTTACGCGTATGATGATACAGACTTGCTTCATTATACAATAAATTCGGATGAATTTTAAAAGGGAGAAATTAGGATTGAAATACGAAATAAAATAAAACAACTTATGCAATACGGAGATCAAGCTTCTTTAAATCTTTGTTTTATTGTGAAAACCTTTTGATTAATTGCAGAATTTCCTTTAGGCTTTTAATTTCCTTCCTAAATTTTTGTTTAAAAAATTTGTTTTCTTCCGTTGTAAACGACGGACCGGAACATCTAAAACGACAAACCTTTTATCGAATACGAGGGGAAGGACAGACAACAACATTAGCTTCTTATTACTATTACTTTTTGCTTCATACTGTAAAATTTGTAAATCCTTTGTGATGTGATTATTAAACGAACTTTAGTTTATCGCTTAATAGAATAATAAAATATTATTGCACGACTTAATGCTACCTTTTCTGCAGAAAAAGTATTCTGGAAGTATCTTGCTATTGAGTTTATATTTTTCATTTTTAACTTAATGTGCTACAGATCAAAGCCACTTTCTAGCACTCCTAGCACTACACCATAGCAGAGTAATCTGTGTTGTCGGAGTTTAGTAATTCTGTTGCTGTATATGAACAGGCTACACCAACTGGCTTAGGCAAGTTTTGACATTAATCAAGTTTTGACCATGTACAATATTCTTTATTCTAAAGGTAGTTTATATTAAATTGAAGAACTGAAGTGTATCAATAATATTTTATTAAAGCTTTACAATAGTACATTTACATTAATACAGCTGTTTACGTTCTAATTTATATTTAAGAAATAAAATAGTCACAACCACACTGTTAAGATTCAAACCGTTTTCTAAATGCTGTTAATACTTTTTGTGGAAGCTTGTTAGCTTTTAGACGTAGACTTTCTAACTTCTTTAATGGCTCAAATGACTCTAGTGTAAGAATTCTAATCATATTCTTCTCCAAATTCAACGAGGTCAAATTAGATAACTGATGAAATATGGAAACATCTAATACGGTAAGTCGGTTTCCCTCAAGATCAATAGATTCCAACCTTGGGAGGGCATCAAATGCCCCAATTTCAATGTTTTCTATAATGTTTTTAGATAAGTCTAAATTGGTAAGGCTAGGTAAATTAGAAAAGTAATCTTTTCTGATAGTTTTTAGACGGTTATTATTTAAATAAAGGTAAAAGTAAGGTGCAGTGCAAAGATGCGACGAAGATCCATCTAATGGATTAGTCTGGATTTCTTCTATGCTATTATTAGAGAGATATAATGTACAACCGATGGTAATATCACTGAATAATGCTTTGTGTATAGTTTTTAATCTATTATTAAACATCCATACGCCTAGAGATGATGCAGTCGAATGTTTCTGACAAATTCTTTTAAATACGTCAGATTCAATTTGTTCTATATTGTTTTCATTCAGATATAAATATTCCAAGTTAGTCAAATCTTCAAAATACTCGTTTTTGATTATTGGCAACTTGTTACCTGATAAAGATAGTAACTTTAATTGTTTTAAAGAAGAAAACACGCCAGGTATTAACGTCTCTAAATTATTATTATTTAATGTCAAATCTTTCAAATTAGGCGTGTCTTTAAATGTATCAGGACTTAAACATGAAATGCTATTGCCGCTTAAGTCGATAGACTCAAGAAATAAAAACTGTGTAGAGAACACCGCTTCTATAGATTCAATTTCATTTTCTTCCAGATCCAAATATTTTAACTTAGAACTAGTGCCATTAAACGCACCGGTCTCCAATGTAGTTATACGATTTTCACTTAAATTCAAACGTTCAACTTTATTGAGGTTTCCAAAGCAATTATTTCCTATAACAGTCAAACAATTGCTTGAGATATTCAAGTAATTTAGAAAATCCATGTCTCTAAAAGCATTTTCTGGAAGTTGTTCTAATTCATTGTTTGCCAAATCAAGATGTTCTAGTTGCCTCAAACCTTTAAATGAACACTCTTTTATGGTGGCTACATGGTTTTTTTGCAATTCGAGCTTTTTTAATATTGAAAGTTCTTCAAAAACGCCTTCTTCAATTATCTCCAGTTCATTTTCCTGTAAAGTTAAAAGATGCAGAGCGGTTAAGCTATCAAAGGTTCTTGGTTCAATGTGTTTTAGTTTGTTTTTATGAAGCGTTAACTCCTCCAACGAGGACAGATCTTTAAAAATGTTTGTAGGTAAACATTCAATTTGACAGCACGCCAAATTTAAAATAGTTAATTTATGCATCCCCAAAAATAGCCGACTTGGTAATTCTTTTAACAGATTATTGTGAAGGTTAAGTTGTTTAAGATCAGTTAAACGTTCGAATGCTAGATCCTCAATTTCTTCTATTCCACAAGAATGTAGCTTTAATACTTCACAAATTGTAGTGGTATTAAATAACTCTTTTTTAATATTGCCCAATGGGTTGAAGTGTAGACTTAAAGAGTTCAGACGCAGATCATTGAAGCAGCTCCTATTCAACTGATTTATATTATTGTTATTAAGTGACAAAGTGTTCAGCATCGTTAAACCTCTAAACGATTCAGATTCAATAGAAGTTAATTTATTGCTATCAAGGAATAACAGAGTTAACATTTTTAAATCACTCAGACAATTATCCTCGAGTTCACAGATCTCATTATTATTAGCATAGAGATTTATCAAGAATCCTGTGTTTTTAAACAAGCCTTCATTTAGAACTTTTAAGTTGTTATTAGATAGATCAAGTTGTTGTAAATTCTTAGTATTCTGGAACAATTCTACTGGAAGCGTTCTTAAAGTGTTATTGGACAAATCTAGTATTTCTAAGTTTGTCAGATCGTTCAAAGCGTCACCATCAATTCGCTGAATTCGATTTCCGTCCAACTTAAGAAGTGTAAGCAGAGTTAGATTTTTGAACAACTCACTTGAAATTTCTTTTATGCCGTTATCGTGTAAATGCAATTCTTTCAGTTTATGCAAGCTAGAAAACAGACTGTCTTCTAATTTTCTAATATTATTATGACATAAATGTAAATTTTCAAGACGCGAAAACTTATCAAAAATCCCTTTAGGCAAAATTTCTATCTCTGCCCAATCCAAGGTGAGCTTATCTGCTTCTTGGGCTTTTTCGATGTCTATGAATCTGTCTTTAAACAACTTTAGAATCTTGTTTTCGGTCTTTTCTTCGTTAGTTGGAGTTTCAGAGGATGTATTACCATCCATTCTAGGATCCTAAAACAGACAAAGAAAAGGTTGAGAAAACAGATAGTAGAGTGTATACAATTGCAAATTCTGCTTAGAAATGAATTCTGTTAGCAAGTTCTGCTAATGACCACGACCCACAGTAAAATCCTTCGGTCGTCGGAGAATTTCTGTGGATATGGAGAAGAGCGGGGAAGGCTTTTTCAAAATTGCGCATACGATTGTTTGTGTTAGCTTACATTTATCGAATTTTTTGCAATCGATATACAGGGTGGTTCAGATTATTTGCCCGAACTTCACCACCGAGTTCCAATGAGCAAATCTTAAAAACGTTTTTTCCGCTGAGAAAGTGTCCACTTTCATTCCTACGGAATATTCTCTGTTCTACGCACTTTCTCTAATCATATGTTACATTTTTTATTCTCCAGCATTGATGATTCCGAGGAAAACGCTGATTCTTCAGACTAGCCTTATTCGAAGCAAACCTACTCATTTTGTCAAAATATTTTATAGTTTTACATATATTCTTTTCTATATAGAATTTGGCAGCTGTATCTTTATATATTTTGTAGGCGAATATATAAAGTGAACCCGCCTGATCTAACTGAATTTATATCAATCTCTGCAGCATGTTCTCAAAACACAGGACTACTTTCATATCAGTATATACTCAATAGTCAGAAGAAAACACGCAACTTTCACAGCAATATATTCAGCAAAAGTCTATGAGTTTACGTATGGTCAAAATTTTCTTAAAATACTTTAAAAATCTACGTTGTTAAGGTCAAGACCTTCATTACTATTGCTATAAACACACACTCATGTTTCCAACTCCGATTGTAACTGGACATCAAGTGACGTTGAATACAAAGTTTCTCGAATCATGTGTAAGTCTACATCTCTACCAATTGTCAGTAGTCAAACTTTTGTCTCCCACGAGAAGTTTCTACTAGAATATAGAATATAAGTAGAATATAAAATATAACGATATCCTTACTGGCCGCTTTTTTTTAAACTTTAGCGAAAACAGCACTAATATACAATATGGCGGCGGTACGCCGAAGTGGGTACTCATATCGACTCAGGACAATTGTCAATAGATTTCACACTCTAGTAATATGCAAAACGACACTTTCTGTGGAAAAATATGACACAATTAAAATTTTCGATTTAATACCATTTTGTTCAGAAAATACGCTCTAAGGGGCACGCATCTAGAAAAAGAACTTTTACTCGTCGGGCAAAAATATTTCTAATAATATTGACAGATAAAATACTTCAAAACTAAATTATTCACTATTTTCCAAGTTATTTTCAACTAGTGTAAATGTTCATCAATGTTGCACACATATTTCTAACCCCGTGCAAGTTTTCTGCTGGCCACCTACATCATGTCTGATGCCTCACACACGTGTAAGCACACTTTGACAAGCGCTATGAAATCGCCCACATTACAATTTCTCCATCGCCCTTTTCTGCTTGTAAACTGCTGATCTTGCATTTATAAACCCTATATAATACGAGCCTTTCCTCTAATAATAGAACTCAATTTCCTTTGGGAACTCACCAACCATCATGCCAGAGCCAGTCTTTGCTTGTAGTATACTTAGGATAAGTCTAGAATCTGCAGCAGTTGACATAGAGATGTGCGTTACTGCCTTTTCTAATACCTACTTAGGATTTGTCTAGAACCTGTCATGGCTGACATGGTCGTTACTGGATTACCCTACTGCTTTATTAGTTTGTAGTCGTTTCATGTTCGTTATATCTAGTAAGACCTTTTTCTTAAAGTTAAAATTGTTCTGGTCT
The DNA here is from genome assembly GCA_929113105.1 of Agrypnus murinus. Lineage (NCBI taxonomy): Eukaryota > Metazoa > Arthropoda > Insecta > Coleoptera > Elateridae > Agrypnus > Agrypnus murinus. The sequence goes on along the minus strand of OV816029.1, from coordinate 22,908,865 downwards.
TTTTCTATAATTCTAATATAGTTATTAGCCCAAAATAGTTAAATATTAAAATTATTAATAATTGATTTTCATTGAAGAATATGGATACCAGAGGTATATTAATTTGCAAATGAAGCGATGTAATCGTTTATTACCAGGTGTTTTGTCTGACGTCTTGGCGGGAGGGAATGGGTTGTGTGACGTCATTGTTCCAAGATGGCCGTCGCTATAGTTTATAAATCAAATTACTAGTCTAGTATACTTAGTGATATCAAATATTTCCTAGAAGAAGGTCTGTAAAAGGACTTCATATTCCTTATTGTTTAGAGTTTGTTCTTTTCTATGCAGCTTTCTGTACGCAGTTCGTTTTTATAATTTCTAATTTTTTTCTTCTAGTTTTTTTATGATTCTGGTAATTGACAGCATTTGCGAAAATTAAAAATTATTTAAAAATTTAGTAGACTTGTCTATTGCGACAACATTGACTTCCTCGAGCATACTATGTATGGTAAATGGAGTTTGCACCGCAGTACAATTGCGGTAGTCTATCAGGAAAAGGAGCAGTTCATGTCCTAAACCCAATTAAAATATCAGAACCATCATCACTTTGATAACTGTAAAAGATTTTTCAGCTCCTGTCAGAGATCATGTCATAGACCACAGAATCTTGAGATCAGCCAGTCACTGATTATACAGATATGCAAAATGGAAATCTGCTTTCAACAAAATTCTCTCTTGTTTTAAGGACTCGTTGTCAGGTAATGAAGTAGTGACGCGCTGATCAACAACACCTAACTTTCCTCTTTTGGAGAACATCAATGATTTAAGTACAGATCAGAATTATTTATTGGATATTTGTATGGCTGTATCAAGTGGAAATTCCCCACTAGATTTATCTTTGAGAAACTCTGGAAAAATTGCTCACTCCAGGTGGCTTACATTAGCAAACCGTATACTTAGATTGTATGTGGCAACTGAAAATCCAACTGATAACCTTAAGACTCTGGCTGAGTATATTGTGAAAGTGTATGCACCTGTGTGGCTTAACATTGAGTTAAAACCTTCATGTACTTTATGGTGCCAAATATCTATTTAAGCTTATTTCATATTCACGCTATCTCTCTGATGACTTCAAGAACGTTCTTGACCCGGCTATTCAAAGAAATGGGTACTTTGCTGCTACATGAAATCTCCTTTTGTCCATGCTATGTGATGAGAGCAAAATTGTAAGAGAACTTGGTTTACGACGTGTTTTAAAAGCTAGGACAGAAAGTAGAGGCGGAGTCAGGAAGTTTACAGTTCCAAAGATAAACTTTGACGCAAAGGATTACATCGACATGATATCATGGGCTGAAAATGACTAACTGAACCCCTCCTTGGTAAAACATGTTTTCAGTGACTCTCTCAAAGAATTTATACAGAAGACATCTGAAGCTCAACCAAATAGTAAAGTGGACCCGCTTATCGACTTTCCCCGGCTTCCTTGGGTAAGTTCGGCATTCAGATCTATTTAGCTCGAAGAGCTCGGTTTCCATAGTATCCATTATTGCAAATAATTGTAACTATGGCAATAAAGCTTTTGGAGCAAAAAGAGTTACAATGCCGAACTTACCCCTTGTCACACGCAAGAGAGGGGTATATAAGCAAAAATTGACTCACGCAAGAGTATGCCTAAATTTAATACAAGAAAAACAATGTGTCAATTACGTCAGAATAATGTGTCAAAATAAATATTTTGCAACTGATTTGACGAGCTTTTATTTCAACCTTATTTACTACTATTTGTAACAATAAAAATGTAACTTACGTTAAGTATAGCTTAAATTATGTACAATAACCCCGTATGCTAGGTATGCAAAACTGTTTGCTTAACAAGGTTTTATAAATCTACTGCGCCTAAAACTTTGGAAGTTTGCAAAAGCTGTTTGAAGCTTTGCATACTATTGCAAATGTGCATATATATAGCTTAAGTTATTAGAAATCGAGTGCAATTTGTAAAATTCGATTGCGTTTATTTTTGCAATTTTGGTGACGTTTTACATCTCTTCATAGTTTTGTTACGTTTATAAATAATTAGATTTTTTGGTTCGTTTACGTGGTCATTTATGAAATATTTCATCGGGTTCGAATGGACGGCAAAAATCTCGCAATTTAATGAAAAGAAGTTCAAGTTTCGATACTTGGATCCTGAGATATTAAACTTTTTGCGTACGTATGCACTACTCGTATATTATTTACCATATTGAAATGAATCAAAATCGTGTGTATAATGTGAATCTTGTAGAATAAGTATGCAATTGCCCAAAATTATTAGTTGCATATTTCTAATTGAAATTATTGCAATAGGGTGAGACGCGCGCTCAAAAATCGGACAATCGCCTACTTAGTCTAATGCATACTTATGCAAAAATTCACAGGATCCAAGCATCGAAACTTGAACTTTTTTAAATTGCGTATTTTTTGCCGTCTATTCGAACCCGATAGAATATTTCATAAATGACCTCGTATACGTATCAGAAAACTAATTATTTATAAACGTAGCAAAACTATGAAGAGATGTAAAACGTCACCAAAATTGCAAAAATAAACGCAATCGAATTTTACAAATTATGTTCGATTGCTAATGACTTAAGCTATACATATGCACATTTGAAATAGTATGCAAAGCTTCAAACAGCTTTTGCAAATTTCCAAAGTTTTAGGCGCAGTAGGTTTATAAAACCTTGTTAAACAAAAAGTTTTGTATACCTGGCATACGAGTTTTGAGTGCTTATTGTACATAATCTAATCTATACTTAACGTAACTTTAATCAATATTGGTTGACTATTTAAATTTTTATGGCAACTTAAAAAACATACGCGATTTTGGCAGTTTCTTCAATTTTGCAACTTAATTATTTCAGATATAACAATCCAACCGGTGCCATTTTGTAGCTATTTTTATTATAAACAAATCATATACTGAACTTTTTTCGTAGTAAGCCATCCTGATGATCTACGGAAGAAAAACACGTCAAAAATGGTTGATGGCGTCTTAAGTTGTTAATAACTTTTCTGCTGTCACTACGATTTAGTACGCAACTACATATATTATTCTACACACTATTCTGAATAGGTTTGTGCAATAAAATAGCTGTTAACACGAAAATACACTTTTCACATCTCTATTGACTGGACTAATGATCATTTGGCCGACCCTACTAGAATTTAGCCGAATCTGGAGGAATTCCACCCCGAATAGGGATATTTATCGTGTCAAACATGGCATTGACACGGGACCTACAGTTTTAAATCCTATCCGAAAAGAAGGCATGTTTTAAATTTTTCTCCGCTATGAAAAATTACCAGCTCGGGGGATCGAACCTGCGATCTTTGGATTATGAAGCAAACATGCAAACCACCAATCCACCAAGACTGGCTTATTTTATTATTATTATTATATTTTGTAATTAATAATCTTTTCCAATTCTAATACTTATACTCGTATTTACAACTATATTTTGTAACATTATATGTCCGAGAAAACCATAAAAAATAATTTATCAAAGTTTATAATTTCTCAACTTTTTTAATTTTTTTACAAACTGTAAGCTCTTTGCGGCACCTCAAGATGTTGTCGTATAGCAACAAAATTTTTTCTTCTTTTTTTTGAACCTAAAAGGCAACTTTTCCCCACTATTACAAAACTAAAAGAAAAAAAAATTAAAAAAGGTCACTTTCGTTCCACCATTGCACAGTGTGCATGCGTCAAAAGTCACTAAGGCGCACCGAACTGTGTCAGTGTGTGTGGCGATAAAGACTTCTGTAGTGACAACAAACTTGGAGATGTTGAAAATGAACTCCGGAGTTCAGAAAATGACTTGCAATACCTTTATTTCTCTCTTCAAATGTAAATAGCTACTGTACTTTTAATAAACTTTCTAATTTAATGAGTATGCAGTGGAAAGTTAGCAATGAAGTAACAATAATTTCAATTTGAAATAACAAAAAATTCTGTATGTATTTTTAAATTCCTATGATCATGTTTAATAAAAAACCTATTATCTATTCTATTTTTTTATAGAACCTCCCTAAAAGCAGTTACAGCTCAAAAACGAAATTGGTATTGATTCAACGACAGTCATCTTGAATTAACGATTCACAAATTCAGACAAAACATTTGGCGGTACACGATTGTATGTTTCATTGACAATTCATCCCCAGTAGGCTAGAACGATGTTACTTGGCTGACAAATTTAAAATGTTTGTATTTATTAAATGAACTTCCTATTACAATTTTTCGTATTCATTGTTCACTAGCTAAAATACACCCTGTCTAACATGCCCCTGTATTATAATAGCTCGAATTTATCTCTCACGCTTTATAATAAACTTAATAATAGACCTTGTATTATAATGTGTCGAATTTATTCATTGCCGTTTATAATAAATTTAAAGTTAATCTAATTTCTAGATTTATTTATGACTCCATTTGACAAAATAAAGAAAGTTTTTGTCTCCATGTTATACCACGTAATAAAAGTTTGATAGTATGAGAAAATAATATTTTTTGTCGAAAGCAAACACGTTTTATTCTAAGAGTGATGAAAGAATTAAATGTCATAGGCAAATTTGGTTTATTTATCTTTGGCGAACCGTGACATAAGTAGGATGCTTGAAAAATCTTGATAGGTCTCTCATTTTTCATTCAATTCATGCTTAAGGATGTTTATTTTCTATCTTGCTAAATATAGAAGGAGAAAGATCCAGTGGGTGGTTAAAAAAACACGACTAGAGTTTGCCAAACACAGCGTTACGGTTCAGTCTTGCACCCTGTTTAAGCCAATTTTGTGTAAATGGTTAAATTTTCAAGTAGTATTTACTTAAGAGATTTGTTAAGTTTAAACCAATTCGATAAATAGATTTTGATCGATTTATTTTCCGTACTTTCCAAAGTGTAATCTTACGTCCTGATTTTTATCCGGTGTGTGAATATTATTCAACATTTGAATTTTATTCGATGTCGCAGTTTTTATTCGGCATACAAAAGTTAGTGAGTGACCAAATTGTCTTTGATTTTTCGAATCCAGATAAATGCAAGATCGTATACGGTGCGGGTCAAAGATACCACCGCTTGCTACAGAGTTGTATGAGATACTTGACGAAATCTGGAACGTTGTTTAAAGGACAAAACATTAGTTTTGGAAACTGCCAACTCAGCTTTTTAAAACGGCGACTGGGAATCATCTTGAGCTGATTTTTAAATATAAAAGAGTCCAGAGTTCTTATTTTTTATAACAGCCTTAAAGTGCGTAATATATTGCCAAAGTTTAGAAATGCCGCCATTTTCCGAACAAGATAGCGGATTATAAATTTCGAAATTTTTGAAATTTAATAGACCTACATGTTTGTTTCGACAATGATACCATCTCTAAACTTTAGCAACGTATTTAGCATTGCTAGGCCTTCCAAATAACGTGCCACTCAACTCCTTTTTGTATTGAAAATAAAATGTTGGCTTCCCTTGCAGATGGAAAACAATAACCACCATTTTCCTCTGTTCTCAAGACCTCAACAGCATCTTCGAATTTTGGTGTTACTTGATCTCCTTTCGTATTTGAAAAAATCCAAAATGTGCCATCGCAATTTTGCAAAAGCTAAGTCGACGATTTCCGGATAACTTTTGGAGATAATCGGGAGACTTTTGCATAATCGGATAACTTTTGCATACTCAAATAATCTTCGGATATTCGAATATATTCAATCCGGCCCAATCTGTTTCCAATTCGATCCGCATGCGAGTACCCTCTAGACCTAAATTATTATTTTTAAATCTATACCTGCGTCTGCGACTAATTGTGAGTTAATTTTTGAAAGTTTTACATTTTTAGGGTCTTTTTCTATAATAAAAGGATAAGTTTTGTTTATATATTGTAAGAGATTTACCTTTATTGCTAGGAATTTGAAACGAACAAAGTGAATTTTGGTTTTTTAAATTTAAATCTAGCAAAAATTTTACAATAGATACTTACAAGTAGAATTTCCTTTGTATGATATTTTAAACTGGAGTGTTGACAAAGTTAACCATGACCTACCACAAGTAGAGCTTGAACTTGAGTAGACAAATCGATGACTCGCTAGGCATGCGCAAAGAGGTGGGTTTCACTTTTAAACTTACACAGGTTGGTGATCTTCCAATAGGTTCATTTATCTACAGTAGGGGTTCAATAAGAATAATTAGGAACAAAACGAGTTGTTAATAACTGCAAAGAATTTGTAACTAACCTCTGTGTCGCATCTGAATTCTAATTTACCATTTCTTCAAACTAGATTAAGAGACCAAAAGGCGAAAATCAAACGAGATATCAAAAGGACTGTACCATTCTTTACTGGTTAAAATTTTTGTTACAATATGAACCGAAAAATATTTCGCTATATTGTAATAGCTGCCTCCGAAAGATTATGACATTATTTTCTCTATAACCGTGAATTTCTTACATGTACATGCCACAAACTGCAACATTTATGAAATGTCAAAATAATTGTCTTAACGATTTCTTGATCAAGGATTGGCCATGCAATTTGAAAATTATTGCCCGTGCAAGTGAAAAGAATGATCTTGTATAAAACCATTTTCCAGAACTTATTTTTAATCCTAAAACAAAAGTTAAAGTTTAAAGTTACAAAATAAATATTGTTCATACAAAATAAATATTGTTCTAACTCTTTACTTCCATGACTTTGATAATTTACGACTTTTTCTGCTGTTAGATATAGAGTTTTCACAGTTGTCTATATATGTAAAGAAATTAAAGAAGTAGTTTAGGCGCTATACGAAGAGAAGTTGCTAGGTACTGCATATCGTGTTAAAGCAAAGAATCCCAGGACATCCGGAAGATCAATACTGTGGACTGTGATGCCAAAGATTTTTTATCCTACCCCAAAATGTCGGTCAATTTCCAAAATAAAATGCACTTAAACCGCCAACTCATTTTCTATTACAATTGGGCCAAGTAAGATGTCATTTTTAATATTTCTGAGTTGATTAGAGGCAGACCCACAAGATCCGATGATATTGTTTGTAACGCTGCTACTGTTTGCATGCAATTTGGCCGCAATGTTTCAAAATATATGAAAAGTATCCAGCCTCATGTAACTAGAAACGCTGTCTTGGATTGGAACACACGTGTCGATTTGATGAAGGACTTTTCCAGGCTCGACAATACTTCTCTGTCAGCATCACTCTGCTCTACATTAAAAAAGGCAAACGGGGATATTATCGCCCATATTATACAAACCGTTGATGAGGTGCTAACATTGTCATAATTCGTACTGGTGGTTTTGATGTTAGATACCGTCGATATTGTCACAGTTTTTTTTGTTTTAGGGTTCTTTCTACAAAAGTGTTGGTTCTTGTGTGATTACGGGAAAAACAAAATATTCCTCCTTTTTTTTGTTACGCACCATTGCATGCCATTCTAACATTGAATCATTGACGCAAAGGTAAAAGATAAGCTTTCACCGCCTGGAAAAATACCTAAAAAGCACCGAAATATTCAATGTCACTTATCTCGAACCCTAAAAGCATTTTTAAAATTTTTAAAACCCCGCTAGGGTTTTTCTTATCTTTTTAGTCCAAAAAACGAAAATGCATTATTTAATAAGACTGGCTGATTTGGTTTTGACTTATTCCTTCCCTTGTTTAATATTTCCTAGTGTTTCAAAATCTCTATAAGCTGCTCGTTGCTCCATTATAAAGATCCTACCTCTAAGGTGTCTCAAAACAGGTTTCTTCTGGATTGACAAGAAGCAAAATACAACATGGCAATGAATGTTATTATATTCATTACATTACACTTGAGCATTGAATATTTTTAATGCTCAAGGCATTCCAAATTATTTTAGTTTTGGGAAATTCCAAGGAAATACACATATTCCATATTCAACATTCCATATGGTATGTTTGTACGTACTTATAACAAAAAAAAAAACAAATTGTTTAATCATTAATAACCAAAAAACAAACTTGTTTTTCACTATTTCACTTTTCATTATGGTTGCCGGTAAACTTAACTTAATTATTAAATTTGTAACAACTTTAATCTCAACGATTAAGCAAAGATAGTCCTACACTTAGGATTCAATTGTGACTAACTAAATTCTACAAAATCAAATACACATATAAATCACTTATACTTACGTTAATATATTTCGTAGCAGATACGTCTTATTCATTCGTTAAATGTAAAGGTTTATCAATTTTAGATAGGAAACAGAAATAATTAACAAGATAGAAGGCGCCACCCAAACTGTTTGATGTTATTGCTTAATATTTAAACGAGAATCTACAATTCGGGAAACGTTTCTCTTTGATTTATGTGAAGCGTTAGTGATATTGTCAATCTTTTAAATCAGAAATCTATTCTGTGAGTGAAACATCAACAGTTTGTCGTGCCAAACTATGCTAATGAGTATTAAATTTCGAATTCTGTATATTGAATTAAACTCAAGAAAATCGTTTACACAATATAAACATGCTCATAGTTATTGATGTTTGTAAACCTACATGCATGATTCACTTCTACATTATAACTTACTTTGGAATCCCATTCTAAATACAATCGCATTGGATTCCTTATTTATCACAGATAAAAATATTTATTTTTTGATAAAGAACGAAACCTCAATTAATATTGTTCAAATAACTTACAGGCAAGGTGCTGTATCTATGGTTATCACCTCATCACCAACAAAATGACTTAAATTCTTAAACATACAAACTAACAAATACTAATTAAAGTTGCAGAAACAGAAATAATAAATAATCGGCAGCACACGAATTGAATCCTGAACGACAAATTTTCGTGTTGAATCCCCTTTTCTTAATTTAAATAACATTGTTAAACCGACAAACACAAGATACTCTTTAATACTACATATTTATTTTCCCAAATAAATGATTTAAAAAATAAAACTTGAAATACGGTAAATTCGCACAAACTTGCGTTACTTAACACAAAAAATCTTAATACAAATTCAACGTGTTTATTTGAACTCACGTTGCAAGACTGTGCTCCCGCAATTGACGTAGACTAACCCCTGTACTAGGCTAGATCAGACTATTTTCTTCGGACTTCAAAGAACAATTCTGAATTTGTTTCTTAAAAGTTTTAAGAGGGGGGGGTGTATGAATTTAACCAATCAAACCAACCTGTATCACCAATAATAAAATTAGATGAAATTATCTATTATTTTATTAACAAGTGCACAAAACTATTAAACCTACCATTTAAAGCAATAAAACTGCGTGACCAATTAAGAATGATGACTTGGAAGCATCCTGTTCTTTTGAATTCAAAGAAACCTGATGCAGTATATAAATAGATTAGGTTTTGTTTGTACCTCATTTTATTGCCTGCAAGCCAACATTTTGTTTATTTTTAAAATAATATTAAACCAGATTTTAAAGTATACGTGACCAAAGCAAGATATCAACCCGTGGGAAATATATTTTATTTGTGCATGTGTTGACTTGGTTTCAACTGGATACCACGAAATTTATATTAGATACGACGGTTTGCATTTTTAAATATTTGTTTAAATGTAGTTGCCTTTCGCACCTATCAAATTAAATTGTAAACAAAGTGGAATAAATATCAGTCATAATGAGCTCTTTACAAATTATAAAAAAAGCAGGAGTTTTAAACACAATTGTTTTACATTTAAAAAACAACATTATTTACAATTTCAAGTTATTAAAATCACACAGAATTACTAGCAAAGACAATAATAATAATAATAATAATAATAATTGCTACAACCCATCACCTGGAAACCAGGCCCCAGAAGCTATAAGCTTGTGCGGGAGGGAGGGGGCGATTATTATTATTACGTAGGCCCTATGTGCGGCTGCAGCTGACTTACAGATGGAACAGCGCAAATTCCACATTTGTGTCACAGCTAAGGAAACCTGCAGAAAACCTTAACCAGATCTGCCGGCACCGGGCACCGTCAATGACTATGACAATTCTTACCTTTTAGCATTAATAAAAAAACATAAAACTACATATATAAGTTTTCAATGTATGGCAAAATATTGCCTTTTAAAGTTTAATAAACCTCTAAAAACTCTATTAAAGAATTCTTGTTTTGGTCAAGACAGAAATGTTGGTTTCAGTAAATTTTAATCTAGAGTTAATATTTAAAAATAATTCTCTTAAGCTCTATACAGGGTGATTCAGACATACGTGAAATCATTTAAATGGTAGATAGAGGGTAGGCGACAGTAGAGCTAATTTACCTTGACAAGTATAGATCAAAAACGAATAGTTTTCCAGAAAATGAATTTTAAGGTTTCATTGAATTTTGGATCCGGTCCTGACTTCGTAACTGACCTAGATACAGAAACAGAAATATGATCTGTTTTGTCTGCAACGTAAAAGATCGAAGTTTGTTATTGTTATGTTAAGGTAGAATGACACTACAAGCAAACTTATGTCTTTGTACTTTTTGTCCTTTCAGTTCACGGTCACAATTTTATAACAAAGTGATGACCTACAATAAACACTCGTATTTTATTACAGTATTTTTAAAGTGACAAACTTTTGCAGTGCTGCAGATTTACAAACATCTGCTATTATTTAGCGTGTATTATTTAATAGTAAGCAACCATACTGCCAGGACGGGTTCAAGTTAGGTGCATTATTTAGGTGCCCTAAAGTTTTTAATGCAAAATTTTTTTTGAGATAGAATTTTTTTCATTTCTGTGATCTATCCTACTTAATGTTTCGCCCCATAAATCAGTGTGCATTATTTAAGACTCACCCTGTATATTGCTTTTTTTAAATATATTATTTTGTATGGTGCTGAAGGTTACGGTTTTAAGTTTATAAGTCATTCTAGATTGAAACTGTTTGTTTGGCATTTTATTAACGCTTTAGATTGTACATTGCAATTACTTTACTTACTTTGCATTTGCAAGTACTTTACAATATAAACAGTATGTCGATCGTTCTAATTTCATTAATACATAAGAATGTGTCAGAAAAGTGAAGAGATACAGTTCTATTTATTTACTATGGAATATAATTAGTATAAAATAGCGCGCTGTATAATTGGTTGCCTATATATGCAATGCTTTTACTTGGTTATTTTCAAATATACTATAGAGTATATTGCATTATAATTTAATAGCGCTGTATGCTGAAAAATTATAACTCTGAAAAAGTATAAATTGATAAAAAAAAGGGTTATGGGTTTTCTGATGTATAAAGTTTAAATAAACAGATGGTATATTAAAGTTGATATAAGCAGAAGAATAATTAAAAATATGCAAAGGTTTATCGTTCAAAGCGTTTTCTAAATGCTATCATTACATTTGGCGGAAGCCTATTTCCTTTTAGATTTAAATTTTCCAATGTCTTTAAGGGTTTAAACGACTCCACTGAAAGATTTGTAATCATATTTTTCTCCAAATTTAAAGCGCTTAAACGGGATAACTGATAAAATACAGAAACGTCCAATTCAGTTAGCTTATTTTCTCCAAGGTCAATAGTTTCCAACAATGGAACACCTTCAAAAGCACTACTTTCGATGCTTTGTATATTATTTCTAGATAATATTAAATACGTAAGATTAGATAAATTCGAAAAATATTCTTGTCGGATGATGTTTAAATTGTTGTCATCCAAATAAAGGTGAAAATCAGATGCACTAGGACAGTCTAATAAGGAGTCATCGAAAGAGTTACTTTGAATCTCTTCTATTTGGTTATTCGTCAGATACAATTTAATACTCGTAGGAATGTTACGAAATAGTTCTTTATCTATCGTCTTCAATTTGTTATTAGGCATCCATACATTCAATGAACAACCATCAGTCCTGTTATTGCAAAATCTTCTAAATACGTCCTGTTCGATTTCTTCAATACCGCTTTCCGATATATATAACTTTTGTAAGTTTACTAGATTTTCGAAATCTTCATTTCTTATTATTTCTAACTTATTACCTGATAGCGACAATGACGTTAATAGTTTCAGTGGAGAGAATGCACCAGGTTGCAAGGTATGTCTATGTATATTATTATTATCTAATACTAAATCTTGCAAATTAGGTGTGTTTATAAACGAACCGGAGTCTAAACAGTGAATTCGATTTTCACGTAATTCTAGAGTTTTTAGAGATAGAAACTGTGTAGAGAACACCGATTCTATTGAAGCAATTTTGTTACCGTGCAAATCCAAGTAGTTTAAATTCTCAGTGCCTTCGAAGACACCTGGTTCCAATACATGTATATTATTTTCACCTAAGTACAAGCTTTCAATTTTCTTCATAGTTTCAAAGGAATGTTTTTCAATATCGGTTAAATTATTGTTTGCTACATTCAAGTAAGTTAGTTGAATCATATCTATGAACATATTTCGAGGAAGATGTTCTATTCTATTATGCCCTAAATCAAGGTACTCTAGTTGTTTCAGACCTTTTAGTGAACACTCTTTTATCGTGGTTACATTATTTCTTTGTAGTTCAAGCCTTTTTAATTTTGAAAGCTGTTCGAAAATTCCTTCTTCAATTGTTTTCAGCTCATTTCCCTGTAAAGCTAAAAAGTCTAAACTAGTACCAGTTCCATTAAAAGCACCACCTTCTAATAAATCTATACGATTTCCATCTAAATTCAAACCTATAAGTTTGGTCAGGCATCTAAAGGAATTCTTTTCTATAGTAGTTAAACGATTGTTTGACATATTTAAGTATTTTAGCTTAACCAAGTCTATAAAAGCATTTTGCGGAAGATATTCTAATTTATTTTGTTCTAAATTCAAATATTCAAGTTGTTTCAAGCCTTTAAATGAACTCTCTTTTATGGTAGTTATATTGTTTTCTTGTAGGTCGAGCTGTTGTAATTTAAAGAGTTGTTCGAAGATTTTTTCTTCAAGTGTTGTCAATTCATTTTCTTGTAAACTTAAATGTTCTAGAGCGGTTAAGCCATCAAAAGCTCTTGGTTCAATGTGCATCAATTTGTTATAATCCAGTTTCAGCACCTGCAATGAAGACAAACTCTTAAAAACTCTTGCTGGTAAACATTCAAGTTGGCAAGCCTCTAAGTGTAAAGATGTTAGTTTAGACATTCCCAAAAATAACTGTTTTGATAATTCTTTTAACGGGTTACAGTGCAAGTTAAGTAGTTTAAGATCCGTTAACGATTCGAATGACAGATCCTCAATTTCTTTTATTTCACAAGAATGTAGGTCTAATTCTTCAAAAATTGTAGTGTTCTTAAACAATTCTTTTTTTATATGATCCAATGTGTTGGAGTGTATTTTTAAATAGTTCAGGCGAATGCCACTAAAACAGTTCGTATTTAAATGATATATGTTATTGTAATTAAGTGACAAAGCCTTTAGCATTGTTAAACTCTTAAACGATTCAGACTCGATAGAAGTTAATTTGTTGTTATCGAGGTTCAACTGTGATAACATTTCTAAATTACTGAAACAGTTGTTCTCTAATTTGGAAATATTATTGTTATTAATATGGAGGACTGTCAAACGTTTGATATCCTCAAACCATGCTTTGGATATCTCTTCTAAACAATTATTAGATAAATCTAGTAACTCTAAATTACTTAACCCTTTAAAAGCGAAAGTATCAATATGAAGAATTCTGTTGTTCGCTAACTTGAGAATTGTAAGCGTGGAAAGATTTTCAAACAATCCAATTGGAATTTCTGTCAAGAAATTATCATCTAAATGCAATTCTTTTAATGTCACTAATTTGGAAAATAAGTTCCCTTCTAACGTTTCGATATAATTGTGACATAGATGTAAGTATAGAAGAGATGAAAAGGTGTCGAAGATTCCGTTTGGTAGAATTCTTATATTGTCCCAATGTAAGGTTAGCGAATCTACCTCTTGTGCATTTTCTAAACTTATACAATTTCTAGTAAATATTTCTAGAAACTTATTGTAGATTTCTTGTTTGTCATCTTTGCTGAGTTTCTCATCCATTTGATTAGAAGTCCTGAAACAAACAATATCTGATGAAACAATATATTGCAACAATAACAATGATAATTTATAGTTACAAGTTATATTTTTTAATTTAAGCGCCCGTTCCCGAGAATGTGAAAAAAATTCCAGGCCGTTAAAAATCTTTGTCTCCGATTCGCTTTTAGACACTTTTATAAGACTTTTGGACACTATTCGCTAGACCGTAAACAGAAGTTCTGGTCAGAAATTTATGCAATCCAGTTACTTTCCATGCGTCTCTTAGTATGTCAGCAGTTGAGATGTCAACAGCAACGTGCTATAGCTCAAAATGTCGGCTTCGATGACTGCATTAACCTTCTGTAGACCACATCACGAAGCTTCCAGTTTCTGCGAATTTAAAGCTAAAAAATCCAGTTTTTACGGTTTTGTCGATTTTCTCGAAAATATTGCTACATAAATAGGGACGGCCCTAGAAAGGTACTAGCGATGTGATGCGACCGAAACGGGAGCTAAATTAGAGGGGGGCAAAATCTGATCCGAAATAGGTTATTTGAGTACAAGGCAAGAGATAAGACACTAACACATCTTGTAGAATCGTTTAAAACAAGTGTTTTTATTCCATGATCGACACAATTGATAATGCACTGGTCACTAGATTCTTAAACTGCAATAAATTACATGAAAACGATTTCTGGAAAATCTATATTGGAAAAAGTTTGTGCGGATTTACAAATATATAAGTAATTTTGACTGATCGTGAGAAATGTAACACTTCTGGTTCTAAATTAGTTGAAGAACTTTTAAGCCTGAACTCATTATTAAAAGATCCCGGATCCAGCAGACCCATTAACAGCTCTTCAATTTATTGAACAAAACTAGTAAGTAGAATATTTAATTTTTTTATTTCCTTGTATAGTATTTTTAATGTAATGTGAGTACAATCGGCGTACTTAAAAATTAAAATGCGATTTTGTCGAAAACTAGCGTATGTTCTATATATATTCTAAATACTCCCATTACGAGGTTTGTAGTTATATTAGTTACACCCTGTATAGTAAACTAGGTAATCGTTTTAGTAGGTGTAGGTATAAGTTACAGTTTAGGTTTAGTCTGCCTTGAGCATTAGACAAGTAAGATTCATCCTGTCTTACACACTAAACAAGTACAGTTCTGGCATGATCGGTAGAAAAGTAAAGACAAGACTTAATTGAAGACAGAATAAAAACCGTTTCTATTATTCAAATATAATATACCAAGGGGCAGTTATATTGCCGGAAATTTTTTCGAGCAGTTTTGACACGAGTGTTTGTAGCGAAAAAATTACACGAGGGCGTTAGCCTGACGGTAATTTTGAGCGGCAAACACGAGGGTTAGACTGGGAGTGAAAATTTCTGGCAATATAACTGTCCCGAGGAATATTCGGCAGAGAATCGCCCAAAAAAAGCTTTAACAAATTGACATGAATTTAAGACTAAAAATCTAGTATGTGTCGGACCACGTCGTTATGGTTGCTATCGTTGCTATGACTATGTTGTTGTGTAGAATAAAATTTTGCAAAAAAATTCAATAAACCGATTTTTGCAAATATTGTGCAATGAATTCAAGATTTGGGGCAGTTAATACTGAAGAAATCGATCGTAGAATTAAGAAAACCGTTCCGATTAACACTGTGCGATCGAAGAATTCAGTATGGTGTCAGTTTCAAGCATTTTGTAAGGAAAGGAGCTTTGATATAATAGAAGAACCAGCTTCACCTGAAGTCCTAAGTACTGTACTAAAAATCTGGGGGCAAAATATGCGGAAAAAAGATGGAGGAGAATATAAAGAAGCAGTTGTTAAGGTTATGTGGAATTCCGTTGCAAAACAAATACAAGAAATTTATTTTGAGAAATTTCAGTCAAAGGTAGATCCATTTTCTGACATTCTGTTTAAAAGTGCCAGAGATAGTAGGAGATTGCAAAAGAAAATCGTTACAAATGAATCTGGATTATAGAACTTCAAGTTCTGTCGCATTTACGGAAGAGGAAGTCGGAAGAATTTTGAGCTTATATGACGAAAATACTCCTGATGGATTGCAGAAACTCTTTTACCATATTGCAGCACACGAGATAGCCTGGCGTGGTGGCGAAGAAGCGGCTTGTTTGACGACATACTTTAAAGAAGAATTTGACAATACAGGTCAAGCGACTGGGAGATTCGAGTATAATCCCATCGTTTCAAAAACAGCGCAAGGAGGATCTGCAAAACTCACTGACTCAAAATGGATAGTTACTAATAAAGGAAATAAATCTTTGTGTCCAGTTGGGTGAGCGTACGAAATTTCATTTATTGTACATAAAGTAATGTATTTTTTTTACAGATTGTACAAGAAACTCCTTCAACAAAGAGGAAAAAACATTTCTACTGAGAGGTTTTTCCTTACCACAAATAAGAATTGGAAGCCAGGCACCAATTTACCTTGGTTTATCAATTGTCCCATAGGAAAAAATAAAATGTCAAAATGGACCAAAACAGCTGCGGAACAAATTGGTATTGACATAAACAAAACTAAAATTACTAACCACAGCCACAGATCTACAACTGTATCACACATAGCAAAGTCAGGAATCCAGGATCAGGTATTAATCAAAATGACTGGTCATTCAAGTACGTCCTCGGTTAAACCGTATTTGAAACTTGATTCAGAACACCACAAGAAAATCGTAGAAAATCTTCGATGTGTGGAAAATCGCTGCAACATAACTTTTGAAGATACCCAAGAAATTAGTGAACAACAATCAAACAAAAATATATATAATAATTGTACATTTCATATTAATAATTACTAAATAAATGAATTTTTAATTTTGTTAATTTACTTTCGTATCGCATCTCCTGAGATTTCTCCATAGCCCTAGGGAGATTATTTCGGAAATTTTCCCTTGGGATAATTTCCGCTTAATTAAATTGTGATTGGTTGCTATCAAAAAATTCGGGGTTATGATTCGTCAGTTTAGATCATGTGACATATGAGGGCGATTCTCGATCTAATACAATAAGAATTTTAATTAATACAAAGACTGATTATCAGAAATAAGAAGTCATGGAAAAATACTAAAACGACAAAGTGCATTTTAAAGTTCCAAGCGTTTAAAAAGAAACAAAAGTATAAAAGAACTACTCTACTCAAATCACTTATTAAAGGGCTTTGGACCTACCTGATGTCTTCTTTTGGTTTTCTCGGGGTTTTCGGTTTCCCTTTTTTTGTGACTCGAGTATTGGATCGGTACGGGTGTAGGAGGATAGCTGGTTAATATTAAGATCTGACTACAGATATCTTGGAGATATGGGGAGGATACAGTTATTATGAAGAGGTAGGATATTTATACTGGTTGCATGTAGTAATGCACCATTGCTATGCTTCTTCACTATTATAACAAGCACTGCCAATCTTCAGTCAGTTATAGACTTTCCAGTGAGGGGTTAAATATTAAATATTGGAGAATGCAATAATACCATGCAATGTTAATATAATAACTTAATCTTTATTACTGATTAAGCTGGATTATGCACAATATGTAGGGAAGAATATAATATTTAGAGTACAAAATTATTACAAAATTATAATGTTTAATTCTGACATATGAAAATATGTTTTTTATTTTTTTTTTCCATGGTAGGCCGCAATTCCCCTCAGTAATTAGATTTGGGGATTGTCCAAACCGCCAACCAACATAACACTGTGTTAACAAAAGAAAAAGAATAGGAAACTTAACAAATGGTATTTTTGGAAGGATGCTTTGCTTATAAAATTTGGAAACGAATTGTGACCTGGAATGGAGTTAACTCCTGCGTGGATACTTTATTTAATTAAATTGTTAATTATAATTTAGATATTCTTGAGTAGAATAAAATATATATTTTTTAATTTAAACTTTTTTTACTAAAAAAATATTTATATTTAGAACAAATAAATGTAAACTAACGCGCAGCAAAAATGTCCAATTGTATACTCGTACTTCTTTGTTAATTTACTTTTCACGTAACAAAATTGAAAAAAGTAATTTGTAATTGTAATTATACCCATACTCTCATAATATTCTTGCATAAAAACTTCTTTAAATATCTTTGATATACTAACAAAAGTTCTAAAACAAATATTTACTTACATGTAGAATTTACACGCTTAAAGCTTGAATTTCTGAATTAAACTACTTTGAAAGAATACCACAACCTTCCATAACTAGGATTTTAATCTGAAAACAGATCAATAATCAGCACTAAGCAATGCGCAAGGCGGAAGCAAGTTTCATTTTTGTATGCTATTAATATTTACATTTACAGATTGGAGATCTTCCAATAGGCCTCTTGATTCAAACATTGATTTCAAACAAAAAAAAAATTAACAAAATGTACTAGAATAATAGGAGATTTTTGCTTCCTTAATATCGTTTTAAGTTAAGTTTTTTTAGTTGTGAAGTTCTTGCAGAAAATAAATTTTTGGCTTAGATCTCACGCTCTCCATAGTTTCGATAACATCATCACAGCATAAAAATATACAGTATACCCACTCGATTGTCGGAACTTTGTAGTTAATAAGACGCTTCGCATAACGCACACAACAGTGACAAACCACCATCAGTTCGTCGAGGCTTGCCGATCGTCATGGTATTGCATGCTGCTAACAACGAGGATCGTATATCACAGCATAACTTTGTTCCTTAACCCGTTAGCTCGGTGTTTAACAACCCGAGAACACAACAATAATATGATGTCGGTCATGTTAACACATTTTGAGTGAGGGGTAAAATTGTGATTTAATGACAGTGACAATTTAATAAAGAATTAAATTATTTGTCGTAAATTTATAGCAAAAGTCTTACAATGGGCAATATCTCATAAACAAAAGATGATATCAAAAATTGCTCAAAACCGTTTTTAGGATACGAAGGGGAAACTGAAATGACTAAAGAATAAACCCATACCCGTCAACCCTCTATGGGTGTGGGGGAGGTTGAGGCTATTTATATTATTTTATGTCCGGTCGGGCGATTATGACCTTTTAGCGGCCTGCTTTTAGAGCGTAAATTTCTAAATTAGAGCGCCCTCTTATACTACACTTGTTTACGCCGTCTCCATAGTAATAAGTGTAATTATAGATTACTACACCTACCTACTTGAAGTTTTGCACTTTTCAAATTATTTTTATTTTAAATTAAATATTAACTTAAACTTAGACCGGACATAAACTAACGTATGCATTTCGGGCTTAATTAGTATTTTAGAGCCATCTATCGTCTTAGCGCCTTCGGCTTTCGCTGACTCTACGGGCTCTAAGACACTCAATTATGCCCTTAATACATAATATTGTAATGACCCAGATTAATCCCTATGACTTATCAACAGCTGCTTATATGATTCATCGACGTAACTCATCAACAGCTGCATGTACAACGCATTGACGTGACTCATCGAAGAAGATTCTAGTACGTTCCGGCGAATTCTGTACAGTGTATATAAGAGAGCGCGAGGAAAGGTGATTCATTCGATAGTCAACGACGGAGTTAATTGGACGCGCTCAAGGTGTAATAAGAATATAAATATCTTTGTAATATAAATAGTAGTGCATATAAAATGTTATAAATAAATGTTGTATCCTAAATAAATAGTTTGTAAATATCTAGCTTAAGTTCGTTAACTTTTTAATAAGTGTGTTTGTATTTAGTGTTAACTGTAAATACTTTCCTTTGTTAATAGACAATTAAACAGCATTTTTGTTATTATTTTAAAAAGAACGTTACAATATACTATTAGTTTGGGTGGCCGCGGCGTGATATCAATTTTTGATATTTTCTGTTCATGCGATATAGCCCATTATAAGTTTTTACTGTTAATTAGTAAAAAAAAACATTTTTTATTCATTTTGTCACACACAACCTGAAAAGTAGTATATAATTAAATACATAAACTTATACACGTTATATACCTAATTCGACATCTGTAAAGATTAATTTAAAATTTACAATTAATTAATGTTTTTTATAATTTTTGAGTAAACGAATACAACAAAATTATGTTCAACACGCATGTGCTATTAATTTTCAATTGCTTTTGATCGAGTAATAATATGATCTAATAATTTATATCTAATCACTGAATTTCAAAACAATATTTAAAGAAATAACTAAATGATTGACTATTAAGAGCATCCTGTGTCACTCTGTATAATTTAAACCCTTATAGTCCAGGCGACAGGGAAATTGGTATATGGGAAAAGTCACAAGACTTGATAACAGCAACTTTTTTTGTTTAGTATGTAGGGGGGTGTGTGGTGAGTCTACATTCAAGTTTTCGTATTAATCGGAGGCTGCGAAGTGTCCGCCATCTTGGAAAAAGGGGTTAAAGTGTTTTTTCAATTTATTTCGTTAACCGTAGGTCTGAGGAAAGAAGTAATTCATAACATTTTTGTCGGAAATTCGATTCTCTACAACTTCCTCAATTCACTTTTTGTAATAAAAAAGTTATAAACAAATATCCGTAAAAATTTAGGGGTTGCAAATATTTGGGGTGAAATAACCATTTTATTTTTGATCGTACGAGCAAAATTGTTCTTACCTTTCTTGTAGGCAATCTAAAAACGAACAATTTAGTGCACTCACTTTTTTGGTTCCGTTGTTTGGTATAGTGGAAATAAGCGGCCTAATGGAGGTAAGTCGAAAACGAGGCAGTAAGCGCGTATAACGTTCTTCCTACTAGTAAGTTATTTATCTCCTTAACCATACGTCTGAGTAAAAAAATTGTTACCACCATTTTTGTCGACAATACGATTCTCTACAACTTCCTCCACACACGTCTTTGAGAAATGTTTGTAATAAAAAAATTATAAACAAATAACCGTAAAAATTTAGGGATTGAAAATCTTTGGGGTGAAGTAACTATTTCATTCTTGGTCGTACAAGAAAAATTGTTCTAACCTTTCTTGTAGACAATTTAAAAACGAACAATTTAGTTACTCACTTTTTTGGTTCCGTTCTTTGGTATATTGGAAGACAGCGCTCAAATGGAGGTAAGTCGAAAACGAAGCAGGTAAGCCATATAACGTTTTTCCTGCTGGTAAGTTATTTATCTCCTTAACCGTACATCTGAGTAAAAACGTTGTTAGCACAACTTTTGTCGGCAATATGATTCTCTATAACTTTCATCCTACACTTTTTTGTGTCATGTAAGTAGTTTTATAAAGTTATTAAAGATAAACTGCTAAGATATAGGGGGTGGTCATTTGTATTGAACGTATGGAATGAAATAAGTATTTCATTTTTTGTCGCACAGAAAAAATTATTCTTACCTTTCTTGTACACAATGTAAAGACGGGAATTTTGATATACTTACTTCTTTATCACGTTCTTTGGTATAGTGGAAAGCAGGAGTTGAAAGTTTACCCATGGCATATAATACCGAATTTGTTGAATATATGCGTTCTATACGCAATTAAACAATGATTCAATAATAATTACATAGAATGTACCCTATTCTGAAATATTTATATTTATTGGACTTGACCTTATAGTGAAATTGTGCTCTAGAACAAGCACAAGCTTTTATTAGCTACATTGTCTGGCACAATGTATAATTAATTATTATCATATATAATTTAACAAGTGGCCTAATTTTTTCCGACAAAATTTGTCATTTCAAATATGAGTAGCTTTCGCAACGAAAACTACACAAGTCGACGCAGGAGCGAGTGTAATTTTGCAAAAGCAAAAGCTACGAATGTCTTAAACGATAAATTTTGCAAGAAAAAATTAGACCACGAGTTGAATTCGGCTTGACAATCCATCGAGCAAATTTTTATTTAGCGTGTGAAGTTAATATTAATTTAATTAAACTTGACATTTCATTTCGACATAAATTTTTTCACTAAGAAAAAACTAGCAGTGGTTTTTTCACTATAAAACTAATTTCATTGGTCCCAATTTGAAAAATTCTGTTATTTGATTGGTTGGATTGTCAAATAAATAAATAAATAAATAAATAAATAAATAAATAAATAAATAAATAAATAAATAAATAAATAAATAAATAAATAAATAAATAAATAAATAAAATGTATTAGTAGATGTACTTCTCTAGCGATTCAAATTTTGGTCGACGGGTGGGAGAATTGCCTGATTGAGAAATGCCTTTAACTACTCGAGGCGAACTGCACAGGCGCACGAAAGTCGTAGAATACAGAATGACTGCCATCCACTCAGGTCAATGCTTCTCTTAGAAATTCTTCGTGCTCCTCATCTCCTATTTCAATGCTTCTTTGGAGCAAACATTTTACTCCTCTCTCCTTCACAACGCAAACTTCACCTTCACGTAAAGAAGTTTTGCACACGAAATAGACGCTCATCTTAACGGCTTTCGACTAGGCTAGACAAAACCGACTGACCCATGGGACTGACCTGAGTGGCTGGCACTCATGGTATATTTTACGACTTTCATGCGCCTGTGCAGTTCGCCTCGAGTGATTAAAGGCACAGGACCATTCTCCCACCCATCGACCAGAATTTGAATCGCTAGAGAAGTACACCTACTAATACATTCTATGTAATTATTCTCGAATCATTGTTTAATTGCGTATAGAATGCATATGTTCAACCAATTTGGTATTATATGCCATGGGTAAACTTTCAACTCCTGCCTTCCACTATACCAAAGAACGTGATAAAGAAGTAAGTATATCAAAATTCCCGTCTTTACATTGTGTACAAGAAAGGTAAGAATAATTTTTTTCGTGCGACAAAAAATGAAATACCTATTTCATCCCATATGTTCAATACAAATGACCACCCCCCTATATCTTAGCAGTTTATTTTTAATAACTTTGCAACTACTAACATGACACAAAAAATAGGATGAAAGTTGTAGAGAATCGTATTGCCAACAAAAGTTGTGCTGACAAGTTTCTTACTCAGACGTACGGTTAAGGAGATAAATAACTTACCAGTAGGAAAAACGTTATACGGCTTACCTGCTTCGTTTTCGACTTATTCTCAACTCCATTTGACCGCTGCTTTCCACTATACCAAAGAACGCAACCAAAAAAGTGAGTGCAATAAATTGTTCGTTCTTAGATTGCCTACAAGAAAGGTAAGAACAATTTTTCTCGTACGACCAAAAATGAAATAGTTACTTCACTCCAAAGATTTTGAACTCCTAAATTCTTACGCTTATTTGTTTATAACTCTTTTATTACAAACATTTCTCAAAGAAGTGAATTGAGGAAGTTGTAGAGAATCATATTGTCGTCAAAAATGGTGATAACAAATTTTTTACTCAGACGTACGGTTAAGGAGATAAATAACTTACCAGTAAGAAGAACGTTATACGCGCTTACTGCATCGTTTTCGACTTACCTCCATTTGGCCGCTGCCTTCCACTATACCAAAGAACGCAACCAAAAAAGTGAGTGCACTAAATTGTTCGTTTTTAGATTGCCTACAAGAAAGGTCAGAAGAATTTTGCTCGTACGATCAAAAATGAAATGATTATTTCACCCCAAAGATTTGCAACTCCTAAATTTTTATGGATATTTGTTTATAACTTTTTTATTACAAACATTTCTCAAAGAAGTGAATTGAGGAAATTGTAGAGAATCGAATTTCCGACAAAAATGTTAAGAATTACTTCTTTCTTCAGACCTAGGGTTAACGAGATAAATTGAAAAAACTCTTTAGCCTCTTTTTCCAAGATGGCAGACACTTCGCAGCCTCCTCGCCTTTAATACGAAAACTTGAATGTAGACTTGCCACACACCCCCCTACATTGCTGTTATCCAGTCTTGTGACTTTATTTACCGTGTCGCCTGGACTATTAGCCAGCCTACATAAAGCATTAAAGATTTTTTTCTTATATTCTTATGCATTTCACGCTATTTAAATATAATTTATTAAGCAAACATCTTGTCTGTCTAGAGTCGCATTTCGAACTATTGCATTGTGGACCGTTCTTCTAAGGCATTGATTCCTAAACTTATGTTTCTGCGGAACCCTTATACAATATTTTACATATCGCGGAACTCTTGCCATACCTACAAACATTCTATTCTTGACTGGGTATTAAAAAAATAATTTATTCAAATATGCATGTATAAGATACACAAGATATGCAATAATTTCATGTTATGACTTATAATTTCATATTTCAACCTTAAATTAATATAAAAATTTATTTCATAAAACTAAGTTTCATGAAATTATTATTATACTTTATCTTCCTGATATTATGGCAACTCGTCTCGCGGAACCCCAAAATATTTTCAATGAAACCCCAGGGTTCCACGGGACACACTTTGGGAGCTACTGTTCTAAGGCGATAGGTTTTCGTCATTTGGTAAATCCATTAACAACTTTTGTTGAAATTAAGTATTTGGTCTTGTTCCTACAGCTGCTTCCACACCTTTTAGTACTTACGTATTAATTCGCAATTTGCAAATTCCCACCTGATACAATTTTCAACTAAAGCAAAATTTTGTATACTTTTGGGTACTTTTGTACACTTTAGACAATAATTTGTCAATAAATTTTAGTATTAATGTTATTAATTATTCTCTTCAAATCTGTACATGTATTCAAAGGTTCAGAGGTAATAATTTATAACAAATCGAATTTGTTTTATTGCCATTTTATTCAAGCTTTAAATTGTACAATGAAATCTCATTACAATGAAAAGTGTATAATACTAAAGTTAATATTCCAAACAAAAGAATAATTACTATATAGCACTAAAAACTTTATCGTCCAAAGCGTTTTCTAAATGTTATTAATAACTTTGGTGGAAGCTTATTTTCTTTTAGATATAAACTTCGCAAGTTCTTTAATGGTTCAAACGACTCCAAGGAAAGAGTTGTAATCATATTTTTGCTCAAATTCAATTCAGCTAAACAGGGTAATTGATAAAATATAGAAATATCTAGTTCAGTAAGTTCATTTTCTCCAAGGTCAATAGTTTCCAATCTTGGAACACCCTCAAAAGCACCACTTTGGCTGGGATATGGCTTGGATATTGTTATTAAATATATTTAAGTAAGTAAGATTACACAAATTGGAAAAATATTCTTGACGGATGATTTTCAGGTTGTTGTTATTCAAATGAAGGTTAAAATAAGGTGCATCGGAACACTGTAACAAAGAGCGATCGAGACAATTACTTCAAATATCTTTTATTTTGTTATCAGACAGATACAATGTAAAATTTATTGGAATATGAAATAGTGCTTTATCTATGGTCTTTATTTTGTTTTCACGCATCCATACACACAAGGAACACTCCGCAGACTTTTTATGGCAAAAGTTGCTAAATACATCCTGTTCGATCTGTTTAATACTGCTTTCACATATGTCTAAACTTTCTAAGTTTACTAAACTTTCTAAATCTTCGTTTTTTATTGTTTCCAACTTATTACCTGATAACGACAATGACGTTAGTTGTTCCAGTGGGGAAAATACACCAGGGGCCAATGTCTTTATATTATTATATTATTATTATTAGTTGTTGAAGGTCCGTTAAGTATTCGAATGACATATCTTCGATTTCTTGTAGTTCGCAAGAATGGAGGTCTAATTTTTCAAAAATTATAGTGCTCTTAAATAACTCTTTTTTAATATTGCCTAATAAGTTGCAATGTATACTTAAAGTATTCAGATGCAGGCCATCAAAACAATCCGCATTTAAATAATTTATATTGTTGTCATTAAGTGACAGAGTTTTGAGCATTGTCAAGCCTTTAAACGATTCACACTCAACAGAAGTTAATTTGTTGTTATCGAGGTTCAACTGTGGTAGCATTGAGAGATTACTAAAAGAGATTAATACGTACGCGATTAAATATGAGCTACGATAAATATAGGACATGTTAGAAATTTGAGACAAAAAGTTGCTTACGATCACTTATCACATGTTTGTACTTTCCTTTCCTCCATAAGATGTAAACTTATTTAGAAAAATCGGTAAATGCAATTTCAAAAATGATGAAAAATGACAAAATCATGTTTGCAAAAATGTGTATTCTGGTCAAATATTTAATAAAAGCTTGAACGATAAGTGATTGCGCAGAAATTGTAAAATTAAAAATTCATATTACGGTACCATTAAAAGTGCTACCAGTAAAATTATTAGAGTAAATTCTCGGAAATATTATATAAAACGCTGTACTTAATATGATTGACATTTTTTACATATACATCCTACAAACAATTCGTAGATGTAAATGGCATACTGGTAGTTTTAATAAAATGTATTTTCCATTGCATTACAATATAAGGAGAGTTACTTAACGCTTAAATTACTAAACGTAACTAAACGCGTTGCAAAATACTGCAAGTAAAGGTGTCAGAACAGAAACAATTTAAGCGGCTGTATTGTGGATGTTGATTAGTAACCCAACACTCCAGTGTTTACTTGATTGTTAGCTATTTACGTCGTAGAAAATTTTCAAAGAAAGCTACGACGTTAAAATTGTGGTAAGAATACATCAATGACGTTTCGATATTTTAAATCATGCGGGCAAATTTAATGAATGTTGTTAGTAATTATTAGGTATAGGATTTCTATGCATTTGCATGTTTTTTTCTGCTTATAGCAAACATATGCAGAGTTATATTTCTACATGTTTAAGCCACATATGAATCACATATGTTAATTTGAAAGTGCATATAAATGCATATTTAGGTGTTTTTTATAAATAAATGCATATTTTAACATTTTTGAACGAGTGTGCATATTTTACCACTTTTTGAGCGTTTTACATGCTTTAATTATGAAATTTCTAATATTTTTTAAATAATTTTAGCATTTTAGACAACCAACCAAGGGCGGCTTAGTTGAGTCTAGGGGAAACCCATAATTTAAGCTTATTGTTAAATACTAGGCTTTAAAATATTTTACTGCCTTAACCATCTGTGTACTTGTTAATATTTTCTAAGAAAGAAAAAGTTTCAACTAAAATTTAAATACTTACATCCTGCGGTATTGTGATAAATAGGTATTTAGGAAATTCCAAAGACCCTTTGACAACTTTCTGTTCATAGAAAAATTTGCCTGTACTTTTGTTTACTAATCTTGTAATCTTTCAATTAAGACAGTTCAGAAATTGCAAACTGCATTTCAGTTTGAAATTTTAGAGTGTAAAGATGGGTAAAGAAAAACTGTCTGTGTCTGTTACACTTCGAAGTTATGTTAAGGAATTCAGTGTTCTTACAACTGACGATAAGGTGTTGTATTGTACAGTGTGCGACGATAAAGTGACTGCAACGAAACGCTTTCAAGTTACACAACATCTGAACACGGTTCGACATCAAAAGTGTGTTGCCCTAAAACCAAAAAAACAAACATTCTTACCGGGGTACCTTAATAATTCGCGCGGTGAATCCAGCAAATCGATCGAATTTAATAAAAAACTATGTAGTGCATTAGTGGCTACAGATATCCCGTTAAGTAAAATTAATCACTCAGCATTTCGTAATTTTCTGGAAGAAATTTCAAAAATGCCAATACCCGACGAGTCTACACTCAGGTAAAATTATTTACCTCGTTTATACGAAGAGACCATAAAATCAATTAGAAAACATGTAGCGAATAACTATATATGGGTTTCCATTGACGAATCTACTGACACTACTGGAAGGTGCGTAGAAGATTTCCTTCGTTTTGTTAGTAAAATTTAACTAATTAAAGACAGCAGAGCAATTTACGGATGTTTTATTTTCTATTTTGTTAGTTACATATTTAATCACAACAATATTTTTGCTTGATTAAAATATAATTTTTTTAAAATAACTGTTTTGCGCTAATTGTTTGTAACCGATTAATTATGTAGTTCGATAAAATAAAAATCAAATTTTTGTTTTCAGATACGTGGCTAAAGTTATAATTGGCGTTTTAAATTCGGAGAACAATCCCAAATCCTATCTATTAGCAATGGATGTTTTCAAGAGCACCAATCATTGTTCTGTGGCAGAATTGCTTAATGATTCGATGGCTGTTTTGTGGCCGGACGACATACAGTACAACAAAGAACTCCTGTTCGTCACCGACGCGGCACCGTACATGATCAAGACTGGAGCAGGCTTACAAGTTCTGTACGAAAAAATGATCCACTTAACTTGTCTTGCCCATGCAATGCATAGAGTTGCGGAAAAAGTGCGGGAAATATATCCTAACGTAAACTCTATAATTTCAGATGTAGAAAAAATTGTTTGTAAAGCTCCATATCGCATACAAATATTTAGGGAAACTGCTCAAGAAGTGCCTCTCCCACCTGAGCCTGTAATAACAAGGTAGGGTACTTGGCTTTCTGCAGCAGAATATTATGCAACTTATTTTGATATTATTAAAGCGTTTGTAAATAAACTTAATAAACACGATGCACTATGCATACAAAGCTCACATGATGCTTTTAATACTAAGGAGGTGAGGGCAGAATTATTGTTTGTTTTGACAAATTTTGTGCGTTTAGCTAAAGTAATTCAGAAATTAGAAAGTCAAGGAAATTCATTAGATGAATCTCTTGAGCTTGTAAAATTGTTAGGTGTTTCTTTGAATAAAGTAAAAGGGCCAAAGGGTCTGACTATAAAACAAAAATTTAAATCCGTTATAGACAAAAATCCTGGTTTTCACTTAATTAAAAGCATGAACGATGCATTATCTGGCCAAGACATTTTAGACGAGCTAAAACATTATTCGCTTGTAGAATTAAACAATTTTAAGTATGCCCCAATTACGTCTTGCGATGTGGAACGGAGTTTGTCAAAATATAAAACAATATTTAGGGATAATAGGCATATGTTTACGTTTGAAATTTTAAAAATGTACGTCATTGTGAACTGTAACGCTCTATGTTTAGAAAATATAATTAATTAAATTATTGCATAGGATGTCTAATTAAAATAATTTCTATAAATAAAATGTAAATAACGCTAAACAGGTGTTTTTTTAATAATGAAAGTGCATATATTTATTAAAAATTTCTAATAAACGCATATTTCATGATTTTTAAGTGCATATTTAAGTGCATATTTCACGTTTTTATAGTGCATAAGTGAATGCATATTTCAGCATTTTTAAGTGCATGCAAATCCTATACCTAGTAATTAACAACAGAAATTGCCGTTTGAATTAATTAATTAGTTTATCTTAGAAATTGACAACAACTCAACTAACGTGTCAAAATAAGCACGTTACCCAATGACATTTCATATTCTTCTTTGAGTAAAAGTTTTTAACTCTTGCCGGAAAAAACAATCAGTAGTACCTAATTATTTGAATTTTTAAATTTTGCTTTAAGAATATACCAATGGCGTTTGAATATTTCAAGTAGTTTTAAATGTCAGAACAAACAAGTTAGAGTAAGAACAATTTCTATAGGACGAATAATTAAAAACACATTTTTATTAACTAAATTCAAATTTCCCGCCATTAAAAAAATTCAAATTAAACAGTTTTGAAAACACTGGCTGATAGGGAAAATGAATGTGCGACATCATGGAAAACCCATTAACGTGTCAGAACATGTAATTACAACAGCAAATGAAAATAATTAACTTATTATAGTATAACTTTTTAGTATAGTATAAATCTAACAGAGTGGTTAGCAAAATATGAGTAATATCATAATAATATATCTAATAAAAAATAATAATAAAATGTGTAATAGCGAAATCAATTTAAGTCCTATAAGATGGTTATTAAAATTAATCTATTAAAGAATAAATTAAATATTACTAGTGTCAAAATTATATTATTGCAATAATTTTTGTTACGGTTGCAAAGTAATTTAACCATTTTTTAAAATAAGAAATAAAGAATATTAAATATAAACTTGTAATTTAATTAAAAATTATTAATTAATTAATTGCTACATTAATTACATATGTACACCACACAAGAAACGATTCAAATTGTTTAATTGGTTTTGAGTGGAAACTGGATCTTGAGAAGATCAGCACAGACGATAAACTAATTCAATAAAATGCAATTTAACTAATTTGTATATTAAATTGTTTAATTACCGGTTTTGCTTGCAATAAGTGTTGGTTATGGTGATACATATTAATTTATATTTTCATGATTCGATATTAATAAACTTCGATTAGTACAATCCAATAAAGTATAAATGCAATTGGTAAAATAATTAATTGGAGTAGTGAAAATAGATGTTTTCTGTTGTTCTGGGCGGTTAGAGACACCCTATATGTTGCAATTGTGAGTACTGCGAACTCATAAACTCTAATAATATGATTAAATTATAGTAAATTGATAGTTTTATTGCCATGTTACTAAAACTTAGAAAGGAGATATAATACTCCCTTATATTCCCTTTGATAGTGACAGTATAGCTGTTGAAAAAAATTGTTAGGTAAAATAAAATAAATTTGTGAAACTTTTTACTAATCAGTTTTATTTATTTTATGATTATGGAGTTTCACCAAGTAGGGCTACTTACAACAATATTAAAATTGTACATTTGATTGCACAGGTTGAAATGTAAATGTACCCACCTTTCTTCTTAATTATTTGCTACTTCGCTGTTATTATGTTTGTATAGTTTTTAGGCAAAGAAATATAATTGTTTAATAAAATAAAGTTTTATTTACAAGAATAAGTACATGCAATGTAGCTGGTTAAATGGAGGAATTGTATTCATAAAAGCTACTGCACAAAGCGTATAATAATTAGTATATTAAAGAACAAGTTTGATAAGGGTTGATTTGGCGCACGAATCCCAAGTTAGAAAATGAGCCGCAGGCGAGTTTTTCTATGGGATGAGTGCGCCAATGCCCTTATAAAACGAGTAATTTATGCTATTTTTTCTAATTTGCGCTCCCTTTTTTCTTATTTTAATACAAAAAAGAATATTTTGGTCGTCTAGAGAATTTTGTGTTAGTTGGTAACAGTTGGTAACACTCGGCACCCACTTGAGTTTTGGAATCATTTGTCGTCATCCGTCACTTAAAATAAATTAGTTATTACTTTTGTTACTTTATTAGTGTTACAAATAAATAAAATATGAGCGAAGACAACTTAATTTGCACTCCGCCCGAAATTCGCGAAAAAAAGCAAAGATGATTAAATCGATGATACGTGTCTTGTTTATAGTACCATAAAATTACAAACATGAATTGGACTTACTGATTTGTCCAAGCAGATTTGATGTAGGCACGAGACTTGTTTATGTTACTCATTAGGAATATCCAAAACTTAACCTTCTTTCCAAGTAAAAATAGACCATAACTTCAAGTGAAATTTCATGTAAGTAACAATCAACAAACAGCGAACCAATTAACGATATTAATTAAAAATTTATCGGAGGTTGACAATTTTGACAGATACTTGCAGTTTGAAGTTGTCACATTCCACGCATTACCCATCCAACCCTTAAAAACTAAATAACCCTATAATTCATTAAAGTACAGTGTACTTTTATAGATAGCCATAAACGACTCCTACTGATAGACGTTAATAAACGTATTACAAACGCAAATTAGAAAAAGTCACAAAAGACGTACTAACACTTTTTTGCTCCGTTCCCATGTCGAGGAATTATTAATATGTTCACAATAGCCTCTCAATAGGAAATTGACATTCTTTTAGTTTAACATTAGGCACAACAAAATGTAGATGTACAAACATTATAAAATCAAGTTTGTAATAACTAACAATTTTTTAATAACATTCATATGAAATGCTTAAAAAATTAAAATAATTATTAACATAAAGCACTCTTAATTAAATACGACATTATTACATCAATAAGATAAAATATAAATGTTGGCAATTAGAAAAAAATAACTTTACATAAGCTGAATGTTTATGTATTTTAAACTTAGGTACTAGTCCAAGAAAAAGAATAGTTACAAACAAGACCGTCGACGGAGCAGGTCGCGCCGCCCTGAGGCGAACATTTAAATATCGCCCCTGATGACTCTAATATAATATTATAAGTATAAGGAAATTTCTATTTACAATATTGTTTTTATTATACAAACTGAAAATAATTAAGGGTCTGCTTTACGGGGATGTAATCAAGATGTTTAGGAGATCTTAATTTAAATTGTAGACTATGTCCGCCTCTGTCAATAGACCAGATGACCACGAAATGAGGTACAACACTGTAACTTTTTTCGTTATTAAAGGCTGATTCTCACTATACGACAGGCTACCAACAGTCACCGGACCGACAAAACATTGTGCTGTACATTTTACATGGTCGCGACGGTCCGTGTCTGTGATGTGAATATCTTCATATAAAATGTACAGTACAATGTTTTGTTGGTCCAGTGACTGTTGGTACCCTGCCGTATAGTGAGAATCAGCATTAAATCAATTAATTTGAAACCTAAAACTAAAGCATAACATGTAAATGCGCAACTATAAACACTTCGATATCTTCTACTTCCGGTTTATCCGGAAGTGATAACTTTTTGTTTTTAAATATAACTACATCTGTTTCGTTAATATTCTTATTTGTTGTAAAATTTGCAAAACATCGTTATCCCACACAATGACATTTTATTTCAAAATGACCGAAAGATACAATCTTCTAGAAAAAAGATTTAAATACTAACTAATGAAATTTGAAATTGAGCTTAAAAACAACGAATGATTACAGGTTTCGAGTTTTATTAACAACTTATTTAGTCATAGACATTTTATGAATAATTCAGTATGTTTTTGACATTAAACTAAAGCAAACGAAAGATCAATTTAAAAACAGCAACGTAACATGCTGTTGATTCCACGAGAGGAATCGTGAGTATTCAACTCGGTGAGTGGCAAACAAATTTTGGTGTATTTTTCATTGATAATATCAAATAGCAATCACGTTGTTAATAATTGAAATGGGGTTTCCCCAGTGTGGGTAAGACTTAGAAATTTGTACATGTTTGTTAGAATTTGTCGATGCGAGTGCGGCCGTTTATCTTGAGATCATGAAGAATTTATCTATTTATTATCTACTTGGAGCGTGTCCGATTGTACAATCAAGGTGAACCTGTAGACGCATTAACGTTCGCGAATGCGAAGACGCGTTCGTGAATCGTACCCTGATTTACTATTAATACCTGAACAAGTTACTGGCAAATATTCCGCTCGCATAAATTAATTAGCTTAATAACTTTTGTTTGTACAAACCTATTGCGTTAAACCTTACTAGACTTGCTTTACACTTTATTTATTATTGCAATAAAACATTTTAAATTTTATTTGGTGATTTATTGTTTATGTGTAATATGTGTGGTTTTGTTTCCTGCAAAGAAATACAGTTCTTTACATACATTGTCGGCAGTAGGCACTGGAGCTATTCTCGTCTACTCTTTTGAGCCCGTTGTAGAAGACATCTTGTGAAACCCACAACTTCACACAGTTCGCTGGCAGCCTACAAAACTAACTTTGGTTAAAGATTGTTACCGATTCCTAATGGGTGATCCCCATTTTGTGGGTTACAAGCGATAAAAGTTAGATAGGTGTATTAAAAAACAGTTACGCCCAGTTAAAAGTTAAAAAAAAATCTAATATATCTCTAATATAAATCTTAAATATCTTCTCGCCACAATCAAATTTTTAAACAAGTGATTAACAAAACTCGTAAAGTTCGATATTACTTTGTTTTCAAAGCAACTTAAAAAAATGATAAATACTATCATTAATTAGCATTTAATTTTTTTAATAAAAAATTTAACTTTTCGGCTATTTTAAAATATCGAAGTTTTGTGATTTCTTTGCGACTTCCGATCAAACCGCAAGTGAAAAATAAGGTTACAAGGCAAGTTGCTCATTTAAATATGTTATGCTTTAGTCTTAAGTTTTAAATTTAATAACAAAAGCAAAGCTTAAAGGGAGTTCAAATTGCAAGCTAAGCGACGATTTTGTAGGTATTGCCATCTATAGTCTCCGGGGAAGTTGGAAGTGGTCGATAAAAAAGTAATCGATGATCATGACCAGAATATTCGTGTATTTGTTTGTTTTTTTTTTGTTTTGCCATTGGTATATAACTGAAATAAACCTGTATGGAAGCTAAGCGACGATGTTGTAGGTATTGCGATCTATAGTCTCCGGGGAAGTTGGAACTGGTCGGTAAAAAAGTAATCGATGATTATGACCAGAATATTGGTGTATTTGTTCGTCATTTTTTTAGTTACCATTGGCAACATAAC
The DNA here is from genome assembly GCA_929113105.1 of Agrypnus murinus. Classification (NCBI taxonomy): domain Eukaryota; kingdom Metazoa; phylum Arthropoda; class Insecta; order Coleoptera; family Elateridae; genus Agrypnus; species Agrypnus murinus. Next base: position 22,874,742 of record OV816029.1, on the reverse strand, counting down.
CTAAATAAAAACCTGTTTATTAACTGTATCTTCAAAACGCGGTTTTGAGTATTTTTTGCTGATAGTCCACGTTACAAGAAAAATGTTCTCGTACTGAACAGTAAAAAATTGCAATAGTAATCAAAAGGATCATCTATCATACGCTTATTTATCATTGCCAAAGGATTTAAGTATCTAAGTATTTTTTTGTATTCCCTCTCACTTCAATTGCTGTTTAGGGTTACTTTTTCTTCTTGTTTTAGTGCAAAAATAGAGATAGGTGGCGATTTATTAAAAGATGTAATAAGCAACCTAGAGAATGACAGATCCAAATTTGAAATTTGTTAGCTTTGCAAGATTTAGTCTTCAAAAACAGCAGCAACAACAGTCATCACTCCAACAAAAAGTATAACACGGGTTCCAGTATCAATGACATTAATTATTATTACTATCATACTGAACTTAAACTACTTATAAAGGTTAAATTTCAAAATTATTTATATGCTTAATTTGTATACAGTTATTATAATGTCAATAAACAAATCAGTAGATTTATTTCTTTAGATAATCTTGGAGATTAAATAACTATTTTTAGTATACATTCACTATTCTGAATTTCGCGCCACTCTAATTGTATAATAATCAATAAGGTCCGTAGATGCAAAGCAAGCTTTGAAATATAGGTCATATCAATGCCACCATTTCCGCGCTCAGTAAAAGTTGCAATACGGCTACTATCGAAGCCGACACGATCGTCATATGAGGCGCATGACGTTCTAAAACGTTGAATTAACGCTTAGTACCCAAATGAAAACAAGTCAAGTTGTCGATTATTCCTGTTTTCATGTAAATTAACATGTTCCGCCATTTTCGCGCTACTGCATAATGGAAGTGTATGCGATGACCTATGTTTCTAAGCTTGCTTTGCATCTACGGACCTGGATAATCTAAGGTTGTATATAGGGAGGTTGGGACATCATGTTCAAGGTCATAGCCCCAAATATGGCCGCCGATGTCAAAAATGACATTAATGTCAGTTTGTTAGTCATGTCAGTTGAATGTTGTTCAATTTATAAAATTAAATAAGTGAATGTATATTATTTATGTTATATACCAAAAACGACTCACATTCCCATAATTTTCTGTAATAGGCAACTGAAAAATATTTAATGTTTAGGTACGTTATGAAGGTATGTTTGACCTAATTCTTCCGTGCTTCCAATAAAAAGGATAGATAATTGTAATTATTATTCATAAGTTACATACTTAAAGCAAATCAGAATCGTTTTGGCAAAAATAACTCCGTTTTAATAGGTAGGTACATATAAAGTAAACAGAAAAATGTAGCTAATTGTTAAGGTTTTTTTCTTTTCTTTGCCACTTCTGATACTGTTTGCATGAATGAACTTTTAGAATCCAGCACAGTAGTGGTTTGGTTTTCTTTGGAAATGTCACTGGACAAAATGTGGAAACGAAGAGATAATAATTTACATACGAAATCTTGCAAAATGGTGTGACACTCAGGAAATTTTTTCCTAATTTCTAAAGGTAATAAACGCAAAACTCCTTGCAGTAGTACATTTTTCACGTTTCCCATTTTGATAATGTCTGTTTTCTGTCTTAAGAAAACTCCCTCCACTATTTCAGCAACTTCATATGCTGAAGTAGTAGGATGTGTTAACTTTCCACGGTCTATTGTCATGGTAAATCTACAAGGTAGTTCTTCCACAGGCCTAGGTGATTTCAAACTATTTGTACACTGCTCACAAGCAGTTTGAATTTTAGAAACAGCCCATCCTGCCATGACATACAGCCCATTTGCTTGAATTACAGACAATTCATGATCAGGTATTAGCAGAAATTCATCGACTTCATCATTTTTAAAAGGTTTTGCTCGTTTTTCATTAAGGAAGTCTATGTAGTAACCTTCTTCATCATCAGGATATGAAGCTGACGTTGGCACCGCCATGAACTGAGCTACAGATAAAATTCGAAACATCTGTCGTAATCGAACAGGACCAGGATAAATGTTACCACCTCCTCGAACTTGTGAAAACAAATTCTCTACACAACTTGTACTCAGGCGACTGGTTAAAATATACTCAATATTGTTTTGATCCAAAAAAGTATCACATAATCGTAAAACCGTGGTTGTAGCCAAAAGAGTTCCTGTTTGTATAGGTTTCCAACTATTCCGATGGGCAAATTGCAGTTCTTTAAACCAAACAATATACTTTTTTAAAAATTCAATTTTTGATTTATGCTTATCACTATTGCTCAAAGCCTCACTTTTATGCCTTGCCATCATTATTTTGTACCACTCACTAACTTGCAGAATAAACCATCCTGTTGTTGCAGCCTCTTTGTCTATTTCTGAAACGGATTGTGCTGCAAATTGTAGACCTCGACCTAACTGTTCAGAAAAAAAATCTGTTGCCAAACCGACTCTCATTTTTTCAAACTGTGAGGGATCAATATGTACTGGCTGAAGTTTAGGAACAATTTTTGCACCTCCAGCTTGTTCTTGTGCCTCTAAAAGTTGTTGTACATGTTTGATGGAAACAACTGCACTGGGAAGATTGTGTTCCAAAACAATAAACGAAGGTAGAATAAAATCAGTTCGAAGCAATTGACACCAGATATTTTTTAAAATATGTGGTACATCTGGAGTCCAATATAAAACATTATTTTCATCTATAGGATGCGGACAACTGGCCGTGACTTGAGCCTTAACTGCATGGATGCCATTCATAGCCCACAGAGCCACATTTGAAGGACCCATATCTGAAGTAATGGCAACAACGTGTAATTTAACAGAGTGTAAAGCTCTTATAACACTCAAAATATATTCCCACAATTTATGCCGTTCTGTTGATTTTCCGGTAAACACATAACTAACAGTTTGTTTCCAATGAGAGGTACGGCCTCGAGCAATCACAGCTAGAACATGATCTGCTTGCAGTTCACTCTCAGCTTCATTACGACTTATTTCAGGGCTAACTAAACCGAGGTACATGCCTAATGCTTTATCAAATTCTACACGAGGCCGCAAAGACATTTCGTCCAAACTTAACACACAAAATGCAGCACTAGAGTCTTCATCAGCATGAATTTTAGAGCCTAGCCATTGAATAATTTCTGTGCAAACACCGGGGACAAAAGTTAAATGTTCTATATGCCGATTTAGGGTACGATTGCTGGGCAATGGTATTAGGCCATACTGCTCGTTTGTCCGAATATATTCATATGGTCTTACATTCATCTTACATCGCCAAATCAAACCCTTTCTAATATCATTAGCATCCCATTGTTTTGAGTTTGTCTTAGGATTTCGTTCTATTAGGTCTACCTGATTGTCTGAAAATATTTTCTTTAAATTCTCGTTTGCTTTTAATGACTTCTTTTTTAAATCAGCAATCTGTAAAGATAATTTAATAATATAAATATTTTGTTTCTTAAACTAACTATTCACAGGATGAAGTAAATATTTTTTGTTTTATTGTATATAGACCATATAGACTAAACAAACCTCATCTCTGAGTTTTTTATTTTCCTTCAAAAGATCTTTAACTTGCTGGCGTAATTTTTCCAATTCATTTTGGTTGCAATTTTTAGTGTTAACAGGTACCTGGGTCTAGACAAACGAATTTATTTATGAACAACGCAAAATTTGAAGAAAACTTACTACTTTGGGTATCACCAATAAATTTAATTCATTTTCTTGAGATTTTTCCGCGTTTAAGTTTTGCTGAATGTTGGAGAAATCTGTTTAAATAAATACAGTCATTGAATGCAGTGTTATAAATTTCTTAGTAGTCTCTTATTTATTAAATATATCTAATAAGCTTAAAGGAGACTCACTTGAGGATAAAGGACGTTTTAAATCGGGATCTAGGATTCTTGACGGATTTTGTGAAAAAATAGTAGGAACAGCATTTTTTTTCAATTGGTGGTACCCATTTTTGTAGGCCATTTCATACTGATCGGAAGTAAAATGACCCTATTTAAAAGGTTACAACTTTCTTGTTGTCTTTTTGTGGATTAGATTTCTGAGAAAAGGATTTACTTCGCATATTTTTAAATTAAAATCTTCCCATTTCAATTGCTCGGTGTTTTCAAATTTTGAAATAATATGCTCGAGTCCACTGTTCCGAAGCCATAAATTTCGTCTTTCACGCTCACGTATGGGAAATCGAAACAATCGGAAGCCCTTTGCAGCAGAATTACAGCAATTCTTGACGCAACAAGTCGGCATCTTCAATTTCAAATATTTGAAATTTTGCCTGACAGTTGTCACCTTATGACAATTGCTGCAATGCATCATGGGTGGGGCTAGGATGTCCCAACCTCCCTCTATACAACCTTAGGATAATCAAGAGTCCGTCGCGACCTCTATTGTCTCTTAATTCAGTGCCGGTCATATTATCATGACCAGCTTCATTCATGTTCGCCGTCAGAGAATATGAATGGTCATGATATTGTAGCGATTGTTGCGCCTAAGAGGAAATTTGATTGCAAAAAAGATTGGTCGTCTTTTTCATAGTACTGCTATCTTAACCCTTCCTAATCTTTGAATAAAACGTTTCATAACAACAAAGTTGCCAGTCTGCTACCTCATTTGATATGCCATCCGTATTTCTTGGGTCAGTGCTGTTGGCATACATGGTCCTATTGTAATTAAATTAATCTCTAGTTCTACTAGTGTAATAAAAAAGTTTTTACATAAATAAAAAACATGGTACTCCGTTCGCGCCCTTATTAAGCGGTGTGAAGAGACTGCCTCTGTACTACTTATATTCTGTCGACGGTACTAGTTAGAAACATTCAAAACTTTATCGCCCATAGCGTTTTCGAAATGCTATTACTATCTTTGGCGGAAGCTTATTTCCTTTTAGATATAATTCTTGCAAGTTCTTTAATGGTTCAAATGATTCCAATGAAAGAGTTGTAATCATATTTTTCCCCAAATATAATGTAATTAAACTGGGCACTCTATAAAATATAGAAATATCTAATTCGGTAAGTTTATTTTCTCCAAGGTCGATTGTTCTCAACTTGGGAACACCCTCAAAAGCAACGCTTTCGATGGTCTGTATATTGTTTTTAGATATATCTAAGTAAGTAAGATTAGACAAATTGGAAAAATATTCTTGCCGGATGATTTTTAGGTTGTTGTTCTTCAAATAAAGGTAAAGATTATGTACACAGTTTGATAAAGAGTCATCGAGAGAATTATTTCGAATCTCTTCTATTTTGTTATCTGACAGATACAACGGAAAATTTATTGCAATGCCACGAAATAGTGCTTTATCTATTGCCTTTATTTTGTTATTAGACATGCGTACACACAAGGAACTCCTAGCAGACTTTTTATGACAATTTCTTCTAAATACGTTCAGCTCGATTTCTTCAATACTGTTTTCGCCTATAGATAAGTCTTGTAAGTTTGGTAAATTTTCTAAATCTTCGTTTCTTAGTTTTTCCAACTTATTACCTGATAACGACAACGACGTTAATTGTTTTAGTGGAGAAAGTACGCCAGGTTGTAAGATCTTTATTTTATTATCATTTAATCTCAAACTTTGTAAATTGGGTGTGTTACTAAATGAATCGAGACCTAAACTTTGAATTAAGTTATCACCTAGTTCTAGGGATTTTAAAGATGGGAACTTTTTCGAGAAGACCGATTCTATGGAAGCAATCCTATTACCCTGCAAATCCAAGTAGTTTAAATTACTGTTAGTGCCGTCGAAGGCACCTGGTTCCAATAAATGTATATTATTTGTGCCTAAATATATTCGTCGAATTTTCTTCAGAGGTTTAAAGGATTTTTTCTCTATAACGGTTAAATTATTGCTGCCCATATTTAAATGGTTTAGTTGAATCATACCCATGAAAACATTTCGAGGAAGACGTTCTATTTTATTAAATCCTAAATCAAGATATTCTAGATGTTTTAAACTTTTAAATGAATCCTCTTTTATCACGGTTAGATTATTTCTTTGTAGTTCGAGCGTCTTTAATTTTGAAAGCTGTTTGCAAATTCCTTCTTCAATTGTTTTCAGTTCATTTTCCTGCAAAGTTAAAAGTTGGAGAGCGACTAAGCTATCAAAAATTCCTTGGTCAAATTCTTTTAGTTTATTGTTATTGAGCATCAGTTGCTTGAGTGAGGACAGACCCTTGAAGATTTTTGGAGGCAAATGCTCAATTTGACAGAATGCTAAATCTAAAGAAGTTAATTTAGACATTTCCATAAATAACTTACTTGGTAATTCTTTTAAGGGATTATTGTGTAAGTTAAGTTCTTTGAGATTTGTCAAGCGTTCAAATGACAGATCTTCAATTTCTTCTATTCTACAAGAATGTAGTTGTAATTTTTCAAAAACTGTAGTGCTCTTAAATAACTCTGTTTTAATACTGCCCAATGGGTTACAGTGAATATTTAAAGTGTTCAGACATATACCATCAAAACAATTTGCATTTAAATAATGTATATTATTGTCATTAAGTGATAGAGTTTTCAGCATTGTCAATCCTCTAAACGATTCAGTCTCAATAGAAGTCAATTTGTTTTTATTAAGTAACAACCTTGACAACATCTTTAAGTTATTAAAACAGTTATTCTCCAATTTGGAAACATTATTCTTATTAATATACAGTTTCTTCAAATGTTTGACATCCTGAAACAATTCTTTGGGTATCTCTTCTAAACAATTATCAGATAAATCTAGAAACTTTAAATTAATTAACCCTTTAAAAGCAAAAGCGTCAATACGTAGAATCATATTCTTCTTAAGTTTGAGAACAGTAAGCGTGGGAACATTTTGAAGCAATCCGTTTGAATATTCTGTTAAGCCATTATTAGATATATCCAATTCTTTCAATCTAACTAATTTGGAAAATAAATTCTCTTCTAAGTTTACGATGCCGTTGCCACGTAGATCTAAGTATTGAAGAGAAGAGATTATGTCAAAAATTCCATTTGGTAGAATATTTATTTTTTTCCACGTTAAATCCAATGAATTTATCTTGCGTGGATTTTCTAAATTTATGCCTCTTTTTTTAAATATATCTAGAAATTGATTGAAGAGTTCTTTATCGATATTGTCATCCCTGTTGAGTTTATTACCACCCATTTACATAAAAGTCCTGAAACAAACAATACCTGTTGAAACAATATAATAAAAAGTAAACGGTTATTATGTTTCTGAAAAATTTATGGGTCTGTAGGTCTATACTATGGAGAAATTTACGATCCCTTAAATGCGTTTCGCTCTATACTTCTCATTCGGTTATTTCTAAAAATAAAAATCGCGGGAGTAGCTTATCAATTGTATTTCACTTTGTTTTTTGTTTTATTTTAATGGATTAATAAGGAGACGAATAATTGGAAATCAATTTTCTTCGGATCTTTAGTTATTATTGGTGTCAAGATTAAGTCAATTAGAGTCTGGCAAAGGCCAGCCATTTTATATCACAACCGTGGCGACAAATCTGAAAAGTGCAGAAATGGTTACACGGTCAAATATTGGCACGCATGTGAACAGTATTTGACACCATTGAAAAACACGAAATACTGGGTTGTGTATATACAAAACATTTGGTAGCAGTAAAATGTCAAAATCCTCATTTTAAATTGCATTGACCCTAGTGTGATATAAAATGGCGGGCACAGTGGCAACGCATTGGCCAGACCATTGCCATCTAAATATTTAATCCAGGCCTTAAGGCAGCAATTGTTTTCTGCTGTGACGTCACAGTAAAGGGGTTACTGTCATGTAAAAATATTTGAGAAATATTAAAATTTTAAGAATTAAAGAAGCAAAAACTTAATAAAAAGTAAGCCCTTTTTTAATTAACACTATCTTCCTTATTAGAATTACGTGTTTGTTATTTAAAAATATCTGGCGTTTTTAAATACCGTTAATATTCATTGAGTGAAAGTATTTATTATTGTTTGTTCATAATTGAGGTTAGGTTCGTGTATTTACGCTTTTTTTCTTAATTTTGATCTTGTACTCGTAATTCGTTTAATCAAACACAAAATGCTTGTTACCTATTAATTATATAATTTTAATAAACTTCTTTTTAATGAATTGTTTAAACAAGAATTTTAACAGGTTTTTAACATTACTCGAGTGTGACATGTAAAATAAAATGGATATAACTCAATAAATTGATTTTTAATTGTTAGAAAATGAAGTATTGCCGTATTCCTGGTTGTACATCAAATGCCCGGAAGGGCGTTCCTTACATTCCTATATTTTCCTTTCCTGCCGATGACTCTTTATTAGAAATGTGGAAGAAGAAAATTCCAGTAGAAAAATTTAAAATTACCAAAAATGTTGGCGTGTGTGTTTAACCATTTTCATGAAACTTTTGTTTTAAAGGAACACAGAGTTAAAAGACCCGATGGTATGCCCTTTTAACTTTCTAGATTTAGTTTATCTAAACTCCTTTCTTGAAAATTTATAATAGGTACGGAATTAGTGATTCCTAGAGAAAAACTAGCGTTAGCAAAGGATGCCTACCCATTCATCTTTCCTGGCCTTCCAAAATATTTAACTTCCATTCCTCCTACCGCTAGAACAGATCCTGAAGAAAGGAGAGCAGCTTTCATTGAAAAAGAGAATTTGAAATATGAAGAATGGCTTTTAAACGATAACATTCAAAGTCTAAATGACATGATAAAAGGCATACAAGAAGGAAAAACTATGTGCAAGAATTGGCTAATTAATCAGCATGAAAATATTTTTATATCTTTATTTCTTTCTAATAAATTATTTACAAACACCAAGTTTAGAATATACAGTAATCTTAGATGCTAATATTACAACAAAAGTGTTTTACAATTCTATAGGAATTAACGAAAGTTATGACTATATATTAGGTAAAGAATTAATTTGTAACACTTAAAATGAACTTGAGAATTTCTTAAGCGCTATTAACAACTCCTCAAAGGAACAGCCAGCAACTTTTAATGAAAAGATTGCTACATGTCGTAACCTCCTAGAAGAATGTATTACAGAATGTGATCATAATAACATTTCTACACTAAGGTTTATTTCAGAGCAGTTACATCTTTTAATAAGCAAACAAATTAGATATAGTACTGATTTACTGCTATTTTGTTGTACATTTTATTTACTTTTCCTGGTGCATATTCATTTCTAAGGGAACAAAACATTTTAAAGTTGCCCAATCCATTTTATTTGAAAACATTTAATCTTCATGATATTAATGGCGAAATTAATGAGTCTTTAAAATTGTATTTAACACAAAAAGCAAATGCCATTCAAGATCATGAAAAGAAGGTTTGCTTATTACTAGTAGACGAAATATATGTAAAACCTAAAATTAGTTACACAGGCAATAATATCGTAGGTGTAGCAGCCAACAGTGACACTTTTCAAGCAGCATCTACAATTCAGGTTTTTATGATGAAGTCATTACTTTCGAACAATAAAGATGTGGTTGCTCTTTTACCTGTAAAAAATTTAGATTCAAAATTTTTATATGAACAGACCATCAAAATTTTGACTTGATTACATAATTGTGACTATGAAGTAGTTAGCATAATAACAGATAACAATAAAGTAAATGTTAAATTATTTACACAATTAAGTGGTGAACAGAAACTAAATATTTCTATTGAACATCCCTGTGACCGATCAAAAAAAGTCTTTTTATTGTTTGATACTGTACATTTATTAAAAAATATTAGAAATAATTCGTTGAATGAAAAACTAAAAGACTTATATATCCCTCTTTCGAAAATAATGCAGAAATAACGGAAGCTAAATTTCAAGAAATTGTAAATCTATATGAATCTGAGAAAGATTTTGTTGTTAAGCAAGCTCCTGGCCTATCTTTTAAAGCTTGTTTTCCAAACAATTTAGAAAGGCAAAATGTAAAACTTGCACTTGCTATTTTTGACGAGAAGCTAATTGCTGCCATGAGCGACCTAGGGACAAGAGAATTTATTCAGATTTAGTCACTGGTGGTCAACAGTAAATGTAAAACATCCAAAAAAGGGAAAACATCTTTGTGACTTTCATGCAGATACCGTTCGAAGCATGCATCAAGCTAACATAAATTATTTAAAAGAATTCGCAAAATGGCTCAAAACATGGGAAACTATTACTGTTCTAGAAAATTTTAAAAGGGCTGGTAAATTGAGCAAGGAAACATTCTCAGCTTTACTGCATACAACGGAAGCTTTAATTCAAGTATGCGATTATCTCTTATATAGTTTAAGTTTTTCATATGTTATGTTAGGATCTTTTCTAACTAATGTACTGGAGCGTAGATTTGGCAAGTATCGCAGAATGAGTGGTTGTAATTACAATGTTTCCGTCCAGCAAATTATTGACTCTGAAAAAAAATTAAAATTAATAGCTTACTAAAATTAAATCGTACCATATTAAAGTTAAGAAATATTATTGACGATATAAATTCTGACAAAACTCAAGAGTATATAAATGAAGACATGCTGTTTTTACAGGACAATGATCAAATTATACATGAATTTGAAAATGTTGATATCAGTAACGATACTTTACAAACATTAGTATTTATAGCTGGTTATGTGGGATATAAAGTAACGTCCAAAACAAATTGCCAAGAATGTATTGACAGTTTTATTGTGAATAAAGAAATTATTTATCACTTACCAACTAGAGATACTTACTTTTGTAAACTTGACCGAGGTGGTTTAAAATATCCCTCGGAGCTATCACTGTGATTTGCAACTTCACTATATCAGATATTTGAAAGGATAACTTCAGAGCCATATGAATCGTTATTTATAAAAGCTAAAAATCAAAAAGGAATATTAAAATCACTCCTCCTAGAAATATTTGAATTCGATAAAGACACTTGCACCGCTTGCTGTAGAAATCGTTTAGCTTTATACCAAAAACTTTTAACTACATGGATAAACATATTATTAAACAATTATACAAAACTAAAAACCAATACCTTAAAAGAAGACAAACATGTTGGAAAAAGAAGAAAAGTAACTACATTTACAAAAATATAAACTTCATTATTAGTTGCAAATTAGGTTAGGTTAGAATAAGTTATTTATTCACAGCAATTTATTAAGAATGTATGGAATAGTTTGTAAATTGTTATCTATAAAACTGTTGTTTGTATATTTTGAATTAAATAATGTTTTCTTGTTGTCTACAAATAGTTTTTTTAAATGCTTACCACGTTGATCCATTGATGCATTTAATGAGTTATGAGATAATTATTTAATTAATATGCCCACCATATGTTGTTTTGTGGTACCAGCTGACCTTCATGGGTCCACTGTACTTTCTTACTCTTTTACAAACGCAGATAAGAATGATAAAATATCGTATTTGTTAAAAAGTTTGGAATTTTAAATAATAACTCGTAAATGTTTATACCCCTTTACTGTGACGTCACAGATTCTACCTGAAGGCCTGGAGTAAATATCTAGATGGCATTGGCCAGACTCTAGTTGAAGGGTCTCTATACATTTGCTAAATGTAAAACTTGGTTCCGCCTACTCTAAAGCCATGTGCGCGATATTGTTTTGCACGTGGATATAACGCGGTTCCGGTAACTCTTTTACTTAAATTATGAAATATTTAATATATTTTATAAATAAACAATATTTTTTCTAATCTACAATTTAATTTTAAAACATTTTTTCTGCGGAGTGTAATTTGTATACAAATACCTTCACAAAATATAATCTACAATAAAATTGCAAATCATTATGTGTCACCATCATAGCCGAATGCAGGGCATGCTGAATTTGTATTTACAAAATCCAGGTTCTAATTCCAGTTTGGGTATAGCTATTTACACTCGAATGCGGTAAGTCGAACTTTACAGGGCGACAACTTTGTTTAAAGCACGAGCCCGTAGGGCGAGTGCCTTATTAGTTGGAGCCCTGTAAAATGACTTGACGCATGAGATTTGTATAAGATTTTTTGGCCGACAAGTTTTATAGAAAATAAAAAAAAATAATTCAAAACATGCACATAATAGTGTGCTCTTGGATGACATTTGTAGTTTCCAAACGTACAATAGATGGCGCTGCGGCGATTTAAATTAATTAAATTTTAATTTTTTCTATTAAAGCCCGAAATATTTTTAATAATAACTTAGGTAACATGTATTTTATTACATAAACTTAATTATTACAAGAATAGTTGGTTTCTTAAATATCTCTAATTGCCCAGTGTTTTTTAGTATTTTTACCACATTCGCTTGTCATTTTACTACATCATGCGTAAATATGAAGCTACAGTTGACGTAAACAAAACTGAAACAAACGTTTTAAAATACAGGAGGCCAAAAAATCTTTTTTGTGAAAATTAAATGTTTTATAAATAAACAAATTTTTTATAAATATAATATTTATAATTATATGTTTTATTTTCAATTAACATAATACATAGTTTAAGGACGGTCGGTAGAATCTTGAGGTGAGAAGTGCGGAGATGAAAAAACAGAAAAAATTTGCTAACTGCGCAAACACACAGGTACAAAAAATATATTAGTATGAGTTTTTCGTCGATCATAACGTATTATAGCAGAAAACACCTGTTAAGTTAAATTCAAAGTCGAAATCGTTAATTGTATGCATCAGTATTGTGTTTTTGATTAAAACGTATTTTACTAGAAAACGTTTTAAAATAAAAAGCTTGCAACATAATATTACTCTGTATTTAAAAAATAAAAATGTAAATACAAAAAATAAAATTTAATTTGATACAGCTTAAAAAGCATGCTACAATTTTCATATGGATTTAGAATAAAAATATAAAAAACTTATCTTGTTATTTTAAAAAATAAAATTTGCAAACAATAACTAAAAAATTATTAGTAAAAAAAAACATTAATATTATACTACCATGTACGTTTTAAAAATTTGATATATTCGCGTCCTCCTTTTTATACGAATGTGATACGTCACTAAATATATGTATGTATTCCTATACAGCTGTGTTATAAGCGCAGCTGTCAAGTATGGCAATCGTTTTAGTTTTTAGCTAATACAAAAAAAAATTAAGTGGTAATGTCAAATTTCCCAACGGAATTACATTTATTGTTATTTAACTAATCTTTGTGCAAAACTTTAGATAAAAATCAGTATTTCTCAGGTTTTTATAGCATTATTTCAAAACACCCATAAGAGCCTATGTTAAATTTCGTAAAAATATTTAATTTTCAAAATCGATTTTTTCAAAATTTTATCTGGTAATGCCAAAATCAAAATTGTTACAAACTTTATTTGTGTTTAAGAACATTTTTCCAAAACTTCACGAATTTCTATGTTTTTAATTTTTACCTATCCACCGTTCTTAAACAATGCCTATAAAATTAAGGGATAATTTTATGTAATTATTTGTTTTTATAAATATTATATTTATAAAATATGGTTTATTTATAAAATATGTTAAATATTTATAAAAAGATTTTACTCAAGCTGCAATTAGAACTCGGGTTTTTGAATTCGAAAACTAGCACACTTTGCATTCGACTATGGAGCTGTTGTCATACGTTTTTTCTTTAATAAATGTCCATTTATCATATTTTTAGTTGTTTTTTATTATTAATTACTTTTTAATTAGCTCTCTCTCTCTCTTTCTCTCTCTCTCTCACTCCCTCCCTCCCTACCTGTAATCGTGGATGAATTTCATTAAAAGTTTCAAATATATGATTTATAGTATTTTTTTGCACTTATTATAATGTCATCTACATATCTATTATAACTTGATATTGTGTTTAATTTGTTTAATATCATTTCTTCTATATTTTGTAATACTAAATCTGCAATTGTACTAGAAAGGGGTTGATCCATTGCAATGACCAATACTTATGTATACTTATGTATTAATGTCATCTTATGATTATGTATTTTATTGTATGTAATCCTCATATACTAATATCATTATAATCGACAGTTTATGTATTCTTATTGCATGTTATTATTATTATTATGATTATTTGTAAAATGTGACACTCCGACTTTTAATTTAACCAGTAACCTTATTGAAATCTCTGGAATATTCTTTTACAAGAGATATTCCGCTTTTGCGTGGGATATAATAATATATAAACACCGCAACTTGGTGGGATAAATCAGTTCGAGTTACCATCTTCGACAGTTCAGAGCTTTGAAGCTGGCATCCAGGGATATTGTTTGCCTAGCTTCTGAAGTTAATACCGTCACTCAGAACCTTCGAAGCTGGCATCCAGGGATGTTGCTTACCTATGTTCTGAGCTTACCAGTTTAATGGACTACGTCTTTAGTAAGTAATGTATACAAAAATCCCAAGATATTTCAGTAAATTCAAAATTGTGTCTTACATTTTGTACCACATTTCAAATAAAAAATTCAGTTCCCGTGCCACTCGGAATGTAGGGTGGTTAGGGTTTCGATGCACACTATTGGGATTTCGAAAACCATTGTAAGGCCATCTCAAAACCAGTTCCAATATTTAAAAAACTAAAACTATTAGGTAACTAGATATAAGCAAAAAACGAAAACTTGTCATAACCTTCCTTTTTAATATCTCGGCGACTATTTATTTCAAGATTATGAGATTTTGCACATAACCATAATGTGACGTTGTGGTTGTCAAGGCCACCTTAGAAAAATTTCAAACTCACTATTTTTTAGGCAGTGAGAGTCAACCTTTTTTTTATAGATTCCATGATTGATTTTCACTTCATCCGATAGTAAAATGCAAGGATGCAGTATAAGTCCATAAAAAGTTGACTATCACTGCCCAAATATAGTGGGTTTAAAATTTTCCTAAGGTTGTGTTGACAACCAGAATGTCAAGTTATTGCTATAAGCCAAATTTCATAATCTTGAAATAAATAGTGTCCGATATATTAAAAAAAGAAGATAATGACAAGTTTTCATTTTTTGCTTATATTAGTAATCTTTGATTTTTTAAATATTGGAATTGGTTTTGAGATGGCCTTGCAATTGTGCAATTCTTCGTATCTGTTACCAAATCCAGATACCAACTTCGTATCTGTTATGGTTTTCGAAATCCCAATAGTGTGCAGTGAAATGTTAACCAATCTGTATACAGGCACATGTACACACAGTAATGCACACATTTCATTGAAAACTCCTGTTCTACCGCTTATCGGTCTAAAAACACCGTTACCTACTTAAATTATCCTACCATGAATGGATTTTCTTGAAAGTGTCGTTAAAAAAGAATTAAAAAAATGTACTTTATAACAACTCACAATGTAAAAAAATGTTAAATGATAAAGATGTTAAAAAAATGTAAATCTTTGATCTCTGTACATCGCTGTAATTCTTTGCATACCCTTCAAATTCAAACAAAATTTCTACAATAATTATTTACTTACGTGTAGAATTTATTATTAATCAATCTTCAATTGCTGAATTAAACTTCTTAGAAAGGTTGTCAAACCTACCACAACCAAAGTCTAAACTTGAAAACCAAATCGATACCAGTATAAAGCAATGCGCAAGACAGAATTGAGTTTCATTTACGTGTAATAACAATAATAATAGTACAAAATTTACAGGTTGTTGATCTCTTAATAGAATTATATACTGTAATTTACAGAGAACTAATTTTAACAAAATGTACTAGATTGATAATAAGAGAATTTTGAATCCTTAAGTAATATTATTTTAACTAAGATATTTATAATCATTTACAATCATCACTATGTGTATTATTGTATTTTTCTTTAAATTTGTCTGTTTAGACTCGGAATTCCCTTGCTAGACACATTTTTTTGGTTAAATTTCCGCCCACTCTAGAACATTAACATTTCATGCAGCATGGTTAAAATACCAATTTTAATTTTATTAATAAAAAAATAACTGATGCAACAATTGTCTTCTTGCAATTCTGAAGTAGGATACTTTTGATGTTTGGGCTACCATACAACTGATTTGTTTGATATAATTCAAGAAATTTAAATGTATCGTCGTTAGATCACGCCATTATTGTTGTAAATACTTTGGTAATAATAATAATTGATCAAATAACATTCACAATCAAGTGTTATTAATGATAGTATAATTTAATTTAAAACGACCGCCCTTATCTCGTGCATGAAAAACCGCCTCCGAAGCCAACTCGTTCAAGCGGTCGCCAGTCGAGTCGAGGAGAGATAACTTCCAAATGTTGGCGCTCGGCAAGCCTTGGCCAATGTGTGGTTGAGGGGTAAGGTTTATATATATAGCTGATATTTTCTAATATTTTAACCCTCTAAGATATAGCACCGCTAGTTACATTTTGCTAATTTATAAGCTAGATATAATGATATAATAATTTCGATCTAACTAACGAATTGTATAATTGTATTGTCTTAGTGTTGTTAAAATCTTTTGTAGATCTAATGATAAAACCAAGATTCTTTAATGATGCGTTTACTATGTTATCAATGTGATCGTCCCATTTTAAGTCAAACTTAAAATGAACTCCTAAATCCCGCATGTTAGACAGTCGCTCCAATTCGTTATTGTTCATCCTATATTGATGAAGGTAAGGATGTTTCTTTGTTGTGAATATCATAGATTTACATTTATTAATATTGAGATCTAACTTGTTGGTATCACTTCAATGTAGTAAAGAGTTTATATCATCTTGTAATATTTGATGATTATTTGTATTAATAATTTGTTTATAGATCTTAACATCGTCGGCAAATATAAGACATTCACAACCCCGAATACAAATTGGGAGATCATTGATGAATAAGAGAAAAAGCAAAGGTCCCAAATTGCTGCCCTGTGGCACACCTGATCTTATAGAGAATTTTTGTGATTTTGTTCCGTTTAGTTGTACAAACTGAGGTCGATTTTGTAGATGGGATTTGAAAAACAGTAATAGGTAAATCTAGAGAAAATCCGTGTGCGTGTAACTTACGCAATAATATGTCATGATTAACGGTGTCAAATGCTTTTGAAAAATCGGTGTAAATTACATCTACTTGACCCGCTTTATCGAGAATATTACTAACGTATTCTGTAAAAGTTATTAAATTCGTTTCGATAGATCTTCTGTTCATAAAGCCATGCTGACATTCTGTTATATCATTTTTTAAGGTTGTATAGATTTTGTTATAAACTATTTGTTTGAATATCTTTTGTCGGTGCTGATTATATTGATATAGGACGATAATTTATTACTTTTGATTTGTCACTGATTTATGTATTGGTATAACTTTAGTTAGTTTCCACAAATCTGGAAAGGTGTTCGTTTTTAACGCTAGATTATACAGGAGTGATAAAGGATAACTTAGTATCTCGTGACATGCCTTGAATATATATGGTGGTATTAGATCCGGTCCTACAGATTTTTTGGGTTTAAGCTTCCGCATAACAGCTTCGACTTCTTGCACATTCACATCCTGCAATGTTACACAATCAGAAACACTACTATCCATTTTTTTTCTAGAGTCCTCTGACTTTGATGCCGTATTGCTCGAAAGCTACTGAACCAAATTAAATATTTTAAAAACAAGCAAATAGTAAATTTATTTCTACATGTAACAGTAAAATATCATATTTCTAACTTGTATACTTTTATTTTTATCGGACGATACATAATAAAAGGTACCCATTTTTAGGGACAATTTCAATGAGAGTGAGTTAAATATTTTTTTTCTCAGAAAGTATATCTCATATATCTATGAGATTTTTGTAGGGGTTAGAAAGAAATCTTGCGGTTGTTATCCTATTAATTTTCGGAAAAAAAGTGTTTTATTTAAGATATATATGAAAAAATAGCGAACTATGCGTTCTTGTTTATTAATGGAGATAGAGTCAAATTTCTTTCGCTAAATTAACAGTTTTCATATGTAGACATTATATTCTTTAAAACAATGTTCCGAATTTTAACAATAAAAGTGCAATAACAAAAAAAAACGTTTTTTGTCAAAACCGCTTGTCATCAAAAATCGTTTATTTGTTTCCGCATTTTTATTATTAAAATTAGAAATATTTTTTGAAAACAATAATGTCTACACATGAAAAGTGTTGATTTAGCGAAAAAAATTTGACGCTCTGTCTATTAATAAACAAGAACGCATAGTTTGCTATTTTTTCACATAAATCTTAAATAAAACGCTTTTTTTGTCTGAAAACTAATAGCATAAGAACCGCAAGGTTTCTTTCTAACCCATACAAAAACCTCATATATAACATATTCTTTCTGAGAAAAAAATTAGTGAACTTACTTTCCATGAAATTGTCCCTAAAAATGGGTACCTTTTATGGCGTATCGTCCGATAAAAACAAAAGTATACCAGTTAGAAATATAATATTTTACTGTAATATGTAGAAATGAATTTACTTTTTGCTCGTTTTTTTTAAATATTTAATTTGGTTCGGTAATTTACGAACAATACGCTTTCAAAGTCAGAGGACTCTAGAAAAAAAAATGGATAGTAGTTATATCAATTTTATATCTAATAATCTAAGACAGCTTGTATTAAAGTATTAACTGTACCGAACTTCTGATTTATATAATTGCCATATTGATAGTTTAATTTATTAAACCAATTTTCATGATTACCAACATCCTAATAAATAATCTTTCAATAAATAAATATCTCAAAGATGATATTATGATCCTAATAAATAGTTTCAAAATAAAAAATGTCACTAGGAAAATTTGACATGCGGGACTTAACTCTAAATAACACCGAGCTAACTTTTAATTCGATTTCATTACAAATCACATAGGAGGCTGCTGCCATAAAATTATTTATTCAACACCTCTAAATACAAAAAAACTTGATGTTTTTAAACAATAAAAGTTGAGGTTTACTTCAGTGGCGGTCGTCCATGTAGGTAGGTTAGGCAATGCCTTCCCTGGGTAAATTGAGTGAAAATAAATAAAAAATGGTTTCAAGTTTCTTCAAAAAAAGCTTTTTTTCGGAAAAAATCTGAGGCTGAAATAATTCACTGATGTTATTTCTATTTCTCCCATATTTAGTTCTCGTATCATCTTATTTTTTTACAAATTATCTTATATAATCTTATAATCTTGTAACATAATTATTATAAGCTAAGTAGTCATAATAGTATATTAAAGTATTAGTTTCATAAGACGCGTTTTTAGCGCAACCGCGAAGCGGGTTGTTTTCTAACGGACAAGTGTGCTAAAACGCCTTATGAAACGAATACTTTATACTATTTTTTATACTTGCGTCGTTATTTCGTTAATTATTAAAAAATAAATTAGTTTTAAATAAGATTTGTTAGTGAAATTTTGTTAAGTACTTTTGACAGTTGGCTACACTGAAAATCCAACTTCAGCATTTGTTATTTAAATTGTTTTGTTTTTATAAAATTAATTTAGTATCTGTGACAAGGTAAAATGGTCAGATATTCTCTCCCTCCATCTTATTAAAAAGAATTAACTTATCTTAATTAATCTTAATCTTATTAAAATATTGGAATTTAACCATATTGATAGATTTATAACAACTGCAGAAAATAACCAACATTTAGCTATGAAAGTAAGTAAAATTTTGTGCTAAATACTTTCAATTTTTAATATATTTCAATTATTTAAGGTTGGGTTAATAATGGGATTCTGTGGTGCCTGCCGAAGAGATAAATTGACCAACATGTTATTAGACGATATTGTGGTCAAAGATGATGTGTTCACTGTGACTGTAATACAAACAAAAAATAAAGTTCGAAGAGAATTCTTAATTACAGAGAAACTGTGGATTGATTTAATTAAGCAATATTTGAGCCTAAGGCCTAATAAAATAAACCACAGGCGGTTTTTTATAACCTACCGCAATGGAAAATGTATTTCTACTCCTATCCGTATAAACACCATGGGAAAAGTTCCTTTTATTATTGCCACTTATTTGCATTTAGCCAACCCGAAGCTTTTTACAGGTCATTGCTTTCGACGTTCAAGTGCTTCCCAATTGGCAAACAAAGGTGTCGATTTAATAACTATAAAACGGCATGGAGGTTGGAAGTCTTCAGCTGTGGCTGAGGGCTGTATTGATGCTTCAGTTAAAAAAAATGGAGGTAGCTGAATTGCTATCTAATAAGCCATGTACTTCCACTACAACGGCTCAAGTGGTAATTGACCAGTCTTCCACTGCTTCATTTTTACATGAAGAATCACACACTTTTAGCAGCAACCCAATAACGAGTCAACAAAACATTGTTGAGGGGCAAAATTTACGTTCATTTAAGATTAATGCCCAGGACACTTCTGCTGTTACAATCAAAGTGTATAATAACTGTACTTTTAATACAAAAGATGTATAAAAAATAATTTGTGAATTTATTAAATAATTTTTAATTTAATTAATTTATTTTGTGTATGTTGATTTTATATTTTAAAAGTTTGGCATGTTATCACATAACCGCACTTTTAAATATAAAAAGTTTGACATTTAAGAACAGCTGTTAGGTGCTACCAACTTTAAAAAAAAATTTACTGTTTCCAGTACTCTAATAAATCTCATTAGGACACGCAAGTATAAAAAAAATATTTTAGAATCATTTAAGGGAGTTGTGGTGGGATAGTTTGTGCCAAAAGTTATGGAGCTTTGCTATTTTGACAAATAGAAATAATTACATAGTTTTGCTTCAAATAATGGCTCAAACGATACTAGTTTTATTAGAATGTATGTCAAAGCAGCTTAGTTATTATTTAAATATGCTTTTAATTAATTATTAGTCTTTTTAAAGTTACAGACTAACTTTTCACTGTCTAGTCCAAACTTAAGAACGTGAATATCATGAAATCGGGCATTTACCGTTTAAAGTGTTCTTTTTGTAGTTCGGTATATAATGGACAAACACTTCGAAATTTTGACATAAGATATAAAGAACACGTACGCCATTACAAAAATAAACATCCTGAAAAATCTAATTATACCAAACACCTTTTAGAACAAAATCACACAATGACTCCTCAAAATAATATTAAATTCCTACATTTTTGTAATAACAAACGCAAATTAGACATTTTAGAAGCCTTTGAGATATACAAACACAAACTCAGGGTACCTTTAATGAACGAACAACTTGAGCTCAGTAATTCTCCGTTACTAGAAGTGTTAGATATTTAATTCTGATTATTACTATTTTTATCTTTTTATCTAGTTACTTATATTTGTATCTACCTTAGCGACGTGTTTGTTTATATTTATATTACCTTCGATAATGACAGCTTAGCTGTCGAAACAATATTGTCAGGTTATATTTTAATAAATACTGTGAAATTTTTAATAATCTTTATTTATTTCATGATTATGGAGTTCCACAAAGTAAGGCTGGAAACAATAAACAAAATTTACTTTTTACTTAACAAAATTGAAGAAAAGTAATTTGTAATTGTAATTACCCATAATCTCATAATATTCTTGCATAAAAACTTCTTTGAATATCTTTAAACGAAAGTTTTAATATAATTCGTGTAGAATTTGTAACGATATATTTTTACAAGCTCTGAATAATTGTGGTTTTGTCCACATATTTACAAAAATCTTAAGTCTGGTTTTGCAAATTTGAATTCTTTTCATAATGTAAACTTGCGTTAGCATTCGATATAAACAACCCTATAAAATTATTTAAAAAAACAAGGTTGGTTTCAAATCTTAGAATTATAAAAAATCTCTTTGGTTACTCATATAAGCGTTTGCAGTTTTAGAGGAAAAATCAATACTTGCTGTTGAGTTGCTGTGCTCTGATTGGTTAAGCCAAAACACGCGATTCGTTGATTGGGTACTAAGAAAAATCAATACTTGTTCTTGAAGTGAGACTTCGCTATTGGCTAATTTCGATTTGCATCTGGTAATGTATTTCTACGCGAGAAAAGAACCTTGAGTTTTTTAAAGTGGACTTCCGATCGAGATTTGAGAGAAGACAGTCAGTTTCGATCTTTATAGAATACCGTTGCATATAGACCAGCTAAAGTTTTTGTTCGGCGTGCCCCGACCTCGGCAGGGTACAATTATAAATATACATCCCGTTAAGTGAAGTTAACAATTTTCCGTTTGAGTATGTGTTAGTACCGTTCAATTTGTTTATTATAAAATAACAAATTAACTATTTAAAGTGCCGTTTAGTTTTTCGAGTTGTTCGAATAAAATACAGTTTTACAGTACCGCTTAATTACAGTTATTTTGTGATTCTTCATTTATTGAAGAATGGTTTAATTGCCGGACATTTGTTAGTAGAACTCAGTGTTAATTCCCATGTTTAAGAAAAGGGGATTTTCATACCGTTATATTGTTCTTGCCGAATTATAATAATTTCAACAATTACTTTGAGCAACATTCAAGTAATTACGAGTACCGCTCCAGTCAGAAGAATAATTAAGAATTTATTATCGAAGGCATTTATTGCAAGCAATTAAGTTAATGTTTGATGAATTTCGTTAATAATATTTAGTTCAGAATCTAGGAGACTTCTTCCCGCAACGTTACGCCCAGCAGTTTGTTATTGTAGCTTTGTTTAAGGCTTTTAAGGTGTTTTGATTGTCAAGAGTTCAAATTCTTGAACTTGTGAAGGGAATTTTGGTTTGAACACTACTGTGGACGATAAAAAGTGGCTAAGGTATTTAATTTTATTTTTTTAATTTGCGTTTGTAATACGTTTATTAACGTCTATCACTAGGAGTCGTTTATGGCTATCTATAAAAGTACACTGTACTTTAATGAATTATAGGGTTAATTAGTTTTTAAGGGTTGGATGGGTAATGCGTGGAATGTGACAACTTCAAACTGCAAGTATCTGTCAAAATTGTCAACCTCCGATAAATTTTTAATTAATATCGTTGAATTGGTTCGCTGTTTGTTGATTGTTACTTACATGAAATTTCACTTGAAGTTATGGTCTATTTTTACTTGGAAAGAAGGTTAAGTTTTGGATATTCCTAATTAGTAACATAAACAAGTCTCGTACCTACATCAAATCTGCTTGGACAAATCAGTAAGTCCAATTCATGTTTGTAATTTTATGGTTCTATAAACAAGACACGTTTCATCGATTTAATCATCTTTGCTTTTTTTCGCGAATTTCGGGCGGAGTGCAAATTAAGTTGTCTTCGCTCATATTTTATTTATTTGTAACACTAATAAAGTAACAAAAGTAATAACTAATTTATTTGAAGTGACGGATGATGACAAATGATTCAAAAACTCAAGTGGGCGCCGAGTGGTACCAACTGTTACCAACTAACACAAAATTCTCTAGACGACCAAAATATTTTTTTTGTATTAAAATAAGAAAAAAGGGCATAAAATACTCGTTTTATAAGGGCATTGGCGCACTCATCCCATAGAAAAACTTGCCTGCGGCTCATTTTCTAACTTGGGATTCGTGCGCCAAATCAACCCTTATAAAACTTGTCCTTTAATATACTATAATATTGTATTGTTAGATAAAATTTTATCATTTGGGATCCCGAAATTTGATGGTTTTATAAGGGTTTAATTTTGAATTAACAAATTTTCATTATTGTGTAACTATAATTTGATGTGTTTTGTATTTTGAATTCGGTATTTTTACTAATGTGTAACTATTTTGACTTGTATTGTATGTACCATTTTTTTGTTTTGTTTTTAATATACCGATTTCAAATTTAATTGACTACTTGACATAGTTTGGCTAAACGGACTGCTGATGTTTTTTGTTTTCTTTGGCTAATCAATTTCTTTTATAGTTTTATAATTGTTTTAATTAAATGACATCAAAATTAATAAGGAGGTTAGTTCCTTAGCTGATAACCTTCGCTTTTTCTAAATCTTAATCATGTTTTATGTAAAACATCCTCAGCTTTGGTGGCGCCCAACATATTATTATTTATTCCTGAATCCATTATTTAATCAGAAGCTTTTAGAGTTAACACCTGCGACCTGAAAATTTAAATTTGTAAGAAAGAGCTAAATCTCAAGCCGGCAATTTTGAGCATTTTGATATACAGTAAGTATCGTAATTTGTGTCCTAAATTTGGTTTAATTAATGTGTATTCTTCGTTTGAAGTTTAAGTTTTGTTTTTTATTGTTATTTAGTTAGGCTAAAAAAACTTCTGTTTCACTGGCTATGCCATCGTGGGGCTTTTCGTGACAGTTAACTTAAAGGCAAAAATGGAGACAGGAATAGACAGTATTTTTTGCAGGAATTTATGTCTTTGTGTTGAACCTTTTGATGGGTTATTATGATGTATCGATTTTGTAATGTATTTTGAACTATTGATCGCGTATTTATAGGTGTTTTTGAAATTTTAATGGAATTTTGTTTTTATGGTGGTTTCCTGTTGGAAAACGGAATCTTGTGAACTATTTACAGTTTGATGAATTTAAAGTTTGTAGTGTAATGAGAATATTATGAGATGCAATAAATTCCAGGATATGTTTTTAGTATATTGATAACAGATTTTCGTATAGCTGTTTTTGATCAGCAAGTAAATAAATAATTACGAGAAAGTTATTGGAAATAAAGAAAAATATGTTAGGAGTTTTTTCAGATAAAATTTTTGACACTTGAAAATTTGACGTATCGTATCGTTTGTTTGTATCTAGCGATTTTGTTTAGTTA
The DNA here is from genome assembly GCA_929113105.1 of Agrypnus murinus. NCBI lineage: Eukaryota > Metazoa > Arthropoda > Insecta > Coleoptera > Elateridae > Agrypnus > Agrypnus murinus. The sequence goes on along the minus strand of OV816029.1, from coordinate 22,850,186 downwards.
AATAGAATAACAACGATTTCAGAATTGATTTTGATATTATTAGGATATTTCAGATTATCGTTTGATGGTTTTGAAATTTTTGAGTTATAGGTTTCAAGTTATCTTTTTTGTAGTTAGAAAACCATTGTGAGTTTTTCCCGAATTAATAAGAAATTTTTTCTGTTAAAATTTACACTCGTGTCAAGTTTTCAGTTTCAGTTGAAGGTTTTAGTAGATATCGATAATAATTAAAGGTTATTTAAATTACAGAAATAGGTGTTTGATGATATTTCAGGGAGTTTCTTTCTTTGTGAATAAAATTTTGATGTTTTACATTTTCTTTTAGTGATATCGTTTGGTAGTTTCGGTTTATGTTTTTAAACATGTTTTGTTATTAGTAAACAATAATTAATGAGGAAAAATTAAGATTATTATTAATAAGGAAAATTATTATAGAGTCTGAATAAATATTATAGATGAGTTTATTAAAAATTATTGAGTGTTTGGTTCGTTTGAAAATTTGTTGATGTGTAAAGATTCTTTCTGTTTAAATTAGGTTACCGATGTGTTAGATAAAAAATTTTTTCTTGGGTTGGTTACGATTATGATTAGTAGTGATCTAAATTTTTTTTGGTTTCAGTAACGTGTTTTGTTCTTGGATGAATAATTTAAAGTTTTCTATAAGATATTTTATGATGATGATTTTTCAAAATATTTTTGGCTACTTATGGTTTAGTGTTGGCTATGCTAAGTATGCTCGTGTATGTATTGAAGGCGCCAAATTTGATGATTGGGAATGTTTGATGATGTAAGTTGTTGTACGTTCTATGATTGTGGTCCTAGGCAGATGAATGAATTTTTGTGTGAGATGATAGAAGAACTTACTCACCACCAAATTAAAAATTAAATATCTACAGTATAAAATTCCTTTTTGGGTCACTTTTCTATTTTTGCATTTAAATCTTTTCATGCTTATTGTTAAATAAGTTTTATCTTTAAAATAATATTAATTAATCCCTTTTGTAGCGTTAATTTTTTCATAGTCCGGACAGGTGCTGTTGTATTTTTTCATTCTTTTAGTTGTGGGAGTTACATAAAACAATGATTGCGTGATTTGTTGAGTGCCCTCTTCTTCTTGAGTGATTGAACATCTTCGTGGAAATCTTGTGTGGGAGTATGATTGAATGAAGCGTTTATAGGGGATATTCTTTTATCCCTTGGGTGTTTCTTGGTAGGTTGGTCGGAACTCACGCAGGGTGTAAGACATTTTTCCCGATTGTGTCCAGTATATTTCCCGATTTTGGCATCTCTGTTTATTTAGAAATATGTGTGAAGTTATTACTTTATGTTGAAATATTCAGAAAAATATAATTTGTTGGGATCTTGTATCCTAGAATAGTTTTTATAAGTTAAATTTTTTCGTTTGAAAGTTTAGATTTTGTCTATTATAGCGCGGTGGGATGCGCTCTAGAAATTCCTTCACCGATGTCGGGTTCCAGTAAGAGTCTGGTAAAGCTACTGTGGTCCTTCCTGCCATCCTTTGGCCACTTTCCCCTAAAGACTTCTGGTCCTTCAGGTCATTTGGTTGACCAATCAAATTTGTATGTTTCTTTCATGAAACAGTTTCTCCCTACCAGAAATCTCTATTTCTTTAAACCTCCTGTTTTAAGCTTTGTCTATTATAGCGCGGTGGGATGCGCTTTAGAAATTCCTTCACCGATGTCGGGTTCCAGTAAGAGTCTGGCAAAGCTACGGTGGTCCCCTTCCTACCATCCTTTGGCCACTTTCGTAAGGACTTTTGGTCCTAACGTGTTTTTGTATACGCTAGATTAAAACCGGAAATTGAGCAGCCAGGACGTTACTATTTCTATTTATTGAATTACATAAAAAGAATAAGAAAATAACTTTAGTGCATTTACCTCAGAGTTCAATGAAATGTTTTTATAAGTTTTGTGCAATGTTATAATTATATATGCTAAGCAATATCTCTTTATTATACTGTGTGTTTAACTAAAAGAATTCCAAAAATACTAAATCAACTCTGTAATTTGGAAACGCCGGTTGTTACAAACCTTAATGATTTAAAGAGGTTTTATTAACCTTAAGTTATTTAGTCTACAGTTATAGGTAATATATTTTATCTTATAATCTGAAAAAGGTTTTAGTAACTTTAGGTTGCTTAATTTTAGTTATGGTTTAATGTACCCTATAGTTCTGCAAGTTGTTTCGTTTAGGTACTGATCTTGAACTTTATTTGTAGTATATCGTTTTGAGTATACTTACTTTGGATAAGTATAAGTGTAAGTGAGGTCCCGTTGTGAATGGGTAGTGTCGACTACATTTTAGTTTAGTGACGTTCTTCTGGTGGCGGTTAGTGCTTTACTTTGGTGGGGGTTGGGTTTGAACCTTTCTTGACGGTTGAAGGGGTGTCCTAACGCTGGACGGTGGGTGTTTTTAGGGAGATTGGTTCTTGCTTCGGCTTTTACTGAAGTGGAGTACTTACTATCTGTGTAGGTTTCTTCCAGTTTTTTTTTATTCTTTTATTTCTTTCTTTCTCTTATTTCTTTCTTCTCGATCTATGAAGGCACAGTAGAGCCAGATCGGATTACTGTAGCTCTGAGGTCACGGGGTGTGGCTGTTTGGTACCCTACACTGCATCCTGCTATACACTCTCTTGTGTGCGTACTAGAAATTTTGCTGTAGGTAGCTTTTGCTACAGATTATGATGTTGGTGGGTGATTCTGAGTGTGGTGTTAATACGACTTTCTTGATACATGATAATTGGGGTCCCCGTTGGTGAGTCTGGCTTCTCCAACACCTTCGGTTTTTGCTCAAATGTTCGGTGAGGACATTTGTTTCAGGATGGCTTCCTTAACGGCTCTATTCGGCGTTCCTTACCTTTAGTCCTTTCTATTTTCCTAGCCGAATAGTCCCTCTTCCTTTCCTGTTTCTTTTTTTGATTGTCTAGACAATTATGGTCTAGTAGATTAGGGCGTTTAGCACACTTGGTAGTGTCTTGGTTTAATATTAATATAGTATCTTCGTATGCTGTTTGGCATTTTGTTAGCTATAAGTATAGAATAAGATGGGCTTCTTAGCTTTTCTTTTTTTTTATCTTTTTTTTCTTTTTTTCAACGAGTTTTTGAGTGTAACGGTATATTTTTACAAGCTCTGAATAATTGTGGTTTTGTCCACATATTTACAAAAATCTTAAGTCCGGTTCTGCATATTTGAATTCTTCTCATAATGTAAACTTGCGTTAGCATTCGATATAAACAACCCTATAAAATTATTTAAAAAATAGGTTGGTTGCAAATCTTAGAATTATAAACAATCTCTTTGGTTACTCATATAAGCGTTTGCAGTTTTAGAGGAAAAATCAATACTTGCTGTTGAGTTGCTGTGCTCTGATTGGTTAAGCCAAAACACGCGATTCGTTGATTGGGTACTAAGAAAAATCAATACTTGTTCTTGAAGTGAAACTTCGCTATTGGCTAATTTCGATTTGCATCTGGTAATGTATTTCTACGCGAGAAAAGAACCTTGAGTTTTTTAAAGTGGACTTCCGATCGAGATTTGAGAGAAGACAGTCAGTTTCGATCTTTATAGAATACCGTTGCATATAGACCAGCTAAAGTTTTTGTTGGGCGTGCCCCGACCTCGGCGGGGTACAATTATAAATACACATCCCGTTAAGTGAATTTAACAATTTTCCGTTTGAGTATGTGTTAGTACCGTTCAATTTGTTTATTATAAAATAACAAATTAACTATTTAAAGTGCTATTTAGTTTTTCGAGTTGTTCGAATAAAATACAGTTTTACAGTACCGCTTAATTACAGTTATTTTGTGATTCTTCATTTATTGAAGAATGGTTTAATTGCCGGAGATTTGTTAGTAGAACTCAGTGTTAATTCCGATGTTTAAGAAAAGGGGATTTTCATACCGTTATATTGTTCTTGCCGAGTTATAATCATTTCAACAATTACTTTGAGCAACATTCAAGTAATTACGAGTACCGTTCCAGTCAGAGGAATAATTAAGAATTTATTATCGAAGGCAGTTATTGCAAGCAATTAAGTTAATGTTTGATGAATCTCGTTAATAATATTTAGTTCAGAATCCAGAAGACTTCTCCCGCAACGTTACGCACAGCAGTTTGTTATTGTAGCTTTGTTTAAGGCTTTAAGGTGTTTTGATTGTCAAGAGTTCGAATCCTTCAACTTCTGAAAGGAATTTTGGTTTGAACACTACTGTGGACGATAAAATGTGGCTAAGGTATTTAATTTTGTTAATATTGTATTGTTAGATAACATTCTAATCATTTGGGATCCCGAAATGTTATTCATTTTTGGAACAATAACTAATTTAAATTGATGGTTTTATATTTTGAATTTACAATTTTTTTCATTATTGCATAACTTTTTGATGTGTTTTGTATTTTGAATTCGCAATTTTTTTAATGTGTAACTATTTTGACTTGTATAAGGGCATTGGCGCACTCATCCCATAGAAAAACTTGCCTGCGGCTCATTTTCTAACTTGGGATTCGTGCGCCAAATCAACCCTTATAAAACTTGTCCTTTAATATACTATAATATTGTATTGTTAGATAAAATTTTATCATTTGGGATCCCGAAATTTGATGGTTTTATAAGGGTTTAATTTTGAATTAACAAATTTTCATTATTGTGTAACTATAATTTGATGTGTTTTGTATTTTGAATTCGGTATTTTTACTAATGTGTAACTATTTTGACTTGTATTGTATGTACCATTTTTTTGTTTTGTTTTTAATATACCGATTTCAAATTTAATTGACTACTTGACATAGTTTGGCTAAACGGACTGCTGATGTTTTTTGTTTTCTTTGGCTAATCAATTTCTTTTATAGTTTTATAATTGTTTTAATTAAATGACATCAAAATTAATAAGGAGGTTAGTTCCTTAGCTGATAACCTTCGCTTTTTCTAAATCTTAATCATGTTTTATGTAAAACATCCTCAGCTTTGGTGGCGCCCAACATATTATTATTTATTCCTGAATCCATTATTTAATCAGAAGCTTTTAGAGTTAACACCTGCGACCTGAAAATTTAAATTTGTAAGAAAGAGCTAAATCTCAAGCCGGCAATTTTGAGCATTTTGATATACAGTAAGTATCGTAATTTGTATTCTTCGTTTGAAGTTTAGGTTTTGTTTTTTATTGATAATTTAGTTAGGCTAAAAAAACGTCTGTTTCACTGGCTATGCCATCGTGGGCCTTGATTTTTAGTATGTTTACACGCTTAAAGCTTGAATTTCTGAATTAAACTACTTTGAAACAATACCACAATCTTCCACAACTGGGATTTGAATCTGAAAGCAGATCAATAATCAACATTAAGCAATGCGAAAGGCGGAAGCAAGTTTCATTTTTGTATGCTATTAATGTTTAAATTTACAGATTGGAGATCCTCTAATAGGCCTCTTGATTCAAACATTGATTTCAAAAAAATTTTTAATTTTTTAAATTTATTTCGATAAGATGTGTACTTCCAAACGAAGTTCGTTATTTTCTTATTCTGTAACCTGCTTCGTTGCGGTCCACCCGAGTATAACGAATGAGTCATTTTTTTGGCTCCTGTAGTACGTTTGTCGGTTTGTGACTATGATCATGTTATTTAAAATAGGTTATGTTTCTGTTTGCATGTGTTGTTTTCGCGCCAATTTCCAAATTTACGTTAGCTTTCGTTCTTGATGTATATGAAGTGTAGTTTTTTCAATTTGTATTGTTTATTAATTGTTGTCATTGTTATTGATATTATTGGTATTGTTATTAATATTGTGATTGTTATTATTGTTTTATAATTAGAAATATCTTTAACCGCTTTTTTAAAATGTTTAATAGGTAGTAGGTACGTTTCAAGTTTTTTACAAAAAAGTCTAGAAGTAATAATTTATGTTTAATTCTTTAATCCCTACTGTATCGGCATTTAAAAACGCTTACGGTAAAATCTAAATACAATCGAAACCCGAACACCTAAAGGTACCAAACCAGGAATAAAAATTACAAGAATTTGTCCGTGTTTTTGTGAAAGAACTACAAAAAGTAAACAGAAAAACATTTTTTTAAAATACATGTGTTAAACTTTGCACAAAAAAACGGAAGTTGCAAATGCAGGCCAGATCGTAATTCATTCCTGTTCAAATTTCAATTCACATTTTTTTTTCTTTGTCAGTATTTTAAAAACCTTTAAAGTAAAATTTAAAATAAAACTATTTTAGCAAATTATAAAAAACCACATGTCTAACGATACCGAATGAAAATTACAAGAATTCTGTTTTTCTGTGAAAAACTGCATATAATGGGTTTTACAAATAAACCGATTTAAAGTTTTATACATAAACCAATAATTTTTCTGAAATTTAATTTAAAACCTGATTTCTAATTGAACCGCGTTTGAATTCATACAAATTATAACATTCAGCTCCCGCGTAACGATACCTCAGAAGCTTTCGTTAAAATATCGATTGGGTGATAACGATTTTTGTAAGAATTTGTCTTACAGAATACAAAAATAACGAATTACGATATTATAACGAACTTTAATATTTTAACGATCTTTATCTTGTCAGCGAAGTCTTACAGAATAAGGGGGTAAAACTCTTAGCATATCGAACACAACAGTGACAAACCACGACCAGTTTGGCGAGGATTGCCGATCTTCATCGTATTGCATGCTGCTAATAACGAGGATAGTATATCACAGCATAACTTTGTTCCAGATATAGCATATTGTAAGTTTTTATTGTTAATTTTGGGCAACACTTTAGACAAGTTGTCAATTAATTTTAGTATTTAATGTTTAAAAATAATAATTCTCTTGAAATCTGTATATGTATTTCTATTTTGTTCAATGCATCGTAACTCAAAGGTCATAATTTATAAAAAATCGAATTTATTTTATTGCCATTTTATTAAAGCTTTAAATTGCACAATAAAATCTCATTACAAAGTATATACTAATATTAAAGTGTACAATAGTGTATAATACTAAAGTTAATTATACATAAAATGATGCTATATAAAAACCCACAATTATAATGAGATGTGTGTAATTCACAAGCAGCACCCTAGCTAGGACATGTTTCGAACTATTTGGTTCTCTTCAGCTAGGGATAGCTGCTTGTCAATAACACACACCCATTCTCGGTTTATATATATTGCCGCAATTAACATTAATACCAAGAGAAAACATTTACGACATCTATAGAGTAAAATGCCGCATTAAGCGACGTTCTCTAATCGTAAAAAGGAATGGATCGCCGCTAACCATTCAAAATTTAAAAACATACAAATATAATACAAAATAATTTTGCATTATAACAATAAAATTAAGGTGCTGCTTGTAAATTACACACATCTCATTATAATTGTGGGCTTTTATATAGCGTCGATAGCACGATATTTTATGTAATGTAATATTTATCCCACTTAATTTTATTGTTATAATGCAAAATTATTTCGTATTATAGTATTGTATGTTGTTACTAAAGTTAATATTCCAAACAAAAGGATAATTACTACATAGCACTAGGAACTACAAAGCGTTTTCTAAATGTTATTAATAGCTTTGGTGGAAGTTTATTTCCTTTTAGATTTAAATATTGCAACTTTTTTAAAGGTTCAAACGACTGCAATGAAAGAGTTGTAATCATATTTTCTTCTCATTACAAATCTCATTACAAAGTATATACTAATACTAAAATGTACAATAGTGTATAAGTGTATAATACTAAAGTTAATATTCCAAACAAAAGAATAATTACTATATAGTACTCAAAACTTTATCGTCGAAAGCGTTTTCTAAATGTTATTAATAGCTTTGGTGGAAGCTTATTTCCTTGTAGATTTAAACCTTGCAATTTCTTTAAAGGTTCAAACGACTCCAATGAAAGAGTTGTAATCATATTTTTGCTCAAATTCAATTCAGCTAAACAGGGTAATTGATAAAATATAGAAATATCTAGTTCGGTAAGTTTATTTTCTCCAAGGTTAATAGTTTCCAATCTTGGAACACCCTCAAAAGCACCACTTTCTATGGTTTGGATATTATTTTTAGATATATCTAAATAAGTAAGATTAGACAAATTGGAAAAATATTCTTGCCGGATGATTTTCAAGTTGTTGTTATTCAAATAAAGGCAAAAATAAGATTCACTAGAACACTGTGATCGAGAGCCATCGAGACAATTACTTCGAATTTCTTCTATTTTGTTATCAGACAGATACAATGTAAAATTTATTGGAATATGAAATAGTGCTTTATCTATGGTTTTTATTTTGTTTTCACACATCCATACACCCAAGGAACACTCAGCGGACTTTTTATGACAAAAGTTGCGAAATACGTCCTGTTCGATCTCTTCAATACTGCTTTCGCATATGCATAAGCTTTCTAAGTTTACTAAACTTTCTAAATCTTCGTTTTTTATTATTTCCAACTTATTACCTGATAACGACAATGACGTTAGTTGTTTCAGTGGGGATAATACACCAGGGTCCAATGTCTTTATATTATTATTTTTTAATGTTAGATTTTGTAAATTAGGCGTGTTTATAAATGAATCGGAGCCTAAACATTGCATTCGATTGTCAGATAATTTTAGGGTTTTTAGAGCTAAGAACTGTGTAGAGAAAACCGATTCTATGGAATCAATTTTGTTATCCTGCAAATTCAAGTAGTTTAGATTACCATTAGTGCCTTCGAAGGCACCTGGTTCCAATAAATGTATATTATTTCCGCTTAAATATAAGTGTCCAATTTTCTTCATAGCTCTAAAAGAATTTTTCTCTATAACGGTTAAGTTATTATCTACCATATACAAGTAATTTACTTCAATCATATCCTCAAAAACATTTCGAGGTAGGTGTTCTATTTTATTATGCCCTAAATCAAGGTATTCTAGTTGTTTTAAACCTTTAAATGAACCCTCTTTTATCACGATTATATTGTTTCCTTGTAGTTCGAGCTTCTTTAATTTTGAAAGTGGTTCGAAAATACCTTCTTCAATTGCTTTCAGTTCATTTCCTTGCAAAATTAAAAGTTCAAGAGCGGTTAAGCCATCAAACGTTCCTGGTTCAATGTAGTTGAGTTTATTATTGTCAAGCTTCAATTTATTTAATGAGAGCAGATCTTTAAAAGTTTTTGGAGCTAAAATTTCAATTTGACAGTGTCCTAGATTTAAAGAAGTCAATTTGGTCTTTTCCAGAAATAACTGATTTGATATTTGTTTTAACGGATTATCGAACAAGTTAAGTTGTTGAAGGTCTGTTAAGCATTCGAATGACAGATCTTCGATTTCTTGTAGTCCGCAAGAATGTAGGTCTAATTCTTCAAATAAATTAATGCTCTTAAAAAACTCTTTTTTAATATTGCCCAATGAGTTGCAATGTATACTTAAACTATTTAGATGCAGGCCATCAAAACAATCCGCATTTAAATGATGTATATTATTGTCATGAAGTGACAGGATTTTGAGCATTGTCAAGTCTTTAAACGATTTAGATTCAATAGAAGTTAATTTATTGTTATCAAGATTCAACTGTGATAACATTGATAAATTACTAAAACAGCTATACTCCAATTTAGCAATATTATTCTCATTAATATACAGTATTTTCAAATGTTTGACAGCCTGAAACAATTCTTTGGATATCTCTTCTAAACAATTATAAGATAAATCTAGTAACTCTAAATTAACTAACCCCTCAAAAGCAAAAGCATCAATATGTAGAATCTTATTCATCTTTAGCTTGAGAACAGTAAGCGTGGGAAGATTTTGAAACAATCCATTTGGAATTTCTGTTAATCTATTACCAGATATATCCAATTCTTTCAATCTAACTAATTTTGAGAATAAATCCTTTTCTAAGGTCACGATATAATTTCTACTAAGATTTAAGTATTGAAGAGACGAAAAGTCGTTGAAGATTCCGTTCGGTAGAACTTTTATTTCTTTACATCCTATACACAACCAATCTATTTCGTGTGGATTTTCAAAATTTATGCCCCATCTATCAAATATATCTGGAAATTCATCGCATACTTCTTTATCAGTACTGTCTTCTATGCTGAGTTTATTATCATCCATTTACATAAAAGTCCTGAAACAAGCAAAGCCCGTTGAAAAAAGCACATTGATTGTTATATTCCTAATAAATAGTTTAATATTTAAAAAATATTAGTGTCTTTTCTGTAGAATATAAACGGCTGAATAGAAAAACTCAATGCGCCTGCGGTTTATATTTGTTTTGGCACGACCTGCATATGGAGAGTTATTCTACTCAATCAAAAAAGATACTAAAGTCAGTTTTCGTGTCTAAGGAGTAAACGTGTTTTGATGGTGACAACAATCACAATTTTCAAATACATATATAGCTACCGATTGTTAAAAACATGCTTTGTACCGAGCTCATTTGTAGAATATGTATTTCAATTCGTTTTAAATCAAACAACAAAAAAAAAGGAAAGATTTCCGTCTGGTATCAAAAGTTCAGAGGTTAACTATAGCTGTCCAGTGTTACAGCAACTTTAAGGTGCGAAGAATTTTTTGTTTTGTATAAATAATGGTTAATAAGTGTTACAGTATTTCTTTTTTAATTAATGTGAAAAGCGAAATTACAGTAAGTCACTTTGCAAATGATTATTCTTGAATAACACAAAAAAGATTAACGTTTGCACTTGGTTTTTATTTACGAGTAATAAAATTGTATTTTAGAAAGTGATCCGTAGGTTGCTGTGCAGGGGGAGTATTCTTTTTCTGATCTCACATTTGCTATTACTTTAAATATTTTTTACAGTGGAAGTGAAATGATAACTTTTAGGTTATGCATATCAGTTAGCATTTATACTCCGATTGATATGTACGAGATTAAATATGAGCTACGTTAAATATGAGATATTACAAATTTGCGACGGAAAGTTGTTTAATATCTCATATCACATGCTTTTACTTTCCGAAAGATGTAAACTTATTTAAAAAGTGGCTAAATGCAATTCCAAAAAGATATAAAACACTGACACAAAATCATGTTTGTGAAACTATTTATTCTGGTCAAATATTTAATAAAAACATGGATGGAAGTTTTACAGTAATTGTAACTGTAAAATTTAAAATTCATATTACGCTACCATTAAAACTGCTACCAATAAAATTATTACAGCAAATTCTCGAACATCTTAAATAAAACGCTTTAATACGATTCACATTTTTATATTTACGTAATACAAACAATTCGTACATGCAAATAGCAAACTAATTTTTTTTTAATTTTATTTTTCATTATTTTTATTTTTTTATTTATTTACAAACATTCCAACAGGCTAGACAGCCCAATTATAGGAATATAATATAAATATGTAAGTAACATGCCAAGAACACTTACTTAATCCTATGATTAATATAACTTTACTATGTTAAACAGATCTTTGGAAAATTAATTAATATTGTCTGTCAAAATATCTAACTTATAGTCTAAGGAATTACAATTTGTTTTAGGACAAGTATTAGTAAACGTAAGGTAGTTACGAGTTCTTATATCAGGAACTGAAAAACCTAATTTTGAAAGTAGAAACGGACAATCAATTTATATATAAAAACTATTTGTATGAATATACGTCTCGATGATAATTTAACAAAATCAAAATGAGTAAGTAACTCTGTATAGTGGATGTAAGATTCTCCATCCAGTTTGAGATTAAATTTAAACGGGCAGTATCTATGTAATTTCTTTTGAATTCTCTCAATTTTGAGAGAATAATATGTTTAATAAGGGCTCCAAACTACCACACAATACTCTAACTTGGTTCTTACAAAAGAATTATACAAAATCGAGATTGTTTTAAATTGTCGAAAATTTTTAGTTTCTAAATATAAAGCCAAGTTGCCTTAGCGCTCCATTAACAGTATTTTCAATATGCGTATTAAAGTTAAATTTAGAGTTAAAGTGAACACCCAAATCGACAAATTATTTTACTCGTTTTAATGTAGTCATTGATATTATAAGGATGCAAAAGAATATTTTGCTTTCTGCTAAACGACATAGCACAACACTTATCTATGTTAAAGAATAATCTGTTTTCTAAGGACCACACATGAAGGTTATTTAAATCTTTTTGCAAAATTTGACAATCCGATGCATTATAAATTATTCTAAATAACCTTAAGTCATCAGCAAAAAGCATGACATTTGATGCCTCAACAACATCTACAATATCATTTATAAATATTAGGAATAGCAAAGGCCCTAATATGCTTCCTTGTGGCACACCCGAAGATGCCACAAAAGAAGCAGAAGTATGACCATTAACACAAACATACTGTTCTTTTGAACTTGCGTTTCAGTGGACTGTATTGAAAATTTGAAATAGATAAATTTTCTGTTTGTGAAATTTTATTAAGATATGAGTAAATGGCGGATTTATGCAATTATAAATAGGGAAGAAGGGGATAAATCCTTACCTTTATCTTTTGTCGCGTGAGTCTTCTTATCCTGAGCTCAGGACGTCTAGTTGGGAGGCCGCTGTGATCACTCTTTCACTGTCAGTACAGCTTCAGGTCTCAAAATGTTAAATAGTTCAGAGTAACACTTTAATATAGTAACGATACGATATAAATCGTTTGCGCACCACTATGCAGACGGGCTTGGTGAAGGAAGTTATCCCCAAGTTATATATTGTAATAATTTACACATAACGTCAAAAAGCGGGCAAAAACGATATGACATTATGTTATGCAATAATTTGTTTTTAATATGCCTTTTTGATAAATAAATTAAACTATTAAACAGAAAAAGAATAAAAATCCTCAATAACGCAAACACAAAACTACATGGACGGAACACATACTGTGATCTTTTTGTCAAATAAGAATTTAGAAATATTGTTAGTGCTTTACTAAATCCAATTTTCATACATTTTTTTATTAGGATAGAATGATTGACTGTATCAAAGGCCTTAGCAAAATCTGTATAAATAGTATCTACTTAAAATCCATTTTCTAAGGCCTCTGAAACCGTTTGAACAAAACTACACAAGTTAGTGGCCGTTGATGTCTTACTGATGAAACCATGCTGTTGCAGCTGTGACCTAATTGAGACCTAATTTGCAATAGCCCTGTAATTCTGAATATTACATTTAGATCCTTATTTAAAAATTGGGATAATTTTAGCACATTTAAATCTTCAAGGAAATACTGAATAACGTAAACAATTATTAAAAATTAAGGTTAATGGAGTTACAAAAAAAATCAACACACCTTTTAATTATATATGAAGGGACATCATCCGGGCCTGTTGATTTGGTGTTTTGAAGTTTTTTAATTGCAAGTTTTAGATCATCTTCTGTTATAAATTTCACTTCAATCTTTGTACTGTCTAAACTCGTAATATCATGGATGAAATTATGATCCATTACATCATCCGTATAGACACTGGTAAAGAACTCAGCAAAACCATTAGCTATTTCACTAGCTCCACTAAATTTCTTATCGTTGAGATCCACAGATTCTGGAAAACCGTTTTTTTTTTCTTATTATTTATAAAGAACCAAAAAGTTTTACTGGAATTCGATATATTATTTTCAGTATCGTGAATATAATTCTTATAAGCATAAGCTATATCCTTTTTTATTGTTTTTCTAAGTTCCTTATAAGTGTTTAGATGCTCAGGATTTTTAAATTTATTATAAAGATTTTTATAATAGGTCGTTCTCTTAATGTTAGATATAATATTGTTATTATACCATACTGGATAAGTTTTCTTAGCTTGTTTAGTTTTAGGGATACATATATCAAAAATATTATATATTACCTCATAGAACCAATCAACTACAACATTTACATCATCAAGATCCTGTAAGAAGTTCCAATTGACATTTGAAAAAAGATTATATAATAAGGCATAGTTACCTTTTTTGAATTTATAATGTTCTGTAAGATTAGGGGTACAAGTTTTATGTGGTCTATTAAATAATTTATAAGTTATCGACAGAGCGCGATGCGGGGCATCCTCTTTTACTAATGGTAAATTTTCTCTTGTAACATAGCATTCTGAATTACTTAGAACTACATCGAGAAGATGTCCTATATCATTATAAATAAAGTTAAATTGGTTTAAATTTAAGATATTAACAAAATCTATATAATTTTGTATCTTTAGATTAGAAATTAAATTTTCTTTATAGTAATTATGTAAATTTGTTAAATTAATATCTCCAACTAGTACTACATTACTATATATGAAAGGTAAGGAATAAATTTCATCAAAGAAAGATTCATAACATGCACTAGATGTTTCAGGGCTAATATAAAATGTGATAATATAGATGCAAGAAAAACTCAGATTAACTTTAACACATAAAACCTCAATCATAGCAACATTAGTATTAATGATGATTTGTTCACTATTAAAGACGTTACTAACACCAATTAACACTCCACCTGCTTTAGATTTACCAGATTTTTCATGATTTTGGAGCTAAAGTTTCAATTTGACAGTGTCCTAACTTTAAAGAAGTCAATTTGGCCTTTCCCAGAAATAACTGACTTGATATTTGTTTCAACGGATTATCGTCCAAGTTGTTGAAGGTCCGTTAAGCATTCGAATGACATTCGATTTCTTGTAGTCCGCAAGAATGCAGGTCTAATTCTTCAAAAATTATAGTGCTCTTAAATAACTCTTTTTTAATATTGCCCAATGATTAATATTGCAATGTATACTTAAACTATGCAGACGCAGGTCATCAAAACAATCCTCATTTAAATGATGTATATTATTGTCATTAAGTGACAGAATTTTGAGCATTGCCAAGCCTTTAAACGATTCAAATTCAATAGAAGCTAATTTATCGTTATCGAGATTTAACTGTGACAACATTGATAAATTACTAAAACAGTTATACTCCAATTTAGCAATATTATTTTTATTAAAATACAGTATTTTCAAATGTTGGACATCCTGAAACAATTCTTTGGGTATCAATTCTAAACAATTATTAGATAAATCTAGTAACTCTAAATTAAATAACCCTGTTACGTGCTAATTTCGTAGCACCCTGTCTATACAGCATAGCTATCTATGCTTTTGATTTGAACGTCCAAAGCGTAACTTCGTAGTGTGGAGAAAACTATAATTTCGCTACTTTCCAAATTTGCAAACAACGATTTCGTACATTCAATAAATCACAAAACCATTCTAGGCACTAATAAAATTATAATTCACCCATTAAAAGGAAATTTAACTATTTAAAACCAACATTTTAATCAACCACCAAACAAACGTATTGCATTCTCAAGAGAATTAGAATGTAACTACGTTTCATGAAATTATTATTTTACATTATCTTCCTGATATTATGGCAATTCGTCCCGCGGAACCCCAAAATATTTTCTCGGAACCCCCAGTGGTCCACGGAACACACTTTGGGAACCACTGTTCTAAGGCAATAGGTCTTCGTCATTTGGTAAACCCATTAACAACGTTTGTTGAAATTAATTATTTGGTCTTGTTCCTACAGCTGCTTCCACACCTTCCAGAACTTATGTATTGATTCGCAATTTGCAAATTCTCAATTGATACAATTTTCAACTAAAACAAGATTTTGTATACTTTTGGGCAACACTTTAGACAAGTTGTCAATAAATTTTAGTATTTAATTTTTAAAAATAATAATTCCCTTGAAATCTCTATATGTATTTCTATTCTGTTCAATGCATCGTGACTCAAAGGTCATAATTTATAACAAATCAAATTTATTAGCTACACTTATCCCTAATTGATAACAACGATTTGTTATCCATACTATCTCAAATTTCAAACACTTTACGAAAACTACTTAAACAAACTTTGTAAGTCACGTACCCTATTAACCATGAAAATCTACATCTTTATGAATCTCTAATTTGGATCAAAGCATGTCAAAAGAACACCATACTCACTTTTATAGACGAAATTTCTTTAATACAACCATCCACAGAATACCAATACATAAGATTAGTCCCATTTCCCGTTGCTCACAACAACCTATTTCAAATGGTCATTTCAATCTATAACACCATACTATTTAGTACTGACTTTAGCATTTCCATCGCCGATAATCAGTTTATGAAAATAACCCTTTCACATTTTTTCTGTTCTTAAACAAATTACTTCTCAATTCCAAATTGAGCGAAACACAATTATTAGCCTTTAAAGATGCTGAATACTGCGAACCTGTCATATTTGAAAAGTAATCAAAATAAACCGATCTGCCTGGCTCATTATAGTCGATAGCAGATCTATCGACTCTATAACACGGAAAACCATTACTGGATCAATATTACTCATCCTATCGGATATACGCCATTACATTATGGCCCTTTAATCCTCACGCCGCTGGAGATGATCATCATAACTATAATTCTTATCCTCTTTGTATACTACAATCGCAAATTTATTGCTACTAAAATGTATCAACTAACGTCACTCCTTAAAGAAACCAACAGTGTAACTTTTCACCCAACTGCAACTCCCCTGGTCCAATGCAGATCACCTTAAATTAACCATTATTGTTATTATAATTACTGTATCTTAACCGCATACCTATTATGATCTTATATTAGTATTATCTATTATCATTGCATTATTTACTCTGTTCCATTATTAGATTCGTATAAATATTCGAATTATGTACTCTCTACTTCCTATTACGTAATTATGTATTTTATTGTATGTAATCCTCATATACTAGTACCATTGTAATCGACATTTTATGTGTTCTTATTGCATGTTATTATTATTATGATTATTTGTAAAATGTGACACTCCGACTTTTAATTTAATTAATAACCTTATTGAAATCACTGGAATATTCTTTTACAAAGTATATTCCGCTTTTGTGTGGGATATAATAATATATAAACACAGCAACTTGGTGGGATAAATCAGTTCGAGTTACGATCTTCGACAGTTCAGAGCTTTGAAGCTGGCATCCAGGGATGTTGTTTACCTAGCTTCTGAAGTTAATACCGTCACTCAGAACCTTCGAAGCTGGCATCCAGGAATGTTGCTTACCTATGTTCTGAGCTTACCAGTTTAATGGACTCCGTCTTTTTTGTTTTTGAATAAAAAATTATTTTAAAAACACTTTTCAACGTTAAGAAAAGTTAATTCTCGTACATTAAAAAAAAGTAATGTATACAAAAGATACCGTTTTGTACCAAATTTCAAATAAAAAATTCAGTTCCAGTGCCACTCGGTATACAGGGTGGTTAGGGTTTCGTTGCACACTATTGGGATTTCGAAAACTATCGTAAGGCCATCTCAAAACCAGTTCCAATATTTAAAAAACTATTAGGTCACTAGATATAAGCAAAAAACGAAAACTTATCATAATCTTCTTTTTTAATATCTTGGAGACTATTTATTTCTATAATGTGACATTCTGGTTGTCAAGACCACATTAGAAAATTTCAAATCTACTATTTTTTTGGGCAGTGAGAGTCAATTTTTTTTTCTTATAGACACCGTGATTGATTTTTACTTCATCCGATAGTAAAATGCAAGAATGTATTACAAGTCCATAAAAAGGTTGACTATCACTGCCCAAAATATAGTAGGTTTAAAATTTTTCTAAAGTGGGCTTGACAACCATAACGTCAAGTATATGTAAAATTTGATAATCTTGAAATAAATAGTCTCCGAGGTATTAAAAAAAAGAAGATAATGACAAGTTTTCGTTTTTTGCTTATATTAGTAATCTTTGATTTTTTTAAATATTGGAATTGGTTTTGAGATGGTCTTGCAATTGTGCAATTCTTGTCTCATTTAACCAACTTCATATCTGTTATTATGGTTTTCGAAATCTCAATAGTGTGCAATGAAATGTTAATCAGCCTGTATACATACACTACACATGTACACACAGTAATGCACAGATTTCATTGAAAACTCCTGTTCCACCGCTTATCGGTCGAAAAACACCAGTACCTACTTAAATTATTCTACCATGAATGATGGGTTTTCTTGAAAGTGTCATAAAGAAAGAATTTAAAAAATTGTACTTTATAACAACTCACACTTAAAATATGTAATTCTGTGATCTTTGTACATCGCTGTAATTCTTTGCATACCTTTGAAATTCAAACAAAACTTCTACAATAATTATTTACTTACGTGTAGAATTTATTATTCATCAATCTTCAATTGCTGAATTAAACTTCTTAGAAAGGTTGTCACAACCTACCACAACCAAAATTTAAACTTGAAAACCAAATCGATACCAGTATAAAGCAATGCGCAAGACAGAATTGAGTTTCACTTTCGTATATTAATAGTACAGAATTTACAGGTTGTTGATCTCTCAATAGGTCCATTGAAACAATATTATATACTGTAATTTACAGAGAACTAATTTTAACAAAATTTACTAGATCGATAATAAGAGAGTTTTGCATCCTTAAATAATATTATTTTATTTATAGATATTTATAATCATTTACAATCATCATTATTTGTTGTATTTTTTCTTAAATATAGTCTGTTTAGTGATCTGCTACAGTGATTGTATAGGGACAGTATTTTAATTGGTCGAAAGAAATAAGTTATCAAATCCAAAGTTAGGATTAAATACAATAATTATATGCATAAAAACATTTGAAAGATGTAATTTCATGTATTTTAAATTACTCAAATGTGATATGCATATGTACGCACATTATGTACAAATCACATGCAGTATAACTAATATCGAGTTAAATGTGTGCCCTGCACTAGAGTTCCTAGATGAAGACTTTAACTGTGTTATTTAAGAGTTAGGACACGGATGAGAAAATATATCTCTTTCTAGGCCAAAACTAAGCTGTATGAAACAGAGATACTTTTTTGTCTCTTTTTACTTTAGTAGCAATATTCAGCACCTGTCAGTTGTAAATTTTAGGTTATGCTGTCATGTTTATTTTGATGCATGCAACCAGTCTCAATTATGCAAAGACCGATTTCTCTTTTTATTATTAAACAAAAATAGCTTATTATAGAAAATAAGCAAGAAATAACACAAATAATACCATTTATTTATTTATTTCACATAAAAAAATCATTAAATAATAAAAAAAGAACTGGAAGGCCTTCAGTTGTTAATTAGATAATATCTTAGTGTGGATTATAATAATACAACTAAATTAATAATACTTTAGAAATTCTCACTATAATCTTTATTCGGTTTGAAAAATAATAAATTCAGAATCTGCTAGAAATTTACTTATTTTCATATCAAAAGTTTTCTTTAAATTGCAACAATAAAATTTCTATCCAAAAATGTAGTCCAGTCTTAAATCTTGATCAAATGAGCCAATTAACGCTTTCACAAAAAATAAGATATAATGCACCCACCTGATTATATCTATAAACTTAATTTGGTTTACTAACATTACTTCAAATAACTCGTTGAAGCATGTGCATCAGGTCATTTTGAGCCCCCCTGGAGAAGGTTGCAGTAATTTCACTTATGGGGTTGCAGAATACTAGGAACTGTAAAACCATATTCGTCCTTATTATCAAATAAACAAAGGTGAAGTTCGAATGGCAAACTGGATTTTAAAACCTGTCGATTTTCTTAAAACGCCGATTTGATTGCACTTTTTCCCTTATTAAATTCTAAAGGGATTCAAGATGAACGTCCAAAGCGTAACTTCGTAGTGTGGAGAAAACTATAATTTCGCTACTTTCCAAACTTGCAAACAACGATTTCGTACATTCAATAAATCACAAAACCATTCTAGGCACTAATAAAATTATAATTCACCCATTAAAAGGAAATTCAACTATTTAAAACCAAAATTTTAATCAACCACCAAACACACGTATTGCATTCTCAAAAGAATTCTTACAAGGCAGATCCTGTTGTAGAATACCAACGGGGGAACGCGAGAAATCGTCTCCTGCGAAGAGAATTAGAACGTCAAAAATATTTATGACCATGTAGGGATTATTGAAAAAATCGATTTTTTGTAGTTGAAGTACCAAACCTAGATGGCGTTGCAAATTTACATTGACAGTTGAATTTATTTTATTATACAGGGTGTCTAACAAACAATAACCCAATATTATTTTTATACCTATACACGGTGTTTTTAAAATAAAAGAATAGACGGAAAAACTGGCTGTTACAACTGGCTGTTATTGTAGATAGAAATCAATCACCAGCTTTCATTGTGTCATATTATCAGTATTCAATCATTGGAGTAAAGTGTCAAATTTATTTGCGCCAAAAACTACTGACTAAACTATACATTTCACATTCAATACTTAAACTTATTAAATAAAAACGTTGTATGGCACACTTGAGTTAATGATAACTGAGAAATTAATCCAGTTTTTCATTCGTGGATCATATCTTACTTAACTCAATAGTATCATATTAAAATGCCAAACTGTAACAGGTCTCAAGATTCTCGTTCAGTTGTTTGGTATTGTATTTTTAACAAAGCAACTAAGAATGTTAAGAACAGTGGTACAGTTCAAACTTTAATTAAAGAATTATCGCCGTGTAAACACGTAAAAACTTGTAAATGATAAGTACAATATAGGTATTACATTTTAATATTGGACACTTACAGAAATCACAAAATAGATAAAAATAGAACTTTTTTGCGCAAATAAGAGCTCGACAAGTTGATTAGCAACATTTCCAAGTCAATTTGAATATTGACCGTTTACTAAAGATAGACACTAACGACACTGAACCAAAAAACCGATGTTTCTAGTATAGTTAAAGCGCTATTCAAAAATGTATTAATACATTTAGGGCGTCCTATTAAAAAAAGAATGGCTATATATGATCACCTCGTAATAATTAAGTAAAATACTTTGGGTAAAATACTTAAGTAAAATACGATTTCGGGGGGGGGGGAAGCTGAGTTAAGATTTTCGAATACCCCTATTAAAGTCCACCCTATATACCGATGTATTTACATATTTTGTATTACTATTCCGGCAGGAAAATTTCGCACGATGTTTATCAAGAAGGCTGATTTTATATGAGTGAGAAAAACTTTTCATGACATGACACCACTTTTACACAATATCATAGGCGCGTCAAAAATAATTATTGCAATGAAAAATAATATTAGTTGATTTTATTATTAACAGCAAAGGAGGTTTATTTTTAAAAATAATTTATACCAAGATACATTATTTTTATTTTACTAAATTGTACTTTATGACATATGTTATAAAAAGAAAAATAATAATTAGACAATTGCTCCTGGATGTGAGACCGCTTACAAAGGGAAGAAGATCGTGCGAAATTTTTCTACCGGAACAGTATGTTCTATTGATTTCATAATGATCTAGGACAACAAGGCTAATATGATGCTGTTTTTTTATTATTTTATCCTATACATTTCCACTAAAAAAGGAGAATAAAATAGCACCATATTAGCCTTGCTGCTACATACATACATCATTACCAGAGAAAACCAGTTATTTCTATTGAAATTTCTTCTTGTAAGTAATACAACACACAGTATATTTCCCTCTTTCAAATATTTTTATGCATATAATTCTCTTCATATTGTATTAAATACTAACTTAAATTTTGTTTATTGTTTCCAGCCTTATTTTGTGTAACTCCATAATCATGAAATAAATAAAGATTATTAAAAGTTTCACAGTTTTATTTAAATACAACCTGACAATATTGTTTCAACATCTATGCTGTTATTATCAAAGGTAATATAATTATAAACAAGCACGTCGCTAAGGTAGATACAAAATAGGTAACTAGATAAAATAATAATAATAATCAGAATTAAATATCTAATACTTCCAGTAACGGAGAATTACTGAGCTAAAGTTGTTCATTCATTAAAGGTACCCTGACTTTGTGTTTGTATATCTCAAAGGCTTCTAAAATGTCTAATTTGCGTTTGTTATTACAAAAATGTAGGAATTTAATATTATTTTGAGGAGTCATTGTGTGATTTTGTTCTAAAAGGTGTTTGTCGTAATTAGATTTTTCAGGATGTTTATTTTTGTAATGACTTACGTGTTCTTTATATCTTATGTCAAAATTTCGAAGTGTTTGCCCAATATATAACGAACTACAAAAAGAACAATTTAAACGATAAATGCCCGATTTCATGATATCATGTGTTCTTTTCTATGTATTCTATGTATTCCACTAACAAAGCCAGATTGTAGCAAACAGATATCAACCATTAAACAACTAGCACATGCAAATCATTACAATCCGAACATGATTGACATTTTAATTAAACAAAAAGATTATAGGTTAGCTATCAAAAGAATATATCCCATTGACAATCAAACAGAAGACACAAATTACATATCTAAACCATATTTTGGCAAAATATCAGAAAAAATTGCACATATACTAAGAAAAACCAACAATTATAAAATAAATTTAAAACCAACACTAACACTTTTTCATTTTTATTTAATGCTAAAGACAGAACACATGATATCATGAAATCGGACATTTACCGTTTAAATTTTTCTTTTTATAGTTCGGTATATATTGGGCAAACACTTCGAAATTTTGACAAAAGATATAAAGAACACGTACGTCATTACAAAAATAAACATCCTGAAAAGTCTAATTACGCCAAACACCTTTTAGAACAAAATCACACAATGACTCCTCAAAATAATATTAAATTCCTACATTTTTGTAATAACAAACGCAAATTAGACATTTTAGAAGCCTTTGAGATATACAAACACAAACTCAGGGTACCTTTAATGAATGAACAACTTGAGCTCAGTAATTCTCCGTTACTGGAAGTATTAGATATTTAATTCTGATTATTATTTTATCTAGTTACCTATTTTTGTATCTACCTTAGCGACGTGTTTGTTTATAATTATATTACTTTTGATAATGACAGCATAGCTGTCGAAACAATATTGTCAGGTTGTATTTTAATAAAACTTTGAAACTCTTACTAATCTTTATTTATTTCATGATTATGGAGTTCCTCAAAGTAAGGCTGGAAACAATAAACAAAAATATATCTAGAAATTCATCGCATACTTCTTTATCAGTACTGTCATCCATGCTGAGTTTATTATCATCCATTTCCATAAAAGTCCTGAAACAATCAAAGTCCGTTGAAACAGTTTAATAAAACAGCAACATTGATTGTTATATTCCTAATAAATAGTTTAATATTTGAAAAATATTAAAGTGGGTCTTTTCTGAAGATTATAAACGACTGAATAGAAAAACTCAATGCGCCTTCGGTTTATATTTGTTTTGGCACGACCTGTACACGGAGAGTTATTCTACTCAATCAAAAAATTAACTAAAGTCACTTTTCGTGTCTAAGAAGTAAACGTGTTTTGATGGTGACCATAATCACAATTTTCAAGTACATATATAGCTACCGATTGTTAGAAATATGCTTTGTAACGAGCTCATTTGTAGAACATGTAATTGAATTCGTTTTAAATTCAAACAAAAAAAAGAGAAGATTTCCGTCTGGGTTCAAAAGTTCAGAGGTTAACTATAGCTGTCTTGTGTTACAGCAACTTTAAGGTGCGAAGAATTTTTTGTTGTATATATAATGGTTAATAAGTGTTACAGTATTTCTTTTTTAATTAATGTGAAAAACGAAATTACAGTAAGTCACTTTGCAAATGATTATTCTTGAATAACACAAAAAAAGATTAACGTTTGCACTTGTTTTTTATGTACGAGTAATAAAATTGTATTTTAGAAGGTGATCCGTAAGTTACTGTGCAGGGGGAGTATTCTTTTTCTGATTCTCACATTTGCTATTACTTTAAATATTTTCTACAGTGGAAGTGAAATGATAACTTTTAGGTTATGCATATCAGTTAGCATTTATACTCCGATTGATATGTACGAGATTAAATATGAGCTACGTTAAATATGAGATATTAAAAATTTGCGACGGAAAGTTGTTTAATATCACATATCACGTTTTTACTTTCCGAAAGATGTAAATTTATTTAAAAATGGGTAAATGAAATTCTAAGAAGATATAAAACACTGACACAAAATCATGTTTATGAAAATATTTATTCTGGTCGAATATTTAATAAAAACATGGATGGGGGTTTTACAGTAATTGTAACTGTAATATTTAAAATTCATATTACGCTACCATTAAAACTGCTACCAATAAAATTATTACAGTAAATTCTCGAACATTATAAAACGCTTTAATACGATTCACATTTTTATATTTACGTAATACAAACAATTCGTACATGCAAATAGCATACTATTATTTGTAGAAAATTTATTTTTCAATACATTACAATATAAAGAGAAAGTTACGTAACAGTTTATTGCCAGCAAGATACTGTAAGCAAAACTGTCGGAACAGAAACAATTTAAGAAGTCGTATTGCGGACGTTGATCAGTAACCCATCACTTCTACGCTTGCTTGATTATTAGCTGTTTACGTTGTAGAAAGTTTCTAAAAGATGCTGTTACGTTAAGATTGCGGTAAGAATACACCAATGACGTTTGGATACAACAACAAAACTGGCCGCATAAATTAATTAGTTTGTTTATCTGAAAAAATTGATAAAAACCCAATTAACATGTCAAACCAACAAGTTACCCAATGACTTCCATACTCTGAATGTGAGCAAAAGTTTTTAACTATTCCCAGAAAAAACAACAAATAGTAGTTAGGTATTTTTAAAATCTCGCGGTATTATTTGAATTTTTTAATTTTGCAGGAAGAATACACCAATGGCGTTTGAATATTTCAAATAGTTTTAAAAAGAATGTTGTGAAGGTTAGGAATTTGCAAGATTGGTGACATTGTGAATTTCTTTAGTCAAGGTGGAAAACAAAATTAAATATGTGATGTCATCGCCGGAGTCAAATCATTGAAAATGTCAAACATTAATATGTCGGAACAAGTTAGGGGAAGAACAATTTCTATAGGACGAATAATTGAAAACACGTTTTTATTAACTAGCTTCTTCGTGCAAAGAAGTCTTACCAATAATGTTGATTGCACAGGTTGAAATGTAAATGTACCCTATTTTCTTCCTAATTATTCATTGGTCCTTTGCTTTTATATTTTTGTAAAGTTGTTAGGAAAAGAAACGTGATTGTTTAATAAAACAAAGTTGTATTTAAAAAAATAAATACAGGAAATTTAGTTGGTTATTGGACGAATTGTAATAATAACAGCTACTTGACAAAGCGTATAAGTAAGCTTGAAAAGGAGTACTAATACTTTTTTTGCTCTGTTCGCATGTCGAGGAATTCTAAATAGACTCACATTAGCCTCTCAATAAGAAATTGACATCCTTTTAGTTTAACATGAGGCACAACAAAGTTGGTAACAACAACTAAATATTTATAATAACATTCATATAAAATGTCTAAATCATTATAAGTATTAACATAAAGCATAATACACTCTTAATTAAATACATTGTTACATCAATAAAATAAAATACAAACGTTGGCAATTAGAAAAATGTAATTTTACGTATTATGCTGAATATTTCATGCAAAAGAATAGTTACAAACAGGACCGTCGACAGACTATATAGGTCGCGCCCTGAGGCAAAGAATTAAATATCGCCCTTGGTGTATTATAACTATAAGACAAAAATATAAGAAAATCTCTAATTACGATTTGGTTTTGATTACAAGAGAAACATACATACAAAACAATTACAAACATTACATACTCATAATAATTAAGAGTCTGCTTTATGTGGATGTCGCGTTTATGAGATCTTAATTTAAATTGTAGACTATTTCCGCCCCTACCCATATATGATCATCGGATAACCACGAAATAAGGTAACACGCTGTAACGTTTTTTTTAATTAAACTAATTAATTTGAAACCTAAAACTAAAGTATAACATCTAAATACCCAACTTAAACGCTTTGAAACCATCCACTACCAGTTTTTTTCAAGTGATATTGGCTTTTTGTTTTTAAATATAACTACGGCTGTTTCTTTAATATTCTTATTTGTTGTAAAATTTGCAAAACATCGATATGGTACACAATGACATTTTATTTCAAAAAGACCGAAAAATCCAATCTAGTTAAAAATTTAAGTAAATACTAGTTGATGAAATTTGTAATTAATTTTTCAAAGTGGGGCTTGCAGACAAATGAATTATACACTTTACAAGTTTTATTAATGGCTTGTTTAAATTAATTAAAATTAAATTAATTTAATTAAAAAATAAAAAATATTTTTTAAATATTTTTTATGTATTTTTAATTAATACAATTTTTAAATATGCTCGTAGTATTTTTTTAAAATACCTCTAGTATATATCTAGTTTTTATCGTACTTGTTAAATTGTTCTTTCATTTGCTCATTGCATTCTATTGAATTGTTATTAATAAAATATAAAAAGGAAAAGTAAGTTAATAAAACAAAGTTAATAAGTTTGCATAAAACTATTTTGCAACTTAATAGACTTGGAAAAGATATTTTATGAATAATTCATATGTTTTTGGCATTAAACTGTTGTCATTTGTTGTTATCGAGGTCTATTTAAATATAATTTGTTAAGCAAACATTCCATATACGGTTGGACTCAGCATGAACCAGAGAAATGCAGGGAATAGATCTGGTGGGTGTGGTAGAACTTTTTGTTAGTGAATTGGTCCCTTTATAGACTGAGTCCCTATACTTAAGTCCCACACTAACTATATAGTTGGACTAAACATGAACCAGAAGAATGCAGTTTGTGATTCTGGTGAACGTGGTTGCATCTTAGTGGGTGTCTTAAATTGGTTTGCCAATATGTGTATCCCTTTATAGAATAGGCCCATGTAGGTCCTAATCCCAAACCACATACATGATTGAACAAAGCATTAAGCAGAATGGTGATAGCTAGGTTCGATGGAAGTGACTTCTTGTTAGTGGGTGTGGTGCGTAAACTAGAATTCTTTATGATCGTGGATAATAAGAATAAAAGGGAAGCGAATTCGTTTAACCTGCCGTATTTTTTATCTTCGTTTACTACTATTTGTTTTTGATACAAATTAAATAATTTATTAAATAAAGTTCACAATTAACTATCTAGTCTAGAATTAAAATTTTGGCGTTGGAAGAGCATTTAATGTTAAGTTACAATAATGAACTTAATTTATTTTTCAAATTCAAGAATTTAAATAATTTGTTTTTAATCAATTGTTTAACTTAATTGTTCTTAATTCATCGGTATAAGTAAAGTCCCTTCCGCTTAAAAATACTTAGTAATTATATAAAAGCCTTATTTACAGAACCACTAATCGTTATCTAGTAGAAAGATTTATTTGAATAATGATTGTCACTGTTATTTAATTTCTCCTAATGCATCACGTTTCTCTGTCATAACAGCAAACGGAAGTTTTAACTATTCTTCCGAGTGTCGACATTGCTCACGTTAGAGCTGCAGATAATCAAAACAAAAACGCAGAAGGAGCAGGAACGTGTTTCAGATTGGAAACTCACCAATTTAGTTGCAGCGTTTTGTAGCCTACGTACTACTGTGAAATAAATAAAACAGATTAGTAAAAGTGTCACAAGTTTATTATAATCTACCTGACAATTGTTTCGTCAGCTAAGCTGTCATTATTATCGAAGGAAATATAAATATAAACAAACACGTCGCTAAGGTAAAAAATAGATAACTAAATAAAAATAAATTAAATACCTAACACACTTTCAGTAGCAGAGAATTACTGAGCTCAATCTCTTCGTTCATTAAAGGTACCATGAGTTTGTCTTTGTATACCAAAAACCCTTCAAAAATGTCTAACTTACGTTTGTTATTAGCTCACCAATTATCCGTTACTGGAAGTGTTAGATATTTAATTTATTTTAATGTTTTTATATAGTTATCTATTTTTGTATTTACCTTAGTAACACTTTGTTTATATTTATATTTTGATAATGACAACTTAGCTGTCGAAACAACTGTCAGGTAGATTATAATAAACTTGTTAAACTTTTACTAACCTGTTTTATTTATTCATGATGATGGATTTACGTAAAATAAGGCCAGAAACAACAATCTTAATTAGGATGACTCGATTAGAGGTCAAATAGAGAAAAGATATGTAATATAGCGTCAGAATTCAAGTTTCCTAGAATTGAACCTAAGATTGACCAAGGAAAGCTATGGTTTCTTAGAACAGTATGCATCTCAAAACTCACAAAACGCTGTTTTGTTTAAATCCAAATAATTTTTTAACATGATTGTGTTCTTGTAAGTTCTGCTTAGTTGAATGTACTGTGGACGTATAAGCATACAGGTGTGCGCTATGTTCTATTTGGATTTGTTTTCAACGCAGTCGTTGTCTGCCTAGAGTCGCATTTCGAACTATTGCAGTGTGGACCGTTCTTCTAAGGCAGTGGTTCCTAAACTTATTTTTCCGCGGAACCCTTATACAATATTTTACATATAGCGAAACTCATGCCATATCTACAAACATTCTAATCTTAACTGGGCATTAGAAAAATAGAAATTAGTTACAGGGCGGCCCACGCAAGATGATCTGTACTTTAATCTGGAAACTGACTTACAAAAAAATGTTAAATATGAAAGTTGGTTGGTGTAAAACAAATTTTAATTTTATAATAGTTTTGTATATGTAGGGTGAGTCATATTGCTGTGGCTACTATCAACTTTTTTATTTTCAATGGAACACCCTGTATATTTTTATCGTTTTCGATTCTACACTTTATCTTAAATATGTTTGCCTAATGTATTTATCAAAAGTCTGCACAGTTTCTGAGCAAATTCAGTTTTTTTTTGTTATTTTTTGAAAAATCCAAGTTTCTCAAAAAATTAAATTTACATAGTGCAAGTTACATTTAAACTATTATAATATTACACGACGCTTACACATATCTAAAACCGCGTTTCTGCATAAATTTATTACTAAATAGTATACAGGGTGCTCAATCTGATAGACCAAAGGTATAAATCTTTGAACAGGAAAATCTCAGTTTTTTGAAATGAGATACCCTGTTTTATTATGATTTAGTTTTACTTCCCTACCAACTCATGTATGTTATATATGTGCTATCTAAAAGTGAACAGTTTCAAAGTTATCAGCGTTTTCCTGGTTATTTCGATATTTTCGATTTTCAGAATTGTTCGAAGATTTTCAGCGTTACAGAAGTAGCTCTATCCATTGGCAAATCATTTTTTGGTTAAGAACTAGATTGACTATTATCAGTTACTTTCGTTTTTATGAGTATCAGTATTTAACTACTGTAATTTGTCACTGTCATGGTCCTCCAATACACATAGCGATGCAGTTAGGTTACGTCGAAGATATAATCGTTCACTAGTTTGTGTTTTATGCATTGTGAGTTGCAGTAATTTATTCTTATTCTTCTTATCTGTCGGCGTTTGTTTCAAATAAAAATGTTCTAACACGCATCTTACAGTTATTGTTCAGCAATTTGATAATAGCTCTTTAAAATACCCCATTCTGCATGTGTAAATATCAGTTGAATCCTATTTTTTGAGATGAAAACTAATAATGAAAATGTGAAAAAAATCATAACCTAGTCTGAAGTCTATAACTTTGAAATGAACTTATAGTGTTCCAAAAGAAAATCGGACAAACGGCAGTGTTCAAACAGATAGTTAAATATCAATTCTCAATGAAATAAAACTTAACTAAAAATAGTCATTCTTAGACAAAAACATGATTAGCCAATATATATAGAGCTGCTTTCCCATCCAAACTAGCAAGGAAAATATCGAGAGAACCCGGAAAACGATGATAACTTCGAAACTGACCAAAAGTATAAATCTTTGAACAGAAAACCTCTTTTTCTCAAATGGGACACCCTGTATATTTAAATTCTATGTGATTTGGGTTTTGGTTTCCCACCAACTCATTTATATATGTTCTATCTAAAAGTGAATAGTTTCCAAAAGTGGGATTTTTCTGTTCAAGAATTTATACCTTTGGTCTATCAGATTGAACACTCTGTATACTATTCAGTAATAAATTTATGCAGAAACGCGGATTTAGATATGTATAAGCGTCGTGTAATATTATAATCGTTTAAATTTAACTTGCACTATGTCAATTTATTTTTTTAAGAAACTTGGATTATTCAAAGAAAAACAGAAAAACTGAATTTGCTCAGAAACTGCAGACTTTTGATAAATACATTAAGCAAACATACTTAATATAAAGTGTAGGATCGAAATAAAAACAGTAAAAATATACAGGGTGTTCTATTAAAAATGAAAAAGTTGATAATAGCTACAGCATTATGACTCACCCTGTATATACAAAATTAGTGTAAAATTAAAATTTGTTTTACACCAACCAACTTTGCTATTTAATATTTTTCGTAACTCTTACAGTTTCTAAGATAAGGTACAGGATCATCCTGCGTGGGCATCCCTGTACAAATAATTTATTCAAACATGCATGTATAATAAGATACACAAGGCATGCAGTAATTTCATGTCATGACTTATAATTTCATATTTCAACCTTAACGTAATGCAAAAATTTATTTCATAAAACTATGCTTCATGAAATTATTATTTTACATTATCTTCTTGATATTATGGCAATTCGTCCTGCGGAAACCCAAGTATTTTCACGGACCCCCAGTGTTCCATGGAACACAGTTTGGGAACCACTGTTCTAAGGCGATAGGTCTTCGTCATTTGGTAAACCAATTGACAACTTTTGTTGAAATTAATTATTTGGTCTTGTTCCTACAGCTGCTTCCACACCTTCTAATACTTAAGTATTGGTTCTCAATTTGCAAATTTCCAACTAAAAAAATTGTTGTATACTTTTAGGCGACACTTTAGACAAGTTGTCAATATAAATTTTAGTATTTAATGTTTAAAAATAATAATTCTCTTGAAATCGGTATATGTATTTCTATTTTGTTCAATGCATCGTAACTCAAAGGTCATAATTTATAACAAATCGAATTCATTTTATTGCCATTTTATTAAAGCTTTAAATTGTACAATGAAATCTCATTACAAAGTATATACTAATACTAAAATGTACAATAGTGTATAAGTGTATAATACTAAAGTTAATATTCCAAACAAAAGAATGATTGTTAAATAGCACTCGAAACCTTATCGTCCAAAGCGTTTTCTAAATGTTACTAATAGCTTTGGTGGAAGCTTATTTCCTTGTAGATGTAAATATTCCAAGTTCTTTAAAGGTTCAAACGATTCCAATGAAAGAGTTGTAATCATATTTTTGCTCAAATTCAATTCAGCTAAACAGGGTAATTGATAAAATATAGAAATATCTAGTTCGGTAAGTTTATTTTCTCCAAGGTTAATAGTTGCCAATCTTGGAACACCCTCAAAAGCACCACTTTCGATGGTTTGGATATTATTTTTAGATATATTTAAATTAGTAAGATTAGACAAATTGGTAAAATATTCTTGCCGGATGATTTTCAGGTTGTTGTTATCCAAATAAAGGCCAAAATAACATTCACGAGAACACTGTGATAAAGAGCCATCGAGACAATTACTTCGAATTTCTTCTATTTTGTTATCAGACAGATACAATGTAAAATTCACTGGAATATGAAATAGTGCTTTATCTATAGTCTTTATTTTGTTTTCAGTCATCCATACACACAAGGAATACCCAGCGGGCTTTTTAAGGCAAAATTTGCTAAATACGTCCTGTTCGATCTCTTCAATACTGCTTTCGCATATGTATAACCTTTCTAAGTTTACTAAACTTTCTAAATCTTCGTTTTTTATTATTTCCAACTTATTGCCTGCTAACGACAATGACGTTAGTTGTTTCAGAGGGGAAAATACACCAGGGCCCAAGGTCTTTATATTATTATTATGTAATGTTAGATTTTGTAAATTAGGCGTGTTTATGAATGAATCGGAGCCTAAACATTGAATTCGATTGTGAGATAATTCTAGGGTTTTTAGAGCTAAGAACTGTGTAGAGAAAACTGATTCTATGGAATCAATTTTATTATCCTGCAAATTCAAGCAGTGTAGATTACTATTAGTGCCTTTGAAGGCACCAGGTTCCAATAAACGTATATTATTTCCGCCTAAATATAAGCGATAAATTTTCTTCATAGCTCTAAAAGAATTTTTCTCTATAACGGTTAAGTTATTACTTGCCATACACAAGTCATCTACTTCAATCATATCGTCAAAAACATTTCGAGGAAGGTGTTCTATTTTATTATACCCTAAATCAAGATGTTGTAGTTGTTTTAAACCTTTAAATGAACCCTTTTTTATCACAGTTAGATTGTTTCCTTGTAGTGCGAGCTTCTTTAATTTAGAAAGCTGTTTGAAAATTCCTTTTTCAATTGTTTTCAGTTCATTTCCTTGTAAAATTAAAAGTTGAAGAGCGGCTAACCCATCAAACGTTCCTGGTTCAATGTATTTAAGTTTATTATTGTCAAGCTTCAATTGCTTCAATGAGCGGAGATCTTTAAAAACTTTTGGAGCTAAACTTTCAATTTGACAGTGTCCTAAATTTAAAGAAGTCAATTTGGCCTTTCCCAGAAATAACTGATTTGATATTTGTTTTAACGGATTATCGAACAAGTTAAGTTGTTGAAGGTTTGTTAAGCATTCGAACGACAGATCTTCGATTTCTTGTAGTCCGCAAGAATGCAGGTCTAATTCTTCAGAAATTAAAGTGCTCTTAAATAACTCTTTTTTAATATTGCCCAATGAGTTGCAATGTATACTTAAACTTTTCAGACGCAGGCCATCAAAAGAATCCTCATTTAAATGATGTACATTATTGTCATGAAGTGACAGAATTTTGAGGTTTGCCAAGCCTTTAAACGATTCAGATTCAATAGAAGTTAATTTATTGTTATCGATATTCAACTGTGCTAACATTGATAAATTACTAAAACAGTTATTCTCCAATTTAGCAATATTATTCTTATTAATATACAGTATTTTTAGATGTTTGACATCCTGAAACAATTCTTTGGGTATATCTTCTAAACAATTATTAGATAAATCTAGTAACTCTAAATTAAATAACCCCTTAAAAGCAAAAGCGTCAATATGTAGAATCCTATTCATCTCTAGCTTTAGAACGGTAAGCGTGGGAAGATTTTG
This sequence comes from Agrypnus murinus, assembly GCA_929113105.1. Taxonomy (NCBI): domain Eukaryota; kingdom Metazoa; phylum Arthropoda; class Insecta; order Coleoptera; family Elateridae; genus Agrypnus; species Agrypnus murinus. The sequence continues at coordinate 22,817,080 of OV816029.1, read as the reverse complement.
AAACAATCCATTTGGAATTTCTGTTAACCTATTGTTAGATATATCCAATTCTTTCAATTTAACTAAAGTTGAGAATAAATCCCCTTCTAAGGTCACGATATAATTTCTATTAAGATGTAAGTATTGAAGAGACGAAAAGTTGTTGAAGATTCCGTTCGGTAGAACTTTTATTTCTTTACATCCTATACACAACCAATCTATTTCGTGCGGATTTTCATAATTTATGTCCCATCTATCAAATATATCAAGAAATTCATCGCATACTTCTTTATCAGTACTGTCATCCATGCTGAGTTTATTATTATCCATTTACATAAAGTCCTGAAACAAACAAAGTCCGTTGAAACAGTGACAATAATCACAATTTTCAAATACATACATAGCTACCGATTCTTAAAGGCATGCTTTGTAACGAGCTTATTTATAGAATACGTAATTCAATTCATTTTAAATTCAAACAAAAAAAAGAAAAGATTTCCGTCTGCGTTCAAAAGTTCAGTGGTTAACTACAGTTGTCCTGTGTTACAGCAAGTTTAAGGTGTGAAGAATCTTTTGTTTTGTATAAATTTCTAATTATTGCGAAAGCGAAATTACAGTAAGTCACTTTGCAAATGATTATTTTTGAATAACACGATTAACGTTTGCACTTTTTTTTCTTACGTTTTTTATTTACGAGTAATCAAATTGTATTTCAGAAGGGGATCCCTATGTTGCTGTGCAGGGAAGAGTATTGTTTTTCTGATATCACATTTTATATACTTTAAATACTGTCTGCAGTGGAAGTGTAATGATAACTTTTAGGTTATGCATTATTAGTTAGCATTTATACTCATATTTATACATAAATATGGGAGATATTAAAAACTTGCGACGAAAAGTTGCTTTAGATCACATATCACATGGTCACACAAAATCATGTTTGCAAAAATATGTATTCTGGTCAAATATTTAATAAAAACATAGAAGATAAGTGGTTCTACAGTAATTGTAAAATTTAAAATTCATATTACGCTACCATTAAAACTGCTACCAATAAAATTATTAGAGTAATTTTTCGGGCCTCTTAAATAAAACGCCTCTTTAATATGATTAACATTTTTACATATATGTATGTACTACACACAATTCGTATATGCAAATGACATACTTATATTTTTAATAAATTTTATTTTCCATTTCATTACAATATAAGGAGAAAGCTACTTAACGCTTTACTGCCTACAAAATACTGCAAGCAAAGGTGACGAAACAGAAACAATTTAAGCGGCTGTATTGTGGACGTTGATTAGTAACCCAACACTCCAATGCTTACTTGATTATTAGCTATTTACGTCGTACAAAATTTTCAAAGAAAGCTACGACATTAAAATTGTGGTAAGAATACATCAATGACGTTTCGATATTTTAAATCACGCGGGCAAATTTAATAAATGTTGTTATGTAATTAACAACAGAAATGGCCGTTTGAATTAATTAATTAGTTTATTTTAGAAATTCACAACAACTCAACTAACGTGTCAAAATAAACAAGTTACTCAATGACATTTCATATTTTGATTTGAGTGAAAGTTTTTAACTCTTGCCGGAAAAAACAACCAAAAGTACCTATTATTTAAAATTTTAAATTTTGCTCTAAGAATATACCAATGGCGTTTGAATATTGCAAATAGTTTTAAATGTCAGAACAAGCAAGTTAGAAGAGTAAGTTAGACTAAGAACAATTTCTATAGGACGAATAATTAAAAACACATTTTCATTAACTAAATTCAAATGCACTTCTAAGCCGATCTTCACATTGTTTAGGCGTTAATGACGATTTGAAATCTTAAAAAGTCATAACCCGGAAATGTTCTCTAGTCAAATTCATTTTTGGGTAAACACACAATCTTTAAATTATGATAATTAAAAAACTATTAGAACAACGAACAAACTAAACGGCAATCAACTAGCAAAACTTTAAAAAGTAGCTGTCAACTAAAAACAAATTTCATTCGTTTTTAGAAACATGGCATTTTAGATATTATCAGTGTTCCCCTCGTATTACTAGTGCCAAAATTATATTATTGCAATAATTTTTGTTACGGTTGCAAAGTAATTTAACCATTTTTTAAAATAAGAAATAAAGAACATTAAATATAAATTTGTAATTTAATTAAAAACTATTAATTTTAACTAATTGCTACATTAATTACATATGTACACCACACAAGAAACAATTCAAATTGTTTAATTTGTTTTGAGTGGAAACAGCTTGAGAAGATCAGCACAGAGGATAAACTAATTCAATAAAATGCAATTTAACTAATTTGTATATTAAATCGTTTAATTACTGGTTTTGCTTGCAATAAGTGTTGATTATGGTGGAACATATTAATTTATATTTTCATGATTCGATATTAATAAACTTCGATTAGTACAATAAAATATAAATGCAATTGGTAAAATAATTAATTGGAGTAGTGAAAATTGATGTTTTTGTGAATAACATTTCCATCAATATTTTGAATTAAGCAAGCCACAGCAAATACTGATCTTATTACAAGTTTCCCATTTTAATGTTAGTATATTCTGGGCGGCTAGAGACACCCTATATGTTGCCATCGGGAGTACTGCGAACTCATAAACTCTAATAATATGATTAAATTATAGTAAATTGATAGTTTTATTGCCATTTTACTAAAGCTTAGAATTAGACTACCTTGTTATATTCCCTTTGATAATGACAGTATACTGCTGAAAAAAATTGTTAGGTAAAATAAAATAAATTTGTGAAACTTTTTACTAATCAGTTTTTTTTTTATTTTATGATTATGGAGTTTCACCAAATAGAGCTACAACAATATTAAAAATGTACATTTGATTGCACAGGTTGAAATATAAATGTACCCAATTTTCTTCTTAATTATTTGGTACTTTGCTATGTTTGTAGAGTTCTTAGGCAAAGAAATATCATTGTTAATAAATAAAGTTTTATTTGCAGGAATAAATACAGGCAATTTAGTTGGTTAAATGGAGGAATTGTATTCATAAAATCTACTGCACAAAGCGTATAATAAAGCCACAAAAGACGTACTAACACTTTTTTTGCTCTGTTCCCAAGTCGAGGAATTCTTAATAAGTTCACAATAGCCTCTCAATAGGAAATTGATATCCTTTTAGTTTAACATTAGGCACAACAAAATGTAGATGTACAAACATTATAAAATCAAGTTCGTAATAACTAACAATTTATAATAACATTCATATGAAATGCTTAAAAAATTAAAATAATTATTAACATAAAGCACTCTTAATTAAATACGACATTATTACATCAATAAGATAAAATATAAATGATGGCGATTAGAAAAAAATAATTTTACATAAGCTGAATGTTGTATTTTAAATTTATTAAATTTAATAAGTAAAAGAATAGTTATAAACAAGACCGTCGACGGAGTAGGTCGCGCCGCCATGAGGCAAACATTTAAATATCGCCCCTGATATATTATAACTATAAGAAAATCTCCAATTACATTATCAGAGTTTTTATTATAAGAGAAACATACATACAAAACAATCACATAAATTACATACTGAAAAAAATTATGAGTATGCTTTACGGGGATGTCGTACAATAAAGCTGTTTATGTAACATATGTCCGCCTCTGTCAATAGACTGGGTGACCACGAATGAGGTAATAGTTATTTATGTATTAAGGGCATAAAGAAGCTTTTATGGCCAGAAGAGTTATTTCTAGCCCGAGGCGTCAGCCGAGGGCTAGGAAAAGGCTGTAGGGCCATAAAAGCAAGTTATGCCCGAAATGCATACACTATTTTATGCACAGATTGTTTTTATCTCAAATCTATTATTGTGTAAAAAATATAATTAAATGAGTACGTAGGTTACATCAAGCCGCGGTACGTATACTTATGTGCATATATACGAAGTACGTTACTATAGTTACTATCTAAAATACTTAATTTCAGCTTATTTTCATTGGTGATAAGTTTACAAATTATATTAAGAACCAATCAAGTTCTACAAATACAGCTATGACATTTAATTGACGTTTCATTATTGCCCGTCGGATCATAAAGAGGCCCTTGGGGCATAAAGAGACAGTTATGTTTAGATAGATCTATTAATAATAGTCTAATTATAATGCATCTGTGCATAAAATACTATAACTTTCTTTGTTATTAAATCAATTAATTTGAAACCTAAAACGAAAGCATAACATGTAAATGCGCAACTATAAACACTTCGAAATCTTCTACTTCCGGTTTATCTGGAAGTGATGCTAACTTTTTGTTTTTAAATACCTATAACTACATTTGTTTCTTTAATATTCTTATTTGTTGTAAAATTTGCAAAACATCGTTATGTCACACAATGACATTTTATTTCAAAATAACCGAGATTCAATTTTCTAGAAAAAAATTTAAATACTAACTAATGAAATTTGAAATTGGGCCTAAAAACAAAGAATGATGCAGTTTTCGAGTTTTATTAACTCGAGTGTATTTTTCATTGTTTTAATCTTTTAATTTTAATTGTTATTAGAGTCAATAGTTGTATGTAAAATATTTACAAGTTGGTTTGTTGTTTTTTTTGTGTTTTATTGTTTGAAATTGATATGTATGAAAGATTTAAGCCTTGTAATTTACATCCTTTTGTTTATATTATTATTGCTTTTTAGCTCTGATGAGACATGCACAAGATTATGCGAAACGTCAGCTATTTTAACGCAAATATAACAATAATTCAGTAAAACATTTTTGTTTTTCTTGCTCCCCATGATCATGAAATTTGGATAAAGATTATATCTGTTAAACATGATATATGTTGAGTTAACGTTAACAATATGTTCTTAAGGAAATACTATTTGTTACTGTTGATCATATATCAACACAAAAATATTACATATACTAACAGTGGCTATGTTGTAAAAACTTATGGAAATACATATTTTCTGCCACCCTAAGAAAGTTTATGCTGTTGCAACTAAAATTAAGCCAACAAATGCAACTCTGTTACTAAATTCAAATCATTTCTTTGAGTGAAACTTTATCGCCCATAGCGTTTTCGAAATGCTATTAGTATCTTTGGCGGAAGTTTATTTCCTGTTAGATGTAATACTTCTAAGTTCTTTAACGGTTCAAATGACTCCAATGAAAGAGTTGTAATCATGTTTTTCTGTAAACCTAGTGCACTTAAGCTGGGCAATCCAGAAAATATAGAAATGTCTAATTCGGTAAGTTTATTTTCTCGAAGGTCGATAGTATTGATTCGCAATTTGCAAATTCTCAATTGATACAATTTTCAACTAAAACAAAATTTTGTATACTTTTGGGCAACACTTTGGATAAGTTGTCAATTAATTTTAGTATTTAATGTTTATAAATAATAATTCGCTTGAAATCTGCATATTTTGTTCAATGCATCGTAACTCAAAGGTCATGATTTATAACAAATCGAATTTATTTTATGGCCATTTTATTAAAGCTTTAAATTGTACAATGAAATCTCATTACAAAGTATATACTAATACTAAAATGTACAATAGTGTATAAATGTATAATACTAAAGTTAATATTCCAAACAAAAGAATAATTACTATATAGCACTCAAAACTTTATCGTCGAAAGCGTTTTCTAAATGTTATTAATACCATTGGTGGAAGCTTATTTCCTTGTAGATGTAAACCTTGCAAGTTCTTTAAAGGTTCAAACAAATCCAATGAAAGAGTTGTAATCATATTTTTGCTCAAATTCAATTCAGCTAAACAGGGTAATTGATAAAATATAGAAATATCTAGTTCGGTAAGTTTATTTTCTCCAAGGTCAATAGTTTCCAATCTTGGAATGCCCTCAAAAGCACCGCTTTCGATGGTCTGTATATTATTTTTTGATATACCTAAGTAAGTAAGATTAGACACATTGGAAAAATATTCTTGTCGGATGATTTTTAGGTTGTTATTCTTCAATTCAAGGTAAAGATCATGCGCACTAGAACAGTTTGATAAAGAGTCATCGAGATAATTATTTCGAATCTCTTCTATTCTGTTATCTGACAGAAACAACTCCAAATCTATTGGAATGTCACGAAATAGTGCTTTATCTATTGCCTTTATTTTGTTATTAGACATCCATACACGCAAGGACTTCCTAGCAGACTTTTTATGACAATTTCTTCTAAATACGTCCTGCTCGATTTCTTCAATACTGTTTTCCTCTATAGATAAGTCTTGTAAGTTTCGTAAATTTTCAAAATCTTCATTTCTTAGTTTTTCCAACTTATTACCTGATAACCACAATGTCGTTAATCGTTTTAGTGAAGAAAATGCGCCAGGTTGTAAGATCTTTATATTATTATTATTTAACCTCAAACATTGTAAATTGGGTGTGTTTCTAAATGAATCAGGACCTAAACTTTGAATTAAGTTATCATCTAGTTCTAGGGATTTTAAAGATGAGAACTGTTTAGAGAAGACCGATTCTATGGAAGCAATCCTATTACCCTGCAAATTCAAGTAGTTTAAATTATTGTTAGTTCCGTCGAAGGCATTTGGTTCCAATAAATGTATATTATTTGTGCTTAAATCTAAGCTTTGGATTTTCTTCAGAGTTTTAAAGGATTTTTTCTCTATAACGGTTAAATTATTATTAGCCATAGATAAGTGGTTTAGTTGAATCATATCCATGAAAACATTTCGAGGAAGACGTTCTATTTTATTACATCCTAAATCAAGATGTTGTAGTTGTTTTAAACCTTTAAATGAACCCTCTTTTATCACGGTTAGATTATTTCCTTGTAGTTCGAGCCTCTTTAATTTTGAAAGCCGTATGAAAATTCCTTCTTCAATTGTTTTCAGTTCATTTTCCTGCAAAGTTAAAAGTTGAAGAGCGGCTAACCCATCAAACGTTCCTGGTTCAATGTATTTGAGTTTATTATTGTCAAGCTTCAATTGCTTCAATGAGGGCAGTTTAAAAACCTTTGGATCTAAAGTTTCAATTTGACAGTGTCCTAAATTTAAAGAAGTCAATTTGGCCTTTTCCAAAAATAACTGATTTCATATTTGTTTTAACGGATTATCGAACAAGTTAAGTTGTTGTAGGTCTGTTAAGCATTCGAACGACAGATCTTCGATTTCTTCTTCTTCTTCTTTTTTAATATTGCCTAATGAGTTGCTATGTATACTTAAAGTATCCAGACGTAGGCCATCAAAACAATCCGCATTTAAATGATTTATATTATTGTCATTAAGTGACAGAATTTTGAGCATTGCCAAGCCTTTAAACGATTCAGATTCAATAGAAGTTAATTTATTGTTATCGAGATTCAACTTTGGTAACATTGATAAATTACTAAAACAGTTATTCTCCAATTTAGCAATATTATTCCTATTAATATACAGTTTTTTCAAATGTTTGACATCCTGAAACCATTCTTTGGGTATCTCTTCTAAACAATTATCAGATAAATCTAGTAACTTTAAATTAATTAACCCTTTAAAAGCAAAAGCGTCAATATGTAGAATCCTATTCATACCTAGCTTGAGAACAGTAAGCGTGGGAAGATTTTGAAACAATCCATTTGGAATTTCTTTTAAGGTATTATTAGATATATCCAATTCTTTCAATCTAACTAATTTTGAGAATAAATCCTTTTCTAAGGTCTCGATAGGATTGCAATTAAGATGTAAGTATTGAAGAGACGAAAAGTTGTTGAAGATTCCGTTCGGTAGAACTTTTATTTTTTTCCAATTTAAATGCAAGGAATCTATTTCGTGCGGATTTTCAAAATTTATTTCCCAACTATCAAATATATCTAGAAATTCATCGCAGACTTCTTCATCAGTACTGTCATTCATGCTTAGTTTATTATCATCCATTTACATAAAAGTCCTGAAACAAACAAAGTCTGTTGATAAAGTTTAGTAAAACAGTAAGATTGTTATTTGATTGTTATATTCCTAATAAATAGTTTAGTATTTTGAAATATTAAAGTGGATCTTTTCTGAAGAATATACACTGAAGAGAAAAACTGCACGACCTGCTTATAGAGAGTTATTCTACTCAATAAAAAAAGATACTAAAATCACTTTTCGTTTCTAATAAGGAGTAAACGTGTTTTGATGGTGACAATAAGCACAATTTTCAAATACATATATAGCTACCGATTGTTAAAAACATGCTTTGCAACGAGCTCATTTGTAGAATATGTAATTCAATTCGTCTTAAATTCAAACAAAAAATAGAAAAGCTGTGTAGGGGGAGTATTCTTTTTCTGATCCCACATTTGCTATTACTTTAAATATTTTCTACAGTGGAAGCGAACTTTTAGGATATGCATATCAGTTAGCATTTATATTCCAATTGCTACGTACGAGATTCAATATGAGCTACGTTAAATATGAGATATTAAAAATGTGCGACGAAATAGTATATTGTGTTACAAGTGCAGAAAAGTGCCAATTTCACACAAGTGTGAAGATGTTGCGGCATGAGACGAAGTCGAATGCCACAATCACACGACTGTGAAATTGGCGTTGTATCACGCGTTACACACTATACTTTATCTACGACAACAAAAAAAGTAATAAACCACCAACAGCTAAGAAAATTTCTTAACCTAGAATTTATAACCTCATTCATATTTTTTACGTGAAATCTCTGGCAATAAATTAAGAGATGTAATGTGAGTTGCTTCTACGATGTTTGGAGGTATTTGTGTGGATTCACTCATGATACATCTAGAATTTCGAAAACGACAAGAGTAAACATTAAATTTTTAAAGACAATAGTAATAACACGGTTACAATCTGTATAATTTCAGTCAATCTACTATTTATTACTTACAGTTAAATAATCATACGTATGAACTCGTTTTCAAAAAATAATTTTATACAACCAATAACAATTCAGTTGTCGGGGGTAATACCATAAGAGCTCAGATTTAGCCGGATATTTTTTAATGGTTGTTTTCGAGTACTTACTTTCATTGGCAATTTAACGAGAGCTTTGAAAAAATCACGAGAGCGTAGCTCGATTGATTTTATCAAACAGATCGAGTTAAATTACCTATATGAAAGTAAGTACGAGAAAGCAAACGTAAAAAAATCAGGCTATAAATCTGAGCTCGAATGGTGTTTGGTAAGACAATCCAACTCGAAAATTTTTAACCAATCAAATTACGGAATTTTTCAAATTGGGACCAATGAAATTAGTTTTATAGTGAAAAAACCACTAGAGGTTTTTTCTTAGTGAAAAAATTTATGTCAAAATGAAATGTCAAATTTAATTAAATTAATATTTACACACGCTAAATAAGAATTTGCTCGATGGATTGTCAAGCCCAATACAACTCGTGGTCTAATTTTTTCTTGCAAAATTTATCATTTAAGACATTTGTAGCTTTTGCTTTTGGAAAATTACACTTGTCTCCTGCGTCGACTCGTGTAGTTTTCCTTGCGAAAGCTACTCATATCTGAAATGACAAATTTTGTCGGAAAAGATTAGACCACTTGTGATATTATATATGACAATTCCATGAATGAATTAAGTAATATTTGAATTCAATTCAATTAGACTTTATTTAACACTGGAATAGAAGAACAGTAAATATTGAAAAATGGTTTTTAGAAAGAACAATTGTTAAAAACACAGTTATTGTAATTGTATATAATTTGTCCTGTTGACGTTGACTGCATTACTGATGTAGATTATGTATTGTAGTTGATGTTAGATTAAATTGGAATGGATGATTATTTTTTTTGTATTTTCAGGATTAGAATTTTCAATCTCGCTTATTGCATATTTTTGCTACGCAGATATTTTCTAACCTCAACATACTGATTAAGAGTACTTGCTTTTTAACTATAAAATCTACTTTTAACAGTTAAAAGTTTCAAACTGACGCGACGTCATATAATAAACAATAAATGCAAGCGTTACCATGGTAACGTAAAATTAAAAAATCGTTTTTTTATCCAGTTGCATTTCTGTTCCTTCCTATTTGGCCGATAGCAAACTACGATTTTTGTATTAGCAAATGGTGTTTTTTACATTTGAGTGGAATTGTCAAGGTTATTAACCTCTTTGCTGCGAATGTCAACAGATTCTCGCATTATGTAGCAAATTATAAATGTTTTCAATGTTTTTATTGTAATTTAGCAATAATAATAAATAATATTACATTAACAATTATATAATAATGTAAAAAATTAATCAATTTTACGTTTTAATTGAATAGCAATCTTTGTAACTTTATATAATGAGAAATAACCCATTCATCATGGGTTATTTCATAACCCGTCATTCGAAGACGACTACATAGCTTAATGTATGTCGTTGGTATTTTTTCTAAATGGATTTCGATTAAAAAATATTAATATTAAAATATTAATTAAACAAAATAAATTAACCTTTATTTAAAATTTATAACATTTTATATTTCAAATAATCAATAATGTTATAAATATTGCCAGTGGTGACATCTATGGCGTTTTAATAGAACTACTGATCGTTAGAAATCATTCCTCGCGGTCTTTACCGTTCAGTTTGGAGATTGTTTGCAATTGGTCGTTTTCACGGTTACTACATTGTGCGGAATGTGTAACTTTCTATGGTGGTCGTAGATAAAACTGTTTAATGTCACATATCACATGTTTTTACTTTCCGAAAGATGTAAACTTATTTAAAAAATGGGTAAATGCAGTTCCAAAAAGATATGAAACACTGATAAAAAATTATGTTTGTGAAAACATTTATTCTGGTCGAATATTTAATAAAAACATGGATGGGGGTTTTGCAGTAATTGTAACTGTAAAATTTAAAATTCATCATTAAAACTGCTACCAATAAGCAGAAAAATAAAAAACGGCTTGAGGCCACCTGTAAAATATCGTGTTACACTCCAAGAACAAGATTTTAAATGTGGTAAAGTCTCGTGACGCTTAATGGAAAGTTCTAGAAAATTAGGTGTTCGTTCCTTATTGGCTTAAGAAGTGTTAGCCTCGTGTTTGATTGGGTATTTAATTTCCCCCTTTAAAATTTAAGTTAGTATAGCGTTGCTTCTATAATTTTTAGTAAGTCAAGAGTCAGTCGGGCAGCGGGTCTCGTAGCTCGAAGTTAGCGGTCATTTGCCCCTAACATTTTGCGTTCGGTGCTATCGTTGCGAGTAAGTGATTTTACGGTCACACATCTACAGTACAGTTAGAATGTAACAAATTTTAGTGTTATGTCATACCGAATTGGTTGTTAGGGAATTAATCTCCAGCGAAGAGGATTATTCAGAAATTATAGTTTGGTGAAATTTCATTCGCGTAATAATAGTAGGTATAGATGGCGAATATTTGATACTAGAGTTCAGTGTTATATCCCGCGTATTGGATCGTTGTATTGGCTTAAAGAATTTGTTTAATGCTAATCAACCGTTCATTTTATAATAACACATTAATGGAAAGTTAACAATAGGACTACGCTATTTGTGATACAAAAATTAAAACGAGCATCCCAAGCAACATTCACATAATTTAAATACCGTTCCAGTTAAAGTAATAATAATAGAGAATTTATTATTAATGGCAATTATTGCAAAGTTCGTCGAATTTCGTTAAGATGAAATAGTTCAGAATTTAGTAATAAAAAGTGTTCCCGCAACGTTCCTTCTTCAGTTTGCAGTTTATGTGAAAGTTTGTGTCATGGTCAATAATGTGTTTCATTGTAATGTTTTGAGCCTTCTGTTTGTGCCAAAAAATTTGGGAGAATAAAGAAATATTATGGAGAACTGTATTAGGATTATGTTCCTGTTATGTATGTTTAGGTATGTCTAAATTAATAGTTGGTTTGGGTAAGACCAAATCAAAAAACCTTTCCTTAAATTTTCTTTATTTAACTGATTACGTTTCGCATATTAATCCATATGCTTTATCAAATCTATAAAAATTATTAACTACGTAAATATTACAATTTTAATTATCATTATTAGTACAAACCTCGTTATTTATTGCTATTATTATTGACTACATACATCTTCTTCTGACTAGATATTACAATAAATTATGAACATATTTATTTATCACATTTACACAAATAATAAAAAGAATGCTAGAACACGCCTCCAGCGATATAAAGTTTGCAACGTATCTTGAAAACTCTTTTTCATTTGGGAGTGTATTATGTTCCTACCGGTAGGTAATAAATTTTGTGTTTCTTTAAAAATTCACCTATCGGTAGGTGAATTCTTTTAAAATAATTTTTCACCTACCGCTTTACCGATTTGTTATATTAACTATCTATATAAAGCTTAAAGGAATTGTACTGTCTGATATAAAAAAACAAAAACATATTTTTTTCTCAAAGATATGTAAATATATTTTGTATACTGTACCTATTACAAAAATAATATATTATCGAAATATTTTATAGTATAACCAAAATAAACGACTATTATAAGGTGATCAGACGTCCCGCTTTTGGCGGGATAGTCTCGCTTTTGTTTCACCTGTTCCGGTGCCCACAAAATCTTCAAAATGTTCCGCTTTTCATGGATAATCATGATTTGACGAACATAGACAGCAAAACAGCTACATTACGTTTATTGGTTGAAACAATAAACGTAAATGTAAACTTTTTAATTAATTTTCTTCTAACTTCTATTTTTAATATTGGTATCCAACGGATTTATATTTCTTTTCAAAAACTAGATATCATTTATCTTAATTTAAGTTGACCGTGCCAATTATATAAATAAATATCGCACACTTGATTTGGGTTTAAATACAAACGCAGAGTTAACATTAATTACAAGAAGTAACCGTAGTTGCATCTATATAATGCCAATCACACTTATTATCAAACAAAATTAAAATCTGTAAAATAGGGGAAGCCCACTCAACTAACAAGAGCTGTTCTTGGCAATGACGAAGACATGAAAAAGATGTATTTTTTACGTATTAATTTTAACACGCCAAAAATATACCGAGAGGCACGTAACTATTACATTCCATTAAACATCACTTTGGAATATTAATTGTGGCATGCAAAAAGGATTAGAGGCACTAGTTTTCATATGAATTTCTATTCCAGCGCTACTTGGGCAAAAGCATCTGGCTACCGATAAGCATAAACTATATGTAAATGTTGCTGCCTCTTCTTCTAAGTTATAAGATTTTTCCGTAAAACTAATTTCAGAAAAGAAAAGCAGTTAGCGTTAGCTGAAGGACTGTTTGAATTTTATACTATTAATAAAAATCGGAGTTTTCGTTCAATAGATTGCACATCTAAAAATTATTCAAAAATTGTACGAATAGCTTGCTTAATAAATTACTTATGAGGGTGGGCATCCCTAATGTACCGCCTTATCGATTCTGAAGAAATCGGGGCACCTTAGACCATCTTATTAGCATTTACAATTAACACATAACCATCTTTTTGAATGAAGCCTGATAATAACACATGTTAAAAGAAACAAAGTAAGCAACTGTTACATTTTACTGATTTTGTCTGACAAGTTTTACTGCATTCTAGTTTTGAAATGAGCATGTATAATTTGATTAATTTAAAAATATGTCTAAATGACCCATGTATGTAGTTACGTTACAAAAATGTATTCGTGATTAGGTTTTGTTGTTGAATTAGGTTAAGTTGTGGTAGGTGAAAAATTATTTAAAAAGAATTCACCTACCGATAGGTGAATTTTTAAAGAAATACAAAACGCCTACCGGTAGGAACAATTTTTTTCAGAAATTTGTTACCTACCGGTAGGAACATAATACACTCCCTTTTAATTTTTATTACAATTAATAGTCTTAATTCTAAAATATAATTAATTAAATCTTGATAAATAAATTAATCTGGTCCTCATTACTAAGTACAATTTGATCCTACCTATAAATACATGGTTAAATTATATTATGATAAATTTTAGTTAAAGAGTCCATATCCGTTTTAAAATTACCAAAATTAGGAGTATTTTTGATATAAACCATTTCTAAGAATTTTCTAGCGTTAGTGTTATTTTCATGTTCCAAAATTCCGGTATTATTGAATAATAGCAATAAATAACGAGGTTTGTACTAATAATGATAATTAAAATTGTGATATTTACGTAGTTAATAATTTTTATAGATTTGATAAAGCATTTGCGAAACGTAATCAGTTAAATAAAGAAAATTTAAGGAAAGGTTTTTTGATTTGATCTTACCCAAGAATTACAACAATATTATTATAGTAACCAAAAGAAGAATTAATAACAATTACTATTGTATTTATGAAAGAGTAAGTTTATTTAACATGTTACTTTTGTGTACTGTCTTTCCAATTTTTTTAATTCATTCAATGTACAGATTTTAAATTTAATTATCGTTAGATATTAGGCTCAACGAACTGTTGATGTTTTTTGATAATTAAGCAGTGCAGGATTTACGTATAAGCTACACAAGCTATAGCTTAGGGCCCCCACTTTCTTGGGGGTCCCCAAAAAAATTGACCGAGTGAGCAATTGTCATATATGCTGCTGTGGATGGTAGTTTCAAAATTTTGGAAAATTTTGTAAAATTTTAAAATCTTTGTTAAAAACTAACACTTTTGAAATATGTTTATCAACTTTTCCAGTTAAAAATAAATTTAAGTTATTTAATGGTGTGTCATTGATTATACAACCAATGTGTACTTGTTAATAAGGTTAAATAATTCATGTTTCTTTATTCATTATCAAATAGTTTATTCACCAACTTCTTAAGTATACGTAACATCTAGTTGTACGCAATTTATGGTTATGATGTAATTCATTTATGATTAATTTCAAGTGATTAACATCGACGGATTATGTAATTCTCTTAAAGTTTTTGTTTATGTAAATAGATCATTATTATTGCAAATGTTATGAAATAGATTGAGTCAACTATTATAATTATGTTTTAATGTGCTATTATGTTTGTAAATAGTGTTGTCATTCTATTAGATGGTAAGGTGACGTCAAATTGTGTAATGTGATGATGTAAATAGTAAGTTAATATATAAGCGAAAGGAGCGTTATTGCTTTTAATCAGTCAGTAAAATAAAGCGACGTAGTAAAGTCGTGTAAAATACGATAGTAAAAATGTAAATAAGTAGTTCATGATAAACGGCGTACAGATACAGTCGTCAAATTAATATAATGTAAAATGGACACTTCTGAAAATAAAGCGACGGAGTAAAGTCGTGTAAGATAAAATTCTACAAATATAAATACACTTCCTGATATACGACGAACGAGAACGTATATAAAGTTCACTTCTTAGAAATAAAGCGACGGAGTAAAGTCGTGAGAAATATAATACAAATGTAAATAATTAGTCTTGCTTAGACAAGTTAAGTTGGTTGGTGAATTGAATACGGCGAAAATGTAAAAAAGTTATAAATTGTAAAAGTGAATATAAGTTTATAAAGAACCACTTTTAAATTAGAAGTACTAGCTAAAGTTATTGCTAGTCAATAAATTTTCGATTAAAACCATAAATTGGTGTTTTATTTGTAAATAGGTATAATTAACATTCTTCGAAAAAGGGAAATAGTACCCGCTATTAATAAAACAAAACTGAGCTATCAAGATCAAGTGTGTGGATGGTGTTATATGGGAAATCCATGCAAAGGAAAGTCAACCGAAATTGGAATCCAGAATTGATACATCATAAAGTGACATACGCTGCCAATGGTATTGAAGAAGACCAACTTTATAATAAAGGTAGGAAGTTATTTCCTTCTGTCTTGGTATCTGCTGAAGAAAAGACTATCGTTTGTGAGGTGTAATTAAGTGATTTAAACAATTTAGTAATAATTAAACTTAATTAAGATTTCAATTTTAAAAGTTATTTCAATTTCAATTTGTATATTTTTCAAACCACAAGAATCCACATTCGCCCTGAGATGAGTCTTTATAAAATTTAATTCTGTTATTTAAGTTATTTAACTGGCGCCCAACTCTCTTACGTAAACTTGAGTTAGTCAAGAACTAACGTAACATTTATTTTATATAGCTATTGTATTATTTAAAACTATTAAAAGGTATTTTCTAATCATATAAGAATTTATAAAAGAGGGAAGTTGAAAAGCATTTCCAAAGTTCACAGTCATATTAAAAATCAATTTAATTATAAAACAATTATCTACGATCTAACGGCAGTTATTCACAATTTTAAAATTTATAATAAAATTTTTAAAAATTTATTATTTTTAATTATCCAATATTACAGCATTTATTTATGCCGCTGTCAACGTAGAGCAAAATAATATTTTTTTTAATAAACCAATATTACAGTAATACTTAAATATACTGCAGCATTATTTGTCCCAATATAATATCTCAAATTGTTTAGGGCCTTATCAAGTCTAAATCCGGCCCTGTAATTAAGATTTTTATTAATGACTAATGTGTTTGATTAATTTAACGTCAATTTTAAATGAGAGGTTATTCCCAAACTGATGACTTCTAAGATAAAAAATAAAAGCAAATAAATAAATATGACTCAGTTTGGTGGCGCCCACTATATTTTTATTTGTTCCTGACTCTATTAATTAATCAGAAGCTTTTAGGATAAACACCCACACCTGTATTTGAATTTGCAGAATAAGAGATGTTTAGTCGGTGCAATATAGTACAGTAAGTGTAGTTTTTATTAGCAAGCAATTACAGTAAGTATTCAGTATTTTGAATGTTTTAGTGTGTTACCGTGTTACCGGGTGTGGTACCGAAGTACCTCGTCCAGCAATAGGACTATTCCCCAGCTATGCGCTCTTGCAAAGTGGGACCACTGCCCGATCGAATTCAACATCAATTGTGGCGGGACTTGGTTTCTTAATGGTTTTGCCACCCCGATATACCAATTTTAGGCTTGGTGGGCCCTCGAAAGAGCTTCGTTTAAGTCTACACGTTATAGACTGCCGGCGTATACCCGTTTTTTGGTGAAGTTGTCTAGATTGTGAGAGGCTAGGTATTCGCTTCAACTCTCCTTAAGTGTAATGGCTTTCAGAGCTTCTCCCAATCACTGTACCCGGCTGCAGTCCGGATCATAGGGTGGTGAGGATAGCTCCTAAGCACATTTACCTGGCGGCCTGCAGTTTCCCATTAGCCCAAAAGCAGGGTAAATCTCACTTCGATTCTCCGCACTTGAGATTCAGTCAAACAGCGGGTTCCTTTGGTGACCATAAATGACCTCGACCAAGCAGCGGGTTCCGTTGGTGACCATAATTGACCTCGGTCAATCAGCGGGTTCCGTTGGTAACCATAAATGTCCTCGGTCAAGCAGCGGGTTCCTTGGTGACCATAAATGACCTTATCCCAGGCGAGATTTGAATCCGGCCATACCGGTCTCATCTACATGGGCTCCTCCTGATCGGTATGAGTTACCGTCGAGAATTCTCACGAATTTCTCTACCACACACTTAATCTGACCGCTTCACTGTTGCCCCTTATAGGGATAGGGTAGAAGACAGCCAGTTTTATGGGTGAACGTCGTGTGGTCTCCCGAACACCCAAAGTTCAGTTATTAGAGTAAGAAAACGAGTATGTTCCAGGACATGTAAGTGACCGTCATTTTAGTAGGAGTAAGTTAGATGTAAGTTACAATTAAGTGTACCTTGAGCATTAGACAAGTAAAATTCATCCCGTCTTGAACACTAAACAAGTACAACTCTGTTAAGAGTAGTAGAGAAGTAAAAACAAGACTTTATCGACGAAAGAGTAAAAGTTTTTTCTAATATAAGTGTTAAATTTGCTAAATGTTGTGAAGACTTATCGTCTAACTCTAATGCAATAACGAGTTTTAATAAATACAAAGTATAATGTCAGGAATAATAAGTCATAGCAAAGTACTAAAAAGTCCAAGTGCACTTTAACTTCCAAGTGTTTAAAAAGCAACAGTATCAAAGGAAATCTGGATATGTGGATGGAAATTACATTAAAAACGAAAATGTTTTTTATTAATGGTATTAGTAACGACCCATTTTTGGAAGGATGCTTTGCTTTTAAACTTTGGAAACACGGTGTGGAATGGAATTGAGTTGGAGTACTCGCAGCGTGGATACTGTATTTAATTAAATTGTTATTTATAATTTAGATATTTCTGAGTAGAATAAAATGAATTTTTTTAATTAAAACTTTTTTAAACCAAATATTACATTTCTAACAAATACGAGTAGATTAACGGGCAATAGGAAAAATAGTGTGAAACACACGTATTACAATGCCCAATTGTATACTCGTACTATATTACAATAATGGTCATTGTAACACTTGTTTGTTAATTTACTTTTTACTTAACTAAATTGAAAAAAATTGTAACTGTAATTACCCGTGCTTTCATAATACGAGTATTCCTGCATAAAACTTCGTTGAATATTTTAGATATGCAAACAAAAATTCCAAAATAATTATTTACTTACGTGTAGAATTTACACGCTTAAAGCTTGAATTTCTGAATTAAACTACTTTGAAAGAATACCACAACCTTCCACAACTAGGATTTGAATCTGAGAGCAGATCAATAATCAGTACTAAGCAATGCGCAAGGCGGAAGCAAGTTTCGTTTTTGTATGCTATTAACATTTACATAATTAACAAAGGTACTAGAATAATAGAAGATTTTTGCTTCCTTAATATATAATATAATAATAGTCCTCTTTCACAGGCCATGAAGGCCCATTGGGGTATAGCAGGGTAGGCTACTATTCTTGACCCGTTCGGTACTCAAGGGTGGTAAAGTGGTTAGCTTTACGCACCGACCGCCTATTATTACCCCAGGAAATGATTTCCCAGGCATTTTCACAGGCTGAGTCGACCTGGAAGCCTTAGATATTTTTAAAATTCCAATGTATTATTCCTGGGATTCGAACCCAGGACCTTAAGATTGGTAGTTAAGTGACATACCCACTGAGCTACCATGGCTCCTTTTTGCTTCCTTAATATCGTTTTAAGTTTTTTTAGTTGTGAAGTTCTTGCAGAAAAGAAATTTTTGGCTTAGATCATTAAAGCATAAAAATATACAGTATACCCTTTCGATTATCGGCCCTTTGAAGTTACTAAGAGTCTTCACATATTGAACAAAACAGTGACAAACCACGACCAGTTTGCCGAGGCTTGCCGATCTTCATCGTATTGCATGCTAATAACGAGAATCGTATATCACAGCATAACTTAGTTCCGTAGCCCGCTAGCTCGTTGTTTAACAACCCGAGAACACAACAAGGTCACACATGGCCGCTGTCAATATTTGCCTGAGTGCATCTACTGGTTATAACTATACTGTGACATCATATGATTAGAATCTTTTCCTTTTAGAAATTTCTTCAGAGATTTAAACAGTTGGTACTCAGTAACATCCAGACAGTGCAAGAAGGTCTTACTGCAATTTTGTTTTATTTGTTATTAGAGCATTGTCTTGTAGAAAGTACATAGAACTTGTATCTTCCCCGCTCGTGTTCTTACATTACCTCTAAGAAGTATTGAGTACGAATTTGGTTAAAAAATTAATTACTAACGATTCCTTCGAATACCAAAAGAACGAATGTAAACAACACCTCTGCTTTCTTGGTTTTGAAAATGTAATATGATGCCGGTCATGTTAACACATTTTGAGTCAGGGATAAAATGGTGATTTAATGACAGTGACAATTTAATAAAGAATTAAATTGTTTGTCGCAAATTTATAGCAAAGTCATACAGAAAGACAATTTAAAGACTTACAATGGGCTTTATCTCATAAACAAAAGATGATATCAAAAATTGCTCAAAACCGTTTGTAGGATACGAAGGGGAGCTGAAATGACGAAGAATAAACCCATACCCGTTAACCCCCTGTGGGTGGGGAGGCTATTTAAATTATTTTAGTTTAAGTGGCCGCGGCGTAGAGGGTTGATATCAATTTTTGATATCATCTTCTGTTCATGAGATGTAGCTCATTGTAAGTTCTCATTGTTAATTAGTAAATTGTCACCCTGTATAAGAAAAACCTTCTTTTATTCATTTTTCACACACAACGTGAAATGTGATTCGATATCTGTGAAGGTTATTTGAAAATTTACAATCAATTAATGTTTTTTATAATTTTGAGTAACGAATACAAAAAATTATGTGCAACACGCATGTGCTGTAAATTTTCAGGTGCTTTTGATCGAGTAATAATATAACCTAATAATTTATATCTAATCCCTAAATTTCAAATTTCAAAACAATATTTAAAGTAATAACTGAACTACTAACTGTTACGTGCACCCTGTGTCACTCTGTGTAATTTAAACCCTTAACCAGCCTACATAAAGCATCAAAGATTTTTTTCTTATATTCTCATGCATTTCACGCTATTTAAATATAATTTATTAAGCAAACATCTTGCCTGCATAGAGTCACATTTCGAACTATTGCATTGTGAACTGTTCTTCTAAGTGAGCAGTGGCTTATTTATTTTTCCGCGGAACCCTTATACAATATTTTACATATCGCGGAACTCATGCCGTATCTAATCGTGACTGGGCATTAAGAAAATAGAAATTACCTACAAATAATTTATTCAAACATCATTATAAGTCAACAACAAGACATGCAGCAATTTCATGTCATGACTTATAATTTCATATTTCAACCTTAAATTAATGTAAAAAATTATTTCATAAAACTACTTTTCATGAAATTGTTATTTTACATTATCTTCCTGATATTATGGCAATTCGTCCCGCGGAACCCCAAAATATTTTCACGGAACCCCCAGACGTCCACGGAACACACTTTGGGAACCACTGTTCTAAGGGGATAGGTCTTCGTCATTTGGTAAACCCAGTAACAACTTTTGTTGAAATTAATTATTTGGTCTTGTTCCTACAGCTGCTTTCATACCTTCTAGTACTTATGTATCGATTCTAGTACATAATGTACTATGATGATATTTTGTATTGGGAATTGCAATTTGCAAATTCCCAACTGATACAATTTTCAACTAAAACTAAATTTTGTATACTTTTGGGCAACACTTTAGACAAGTTGTCATTAAATTTTAGTATTTAATGTTTAAAAATAATAATTCTCTTGAAATCTCTATATGTATTTCTATTCTGTTCAATGCATCGTGACTCAAAGGTCATAATTTATAACAAATCAAATTTATTATATTGTCATTTTATTAAAGCTTTAAATTGTACAATGAAATCTCATTACAAAGTATATACTAATACTAAAGTATACAATAGTGTATAAGTGTATAATACTAAAGTTAATATTCCAAACAAAAGAATAATTACTATATAGCACTCAAAACTTTATCGTTCAAAGCGTTTTCTAAATGTTATTAAGAGCTTTGGTGGAAGCTTATTTCCTTTTAGATATAAACCTCGCAAGTTCTTTAAAGGTTCAAACGACTCCAATGAAAGAGTTGTAATCATATTTTTGCTCAAATTCAATTCAGCTAAACAGGGTAATTGATAAAATATAGAAATATCTAGTTCGGTAAGTTTATTTTCTCCAAGGTTAATAGTTTCCAATCTTGGAACACCCTCAAAAGCACCACTTTCAATGATTTGGATATTATTTTTAGATATATCTAAATAAGTAAGATTAGACAAATTGGAAAAATACTCTTGCCGGATGATTTTCAGGTTGTTGTTATCCAAATAAAGGTAAAAGTAAGGTGCACTAGAACACTGTGATAAAGAGCCACCGAGACAATTACTTCGAATTTCTTCTATTTTGTTATCAGACAGATACAATGTAAAATTTATTGGAATATGAAATAGTGCTTTATCTATAGTTTTTATTTTGTTTTCACACATCCATACACCCAAGGAACACTCAGCGGACTTTTTATGACAAAAGTTGCTAAATACGTCCTGTTCGATCTCTTCAATACTGCTTTCGCATATGCATAAGCTTTCTAAGTTTACTAAAGTTTCTAAATCTTCGTTTTTTATTATTTCCAACTTATTACCTGATAACGACAATGACGTTAGTTGTTTCAGTGGGGAAAATACACCATGGACCAAAGTATTTATATTATTATTTTTTAATGTTAGATTTTGTAAATTAGGCGTGTTTATAAATGAATCGGAGCCTAAACATTGAATTCGATTGCCAGATAATTCTAGGGTTTTTAGAGCTAAGAACTGTGTAGAGAAAACCGATTCTATTGAATCAATTTTGTTATCCTGCAAATCCAAGTAGTCTAGATTACCATTAGTGCCTTCGAAGGCACCTGGTTCCAATAAATGTATATTATTTTCACCTAAATATAAGCGATCAATTTTCTTCATAGCTCTAAAAGAATTTTGCTCTATAACGGTTAAGTTATTATCTACAATATACAAGTAATTTACTTCAATCATATCCTCAAAAACATTTCGAGGAAGGTGTTCTATTTTATTATGCCCTAAATCAAGATATTCTAGTTGTTTTAAACCTTTAAATGAACCCTCTTTTATCACGGTTAGATTATTTTCTTGTAGTTCGAGCTTCTTTAATTTTGAAAGCTGTTCGAAAACTCCTTTTTCAATTGTTTTCAGTTCATTTCCTTGTAAAATTAAAAGTTGAAGAGTGGCTAAACCATCAAACGTTCCTGGTTGAATGTATTTGAGTTTATTATTGTCAAGCTTCAATTCCTTCAATGAGGACAGGTCTTTAAAAACTTTTGGAGCTAAACTTTCAATTTGACAGTGTCCTAAATTTAAAGAAGTCAATTTGGTCTTTTCCAGAAATAACTGATTTGATATTTGTTTTAAGGGATTATTGAACAAGTTAAGTTGTTGAAGGTCTGTTAAGCATTCGAATGACAGATCTTCGATTTCTTGTAGTCCGCAAGAATGCAGGTCTAATTCTTCAAAACATATAGTGCTCTTAAATAACTCTTTTTTAATATTGCCCAATGAGTTGCAATGTATACTTAAACTATTCAGATGCAGGTCATCAAAACAATCCGCATTTAAATGATGTATACTATTGTCATTCAGTGACAGAATTTTGAGCATTGTCAGGCCTTTAAACGATTCAGATTCAATAGAAGTTAATTTATTGTTATCGAGATTCAACTGTGATAACATTGATAAATTACTAAAACAGTTATTCTCCAATTTGGAAATATTATTGTTATTAATATGGAGGACCGTCAAACGTTTGATATCTTCAAACCATTCTTTGGATATCTCTTCTAAACAATTATTAGATAAATCTAGTAACTCTAAATTAAATAACCCCTTAAAAGCAAAAGCGTCAATATGTAGAATCCTATTCATAAATAGCTTTAGAACAGTAAGCGTGGGAAGATTTTGAAACAATCCATTTGGAATTTCTGTTAACCTATTATTAGATATATCCAATTCTTTCAATTTAACTAATGTTGAGAATAAATCCCCTTCTAAGGTCACGATATAATTTCTATTAAGATGTAAGTATTGAAGAGACGAAAAGTTGTTGAAGATTCCGTTCGGTAGAACTTTTATTTCTTTACATCCTATACACAACCAATCTATTTCGTGCGGATTTTCATAATTTATGTCCCATCTATCAAATATATCAAGAAATTCATCGCATACTTCTTTATCAGTACTGTCATCCATGCTGAGTTTATTATCATCCATTTACATAAAAGTCCTGAAACAAACAAAGTCCGTTGAAACAGTTTAATAAAACAGCAACATTGATTGTTATATTCCTAATAAATAGTTTAATATTTGAAAAATATTATAGTGGGTCTTTTCTGAAGAATATAAACGACTGAATAGAAAAACTCAATGCGCCTGCGGCATAGGCGTAACTAGTGGGGGGGCCAGGTGGGCCCGGTCCCCCCTAGAATGGCCATGGCCCCCCACCTAGGAAAAATCCCATTGCAAAAAGCCTGGATGTTTAAAACTCGCCGCGCTCCACACTGAACCGTTTAATACAAGCTAGACGTAAATAATTCTAGTATCACTTTAAAGGATTGTAGTCGTCATATTTTGTGTTGATATTGCTCAGTATAAGTAGTTAAAGTATAATTAACTATTTTAGAAAAAATAGTTAAGTGTACATAGTAAGCTCATCTGTGCAGACAAACAAAAACAAAGTTTCTTTCTTAAGATTTAGTTTATTACACTAGTTAGATTATAATTATTAACAAAAAGATTTAAATAATGTTCTAAAGAAATAGTATATTACATTTCGAGGGTTGTATGTAGCAAATTACACTTTGAAATTTCATGCGTACATAATTTGTCTTACAACTAGAGCGATATTTTTTCTCCGACCACACATTAAATTGATTGCCATAGTGTGACATTTTTTAAATAACAGTTTGGATTTTTGTACTTGTCAAATACTTTGACAAAATAACTAGCAATGCCGCCAACACAAATATGTGATAAACAAAAATGTTCCCACTAACTGTAGCATAATATACATATTACGTAATTGTTTTCCTTATCATTACATAATAGTGTTCACAATGACACCTTACTTGTCAAGTAAATCGTTGTACTTGACAACTTACGTATATGGAAGTAGAAATAGTAATTCATGATTTGTAGTAATGAAACCAATAAGACCAGCAGTGCCAGGGTTCTTGTGCACCTGGAGAACCTGGAATTGTCAGGGAAAATTCTTTGTCTGGAAAACTCAGGTAATTTATAAATTTTAAAAGCGCAAGGGTGCTGTCATCAGTCATTAATAATTGAATATATAATATAGGTACATAAACAGATTTAAATCTCTACCGAAGTCAACTTGATTTGCTTTTTTCGAGGTTTTTGCAGAAAACCAAAGAACAAATTGTGCCCTTTTTCTCAGAGGCGCTCACATTTGGTACTACTTTCAGTACGAACGCAATAAATACGTTCCTGTAATATACTTTTTTTGTTACAGTAGGTACTATATTCTTTACGGAAAGCAGCTGACTTCCCTTTCTGGTTAATTTTTTTTATGGATTGATTTAATCCTTCGTACAAAGTCACCACTAGCTTCTGGTAGGTTTATTTTATTGGAAATGTGTACAAATAAATTGTCATATCCTTCACATTTTGAAGTAGAGTACCAAACTTCAAAATACTCCATGCGGGAAATGCAAAACCTACTCCCTGAAAATTACAAAAAAAGTGTCATGCAAATCCGTGAGAAATCAACCGACTACAGTATTGGAAAGTAGACACATCAAACTTTCAGTTAAGCTATATATGATCGTGACATATCGCAGCACGCATACTTAGATTCTCCAAAAGATTTCATCAACATGCATTTTATAAACACTGAGATATAGCTTGAGTTTGGATTTTTTTTAAACAATATTAAACAAGATACAGATTTTTCATTAAGCCAATAAAATAATACATACATTCACCTATATAGGACATTTTTCTCAAACACTTAAGACGACTGTAAATTTCTAAAACACATATTCTTTGAGAGCGCGTCAACTGCAAGTTAATATTGCTGTGACGTTAAGATTGCGGTAAGAAAACACCAATGATGTTTGGATACAACAACAAAACTGGCCGCATAAATTAATTAGTTTGTTTATCTGAAAAAAATTGATAAAAACCCAATTAACATGCCAAAACAAACAAGTTACCCAATGACTTCCATATTCTGATTGTGAGCAAAAGTTTTTAACTATTCCCGGTAAAAACAACAAATAGTAGTTAGGTATTTTTAAAATCTCGCGGTAATATTTGAATTTTTTTAATTTCGCAGTAAGAATACACCAATGGCGTTTGAATATTTCAAATAGTTTTAAAAAGAATGTTGTAAAGGTCAGCGATTTGCAAGGTTGGTGACATTGTGAATTTCTTTAGTCAAGGTGGAAAACAAAATTAAATATGTGTTGTCATCGCCGGAGTCAAATCATTGAAAATGTCAAACATTAATATGTCGGAACAAGTTAGAGTAAGAACAATTTCTATAGGACGAATAATTGAAAACAAGTTTTTATTAACTAGCTTCTTCGTGCAAAGAAGTCTTACCAATAATGTTGATTGCACAGGTTGAAATGTAAATGTACCCACTTTTCTTCCTAATTATTCATTGGTCCTTTGCTTTTATATTTTTGTAAAGTAGTTAGGAAAAGAAACGTGATTGTTTAATAAAACAAAGTTGTATTTAAAAAAATAAATACACGAAATTTAGCTGGTTATTGGAGGAATTGTATTAATAACAGCTACTTGACAAAGCGTATAAGTAAGCCGAAAAAGGAGTACTAATACTTTTTTTGCTCTGTTCGCATGTCTAGGAATTCTAAATAGACTCACATTAGCCTCTCAATAAGAAATTGACATCCTTTTAGTTTAACATGAGGCACAACAAAGTTGGTAACAACAACTAAATATTTATAATAACATTCATATAAAATGTCTAAATCATTATAAGTATTAACATAAAGCATAATACACTCTTAATTAAATACATTGTTACATCAATAAAATAAAATACAAACGTTGGCAATTAGAAAAATGTAATTTTACGTATTATGCTGAATATTTCATGCAAAAGAATAGTTACAAACAGGACCGTCGACAGACTATATAGGTCGCGCCCTGAGGCAAAGAATTAAATATCGCCCTTGGTGTATTATAACTATAAGACAAAAATATAAGAAAATCTCTAATTACAATTTGGTTTTGATTACAAGAGAAACATACATACAAAACAATTACAAACATTACATACTGATAATAATTAAGAGTCTGTTTTATGTGGATGTCGCGTTTATGAGATCTTAATTTAAATTGTAGACTATTTCCGCCCCTACCAATATATGACCATCGGATAACCACGAAATAAGGTAACACGCTGTAACGTTTCTTTTAATTAAAACAATTAATTTGAAACCTAAAACTAAAGTATAACATCTAAATACCCAACTTAAACGCTTTGAAACCTTCCACTACCAGTTTTTTCAAGTGATATTGGCTTTTTGTTTTTAAATATATCTACGGCTGTTTTTTTAATATTCTTATTTGTTGTAAAATCGATATGGTACACAATGACATTTTATTTCAAAAAGACCGAAAAATCCAATCTAGTTAAAAATTTAAGTAAATACTAGTTGATGAAATTTGTAATTAATTTTTCAAAGTGGGGCTTTCAGACAAATGAATTATACACTTTACAAGTTTTATTAATGGCTTGTTTAAAAATTCTATTGGCGAAAAAATATTAATTAAAAAATAAAAAATATTTTTTAAATATTTTTTTATGTATTTTTAATTAATACAATTTTTAAATATGCTCGTACTATTTTTTTTAAATACCTCTAGTATATACCTAGTTTTTATCGTACTTGTTAAATTGTTCTTTTATTTGCTCATTGCATTCTATTGAATTATTATTAATAAAAGTAAGTTAATAAAACAAAGTTAATAAGTTTGCATAAAACTATTTTGCAACTTAATAGACTTTGAAAAGACATTTTATGAATAATTCATATGTTTTTGGCATTAAACTAAAACAAATGTTAAACTCTTAAACGATTCAGACTTGATAGAAGTTCATTTGTTGTTATCGAGGTCTATTTAAATATAATTTGTTAAGCAAACACTCCCTATACGGTTGGACTCAGCATGAACCAGAGAAATGCAGGGAATAGATCTGGTGGGTGTGGTAGAACTTTTTGTTAGTGTATTGGTCCCTTTATAGACTGAGTCCCTATACCTAAGTTCCACACTAACTATATAGTTGGACTAAACATGAACCAGAAGAATGCAGTTTGTGATTCTGGTGGACGTGGTTGCATGTCTTAAATTGGGGGGCACGTGGGTGTCTTAAATTGGTTTGCCAATATGTGTATCCCTTTATAGAATAGGTCCATGTAGGTCCTAATCCCAAACCACATACATGATTGAACAAAGCATGAAGCAGAATGGTGATAGCTAGGTTCGATGGAAGTGACTTCTTGTTAGTGGGTGTGGTGCGTAAACTAGAATTCTTTATGATCGTGGATAATAAGAATAAAAGGGAAGCGAATTCGTTTAACCTGCCGTATTTTTTATCTTCGTTTACTACTATTTGTTTTTGATACAAATTAAATAATTTATTAAATAAAGTTCACAATTAACTATCTAGTCTAGAATTAAAATTTTGGCGTTGGAAGAGCATTTAATGTTAAGTTACAATAATGAACTTAATTTATTTTTCAAATTCAAGAATTTAAATAATTTGTTTTTAATCAATTGTTTAACTTAATTGTTCTTAATTCATCGGTATAAGTAAAGAATACTTAGTAATTATATAAAAGCCTTA
Organism: Agrypnus murinus; assembly: GCA_929113105.1. NCBI lineage: Eukaryota > Metazoa > Arthropoda > Insecta > Coleoptera > Elateridae > Agrypnus > Agrypnus murinus. The sequence goes on along the minus strand of OV816029.1, from coordinate 22,788,873 downwards.
TTTACAGAACCACTAATCGTTATCTAGTAGAAAGATTTATTTGAATAATAATTGTCACTGTTATTTAATTTCTCCTAATGCATCACGTTTCTCTGTCATAACAGCAAACGGAAGTTTTAACTATTCTTCCGAGTGTCGACATTGCTCACGTTAGAGCTGCAGATAATCAAAACAAAAACGCAGAAGGAGCAGGAACGTGTTTCAGATTGGAAACTCACCAATTTAGTTGCACCGTTTTGTAGCCTACGTACTACTGTGAAATAAATAAAACAGATTAGTAAAAGTTTCACAAGTTTATTATAATCTACCTTACAATTGTTTCGTCAGCTAAGCTGTCATTATTATCGGAGGTAATATAAATATAAACAAACACGTCGCTAAGGTAAATACAAAAATAGATAACTAAATAAAAATAAATTAAATACCTAATACACTTTCAGTAGCAGAGAATTACTGAGCTCAATCTCTTCGTTCATTAAAGGTACCATGAGTTTGTCTTTGTATATCAAAAACCCTTCAAAAATGTCTAATTTACGTTTGTTATTAGCTCAGCAATTATCCGTTACTGGAAGTGTTAGATATTTAATTTATTTTTATGTTTTTATATAGTTATCTATTTTTGTATTTACCTTAGTGACACTTTGTTTATATTTATATATTGATAATGGCAACTTAGCTGTCGAAACAACTGTCAGGTAGATTATAATAAACTTGTGAAACTTTTACTAACCTGTTTTATTTATTCATGATGATGGATTTACGTAAAATAAGGCCAGAAACAACAATCTTAATTAGGATGACTCGATTAGAGGTCAAATAGAGAAAAGATATGTAATATAGCGTCAGAATTCAAGTTTCCTAGAATTGAACCTAAGATTGACCAAGGAAAGCTATGGTTTCTTAGAACAGTATGTATCGCAAAACTCACAAAACGCTGTTTTATTTAAATCCAAATAATTTTTAACATTATTGTGTTCTTGTAAGTTCTGCTTAGTTGAATGTACTGTGGACGTATAAGCATACAGGTGTGCGTTATGTTCTATTTGGATTTGTTTTCAACGCAGTCGTTGTCTGCCTAGAGTCGCATTTCGAACTATTGCAGTGTGGACCGTTCTTCTAAGGCAGCGGTTCCTAAACTTATTTTTCCGCGGAACCCTTATACAATATTTTACATATAGCGAAACTCTTGCCATATCTACAAACATTCTAATCTTAACTGGGCATTAGAAAAATAGAAATTAGTTACAGGGCGGCCCACGCAAGATGATCTGTACTTTATCTGGAAACTGACTTACAAAAAAATGTTAAATATGAAAGTTGGTTGGTGTAAAACAAATTTTATAATAGTTTTGTATATGCAGGGTGAGTGATATTGCTGTGGCTACTATCAACTTTTTTATTTTCAATGGAACACCCTGTATATTTTTACCGTTTTCTATTCTACACTTTATCTTAAATATGTTTGCCTAATGTATTTATCAAAAGTCTGCAAGTCAGTTTCTGAGCAAATTCAGTTTTTCTGTTACTTAGTTTAAATCCAAGTAAAAAAAATAAATTTACATAGTGCAAGTTAAATTTAAACGATTATAATAATACACGACGCTTATACATATCTAAATCCGCGTTTCTGCATAAGTTTATTACTGAATAGTATACAGGGTGCTCAATCTGATAGACCAAAGCTATAAATCCTTGAACAGGAAAATTTCTCTTTTTTCAAATGGGACACTCTGTACATATAAATTTTATATTATGATTTAGTTTTTACTTCCCTATCAACTCATGTATATATTTTCAGCGTTACAGAAGCAGCTCTATCCATTGGCAAATCATTTTTTTGGTTAAGAACTAGATTGACTATTATCAGTTACTTTCGATTTTAATGAGTATCAGTATTTAACTACTGTAATTTGTCACTGTCATGGTCCTCCAATACACATAGCAATGCAGTTAGGTTACGTCGAAGATATATTATAATCGTTCACTAGTTTGTGTTTTATGCATTGTGTGTTGCAGTAATATCTTATTACTTCTTCTTATTCTTCTTATCTGTCGGCGTTTGTTTCAAATAAAAATGTTCTAACACGCATCTTACAGTTATTGTTCAGCAATTTGATAATAGCTCTTTAAAATACTCCATCCTGCATGTGTAAATATCAGTTGAATCCTATTTTTTGAGATGAAAACTAATAATGAAAATGTGAAAAAAATCATAACCTAGTCTGAAGTCTATAACTTTGAAATGAACTTATAGTGTTCCAAAAGAAAATCGGACAAACGGCAGTGTTCAAACAGATAGTTAAAAATCAATACTCAATGAAATAAAACGTAACTAAAAATAGTCATTTTTAGCCAAAAACATGATTGGCCAATATATAGAGCTGCTTTCCCATCCAAATTAGCAAGGAAAATATCGAGAGAACCCGGAAAACGATGATAACTTGGAAACTGACCAAAAGTATAAATCTTTGAACAGAAAACCTCATTTTCTCAAATGGGACACCCTGTATATTTAAATTCTATGTGATTTGGGTTTTGGTTCCCCACCAACTCATTTATATATGTTCTATCTAAAAGTAAACAGTTTCCAAAAGTGGGATTTTCTTGTTCAAGAATTTATACCTTTGGTCTATCAGATTGAACACTCTGTATACTATTCAGTAATAAATTTATGCAGAAACGCGGATTTAGATATGTAGCGTCGTGTAATATTATAATCGTTTAAATTTAACTTGCACTATGTCAATTTATTTTTTTAAGAAACTTGGATTATTCAAAGAATAACAGAAAAACTGAATTTGCTCAGAAACTGTGCAGACTTTGATAAATACATTAAGCAAACATACTTAATTGAATGTGTAGAATCGAAAACAGTAAAAATATACAGGGTGTTCTATTAAAAATGAAAAAGTTGATAGTAGCTACAGCATTATGGCTCACCCTGTATATACAAAATTAGTGTAAAATTAAAATTTGTTTTACACCAACCAACTTTGCTATTTAACATTTTTCGTAACTCTTACAGTTTCTAAGATAAGGTACAGGATCATCCTGCGTGGGCATCCCTGTACAAATAATTTATTCAAACATGCATGTATAATAAGATACACAAGACATGCAGTAATTTCATGTCATGACTTATAATTTCATATTTCAACCTTAACGTAATGCAAAAGTTTATTTCATAAAACTATGCTTCATGAAATTATTATTTTACATTATCTTCTTGATATTATGGCAATTCGTCCCGCGGAACCCCAAGTAGTTTCACGGACCCCCAGTGTTCCATGGAACACACTTTGGGAACCACTGTTCTAAGGCGATAGGTCTTCCTCATTTGGTAAACCAATTGACAACTTTTGTTGAAATTAATTATTTGGTCTTGTTCCTACAGCTGCTCCCACACCTTCTAATACTTAAGTATTGGTTCTCAATTTGCAAATTCCCAACTGATACAATTTTCAACTAAAAAAACTGTTGTATACTTTTAGGCGACACTTTAGACAAGTTGTCAATATAAATTTTAGTATTTAATGTTTAAAAATAACTATAATTAATTAAACATAGAGTTAGAACATTAAACGTAGAACGGTAATGACCGTACGAAATGATATCGCACGATCAGTAGTTCTATTAAAACGCCATAGATGTCAGCATATGGAATATTATAATGTTATTAATTATTTGAAATATAAAAGTTGTACATTTTAGATAAAGGTTAATTTATTTTTTTACATATTGATTATGAACTTTGACTTTTTTTAACGAAAAATCGTAATGAATGTAGCAGTTTTTTGATTAATTTTTAATTGTTTGTAAAAAACAAACTTCAATCTCCTCGGAGATTATTGTCAAAGACTACTATGTTTTTCTGATTTCTCTAAAATTTTGCATAAATGCATAAATTTTAGAACTAATTTCTTAACTTATAATATGCAACAAAATGTCGTGTACAACACGTTATGAAAAACCATAAACCCAAAAACCAAATTTTATTATATAAAATTATAAAATTCTTGTTGAATTAACGTAAAATTCATTGATTTTTAACATTATATAATTGTTAATATATATTAATAATCTTCATTATTACTAAATTACAATAAGAACTTTTAGAATTTGCAACATTTCATTCATATAATTCACAAATGTAAGCGTAACAGGTACCTTTTTTAAAGCACTCCTCCTTGTCACTCACAGCACCTGACTGCAATGCATGCATACAAAATTAAAAAAAAAATTGTAAACTCGAATATTCTCAAGGCTGGCAATGCCAACACAAATAATAAAGATAATACTACACTACTTGCTCCTAGTAGTAGTAATACTCAACCTACTATATCAAATACTGATGCTACTAATATGCAACCTGCCATGTCATATACTTATGATGAAATATAATATAAATACAAAGATTAGTTAAAGTTTCACAAGTTTTATTAATATCTTAACCTGACAATATTGTTTCGACACTTTGTGTCATTATCAAAGGTAGATAAGATTGATAAACAAACACGTTGCTAAGGATAAATACATACAGAAAATAGGTAACTAGATACAATACATAACAAAAACTAAATATGTAACACTTCTAATAAAGGAGAATTACTAAGCTCAGTTTGTTCATTCATTAAATGTACTGTGCGTTTATGTCTGTATATTTCAAAAGCTTCTAAAAAGTCTAATTTGTGTTTGTTGTTGCAAAAATGTAAGAATTTAATGTTGTTTTGAGGTGTCATTGGGTGGTTCTGTTCCGAAATGTGTTTGGCATATTTCGATTTTTCTGGATGTTTAAGTCTATAAGAGCGTACGTGTTCTTTGTATCTTGTATCGAAATTTCTAAGTGTTTGTCCAATATAAACCGAGTTACAAAAAGAACAATTCAAACGGTAAATGCCGGATTTCATGATATCTTGTGTTTTGTCTTTAGCATTGAATAAAAATGAAAAGGTGTTGGTGTTAGTTTTATAGGTTATTTTGTAACTGGTGGTTTTTCTTATTATAGTTGCAATTTGTTTTGATATCTTGCCAAAGTATGGTATTGATATGTAGTTTGTGTCTCGTATTTGAGTGTCAATTGGAAATATTCTTTTGATAGCTAACCTATAATGTTTTTGTTGAATTAAAGTGTCAATCATGTTATGGTTATAATGGTTTGCATGTGCTAATTGTTTGATGATTGAAATTTCTTTATCAAAATGCGATTGTTTCATTGGAGTAGTTAAAGCTCGGTGTACTAAAGATCTATAAGCCGCTAGTTTATGCATTTTATGATGACATGAATCGTTAGGAATAGTGACGTCTGTGCTTGTGGGTTTTCTGTATATGGAAAAATCAAATTCATTGTCTGTATTAATTGTAATGGTTAAATCCAAAAAATTAATAGCTCTATTTTGTTCTGTTTCTAGTGTAAACGTGATGTTAGTGTGAAGACTGTTAATAAGAATTAAAAACTCATTGATAACCTCAAAAGAACTGCCAAAACAAGCTAAAATGTCATCAACGTAACGAAACCAAAAAATAATGTGTTTAGAAAGATATAATTCGAATATTCGATCTTCCAAATTATCCATAAATATGTTAGCTAATAGAGGACTCAGAGAATTACCCATAGGTAAACCATCCTTCTGTAAATATATTATATTATTAAAAGTGAAATAATTTTGACTGATACAAAGATCAAATAATTGAATTAACTCTAATCTTTTTACTAATTCTACATAACTATTAACTAGGAAATTATCTAACAAAGGAATACAGTCTTGTGGTGGAATCTTTGAAAACATGTTACAAATGCCAAAGCTTACAAGTTTTGAATGTGCTGGAAGATGTATGTTTTGTAGTTTTTCTACTAATTCTAATGAATTTTTGACAGAGTATTTCGATTTGTATCCTATGATGTTAATAATATGGTTGAGTTTCTTGGACAAGGTGTGATTAGGTGCGTTGATATATGATACTACTGGTCGTATAGGCATGTTGTGTTTATGTGTTTTAATCAGTCCATATAGTCTTGGTGGTTGTGGGTTTTTATGTATGATTTGTTGTTTTTCTAATTCGTTAAAGCAGATATTGCAGTTTGCTAAAGCTTGTTTTATTTCTTTTTGAAATTTTGTGGTAGGATCTTTGTTTAAAACATCTAAATTTTCTTTATCAATAAAATCATTAACCTTTTGTGGATTACCAAAGTGTTACCCTTATCTGCTTTAACAGAAATTAAACTGTTTTCTGTAATTTTATGTCTGATAGATTGAAGTAGTGACAGGTTAGATAAATTACTTTATCAATCTTTTCTACCTTTGATAATGACATTTCAATGTCGAAACAATATTGCCAGGTTAAGATAAACTAATAAAACTTGTGAAACTTTGAATTAATCTTTTAATTTGATTATATTTCATGATTATGGAATTCCACACAGTAAGGCTGGAGACAGTAAACGATAGTATTTGTGTTCAAAAAATGGAAACCAGAGGTAAATCTAGCGACGTTAGTGCTGTCATTGAGACATTTTCAGACAGAGTTAGTGAAAGTATTTCAAAAAATAATAAGGTGATAGTAGATAGTATTAGAGAAGGAAATGAATGTATTGTTGAAAGTATAAGCAGGAGTAATCAGGTACTTGTTGATAATTTATCGAAATCTTTTGCACAATTAAGCAATAAGTAATGTGATATAGAAGAAAAATGTATAAATAGGCTTTATGATTATTCTGTTTACGAAAATCTTGTTTCTGAAAAGGTTTTAGAAACTCATACATACCCAGGAGGCAACGTAGGTAAAGAAATCATTAAGTCTAATTTTTCTGTTAATAGAAGTTACATAACTACTTGGAAAGATTTGGGGAGTCCGAATCTGCATTTCTATCCCTATAGTAATAGCAATCCTGTTGAATTTAGAAATAAATTAACTAAAATATTGGACGAAGCCGGCGTTCCTAATGAAAAACGTGTTTATTTTTCTACTTATTGTTTGAAAGGTTCGGCGCTAGATTGGACTGAAATTAAAGATTTTCAATCTTTTGATGAATTTAAATCTAACTTTTTACGAAGGTACTGGTCAATAGAAAAGGAACGTAACACCTTTTCTAATTTAAAATTTGGTAGCTATCGTCAGGGATCAAGAGCTGATTATTTTTTAAAATTAATCAAAGAAGCTTCATATTTAACAAATCACCTAGATGAGAAAGACGTTATTGAAATGTGTATAAATCATTTTTCATTAGATATACGTAGTGGTATTATAAACTCTGGTTTCAGAAGTGTGGAGGAAATAGAAACTCATTTGCGTAGACTAGACGAAAATGATAACGACAATGAGGGAAATCGCGATAGATTTTCAAATAATAATTACAGTAGTAACCATAGATCTGATTTTGCAGGTCGCAATACGAATAATATGCATAATGTAAGTAAACCGGGTGAGACGCGTAATAATTCTTGGAATTCATATGACTGGCGGCAATAGTAGCTATAGAGAACTTGCTTTACGGAGCATATGGAAAGCAAGGGGTAATGTACAACCAGGAATTCGTATATTTACTGTGCCTGAACTAAATTTTGACGCCAATCACTACTCCGAACTAATTTCATGGAACAAGGTACGAATTACAGAACCACCATTGACGAAACATTTGGAATTTGATATACGGAATATAACTGGGTTTAATTTAAATGCAGCAGATTTAACATGTTTTCCGTGTCACACCCAAGTTGTGGAAAGGTGTATGCGCCTTGTTACTGAAGCTTCTGAGGCAGTATGTGGACATGACCGTCGTAAGGGTTTTATTCATGCAAGAATAAAGTCACGAGCTACTCTACTAGCATTTGAAACAAAGTCGGATTATTTTAAACCCGAATGACTTTATAAATTGTTTGCAGTATTTTACTATGTACTTCTCTGTTGTATGTGTGTTTCTTAATTTTTAATAAACAATGTGCTATCATTAAACAGTCTCTGTATGTAAAACGCCAATAAATAGAACTCTGCGAGAACAGTAAATTGAATCTTCTAATTGCTATACGCGTTTAAAGGTTAACAAGATTTTTGACGCTATTGAGGAACCATAGAATACTAAAATAGACCTTTGAAACTTTGTGAGCTCTTCTAGGACAATAAAATAAATCTTCTAATTGCTATAGCGCCCGCGTTTGAAGGAATGAAAAAAAAATTTTTTGAGAACTTTTTTGAGGCCCTTGAGGAACCACAGAATATTATAATAGTCGTTTGAAACTTTGTGAGCTCTTATAGGACAATAAAATGAATCTTTTAATTGCTATAGCGCCCACGTTTTAAGAAAAAATGAAAAATATCGTTTTTTCGTTCCACCCTATTGGTCAGGTTGGTTTGGCGTTTTGGGAGGGTTTTAAATTTCGCTATCATGCTGATTGCTCAATTTAAAAGGGGGGTTATGTAACGTACCCAAACCAATCTGTCCAAATTCAAACGTTGTGTTAAGTAGGCTGATTTCAAACATTGTGTAAGTAGGCTGATATTGTTTTAAGTTGGAGAGAGGTTTTGTTTGACATTAGTAGGTAAATGTAAATAAAGAAGATTATGTATTTATCTGTAGATAAAAATTATATACCTACTTACTAATAAATAATATTTGAAGCCAGAAAGATAATTATTATTGAAAATAACAAAGTGAAGTAAATGATAATTGAATCCTGAAATATAATAATCGAAAATAACAAAGTGTGAAAATGGAAGCACAGAAGAATGTGTTAAACGTAATGTACGTAAGCTCAAACTGGAATGACCAAGTCTTATGCTCTTTAAACGGTTTGGTTTACTGCACTAAATCTATGTATGAATGAATAAAAGTTTTTTATACATTGTTTTACGACAAATTGGATGCATATAAAGGAAGACTATAAGACAAGATGAGGTATAATGAAACAAAGTTAAACAATAACTTAAAAAAACTACACTGAAAATATGCAGCAAAGGTTTTAGAACTTTGTTTATCTTGACGAAACCTTGATATTGGAATATGAAACGGTTGGTCGATCATGGCAAGATAGCAGCATTAAAAGTGGTTGAAAAAGCAAAGTGGATAGTAAAAGAAAAAATCATTTGTGATAAAAATAAAAATACCACTTATGTAACAGATTTTATCTTTTTAGATTTATTGTAGTTTATGCAGAAAACGAAAATGGTTGTATACCAAGAGCTGCGTCAATATAAACAATTTAGATTACCAGGGCAGGATGAATGAAGAACATTTTATAAAATAATGCGAAAAAATTTGCAAGTTGACTCCATCTTTAATAATAATGGATAACGCAAGTTACCACAGTACAACATTAGAGAACAGTATTCCATCACCTACTTGGAAAAAAAGACTGGCTAACAAGCAACAAGATTGGTTAAGACACAACCTTAAACCAGATCTTTTACAAATATTTAATTAAGGCGTAAGTATGCTGTATAAAATGACATGGAAAGTTTTTGAACAATCCATTTTAATTGTAGACAAACACCTGATAAAGTGTATAGCGTACATCTGTTGGCTGAACAGTATATTATTATTTACGACTTTACCCATATCACTGCATTTTTAACCATATCGACATAGTTTGAGGTATAAGTAAAGGTTACTCCAATAGAAATATCGGACGTGGAGGTATTGTAATGCAAAGAGCGTCGAATATGTGGGAAGAAGCAGTCACTCATGTTACTCCTCATCTGGTAAAATTGGAAAAGGTTTTAGATGCAAGTGATATTGCTCATATTATCATCAACCTTGAGGATGATTCTTCAGAATATTCTAACTATGGAAGTGACAATAATTATTTATTTCCTTTTGTTTTATAAGGTATTGTACTGTAGTAATAACGTTTTTTTATTAATATCTTATTTTTTTTCTTCAAGAACAATAATGTGTTGTTTATCGTAAGCCTTCTAAACACTTAAAGGTTGCTAATTTAAAAGAAATATTATTTGGCTTTGTATCTTGAAGAATAATCATAAATTTGGTAAAAATCCAAAAGAAATTGTACTTAAGGGGGCGTTATTGGCGCAAAATATTAGCGTCAAAATATAGCTCACGTTTTTCATTCAGTTTTCTTTTAATAATCGTTTTTTTAGCAAGATAACGTTTAATGTCGATTGCTAAACTGTTAAGGTAGTGTGGATCATAGTTTGTAAGGAGTAGATATCTAAAATGAATTTTATAATCGTAGTCGAACATCGCCAATTTTGTAGAATTAACGTTTTCTAAAAAATAACCAACTAAACATAATACAGTCATTATAACACTGTTTAATAGCAAGATCTATGACAATGGATAAATGTTTTTGCTTACTTATTTAGTATTAATTGAAATAAAATAGATGTACACGGCGCGGAAATTTAAATATGGCAGCACGAAAATCAGTCACTTTTAGTTGAACGCATTCTCCACCAGGAAGCGTGTAATATTCGCGGGACATTTAAAAGTAATTTAACTTTCCTAATCTTTTAATTATTATTTAATAAATGCCCGAAGTAAATTTTGTTTTTCTTAAGAGCATGTGACGGTTAATTTTTGAATAAACTATTTCACTCTTAATTAGTCCTGATTAATTTCTTAAAACGAATATATATTTTCAATATTTTAATATAGTAATAATTCTTTTTCTTAAAACCAGCAAGAACAACTGATATTTCTAAAGATATTTAGCAGTTTTATATTCCCCTTTTTTATTTCAACTACCTTAAATTATTCCTTGGCATTTAAAAATCAAAAATTTCAGTTAAAACTTAAAATATTCTGAAAGTTAATTTTGAAATAGTTTGAAAGTGTCTGGCAACTCTGTGAGCAGAAAACTGCGATGCGATCAAATAATGTTTCTATTTACATTTTCGAATTTTAGTTTGAAATAAATTAATTCCGTTTTGCGGACCGTAGCGCCATCTTTAGGTGTTTATAGTTTCTGAAGCTTCCTATTATTAACAATGGCGGCGATAACGCGCCCTTAAAGCTAGCTTAAAGCAATATCCAAACAAGGAATATCCAATTCCATATGGCAACAGCGCATGATGGGGTGTTATAATTTAGTAATGACGTGCACGTAAAGTTAAGCTACACCGGGTATACTAATCCGATTAAAAATAAAATTTAAAACTGGCCAGAGAATGTAGCTACATATAGAAAAAAAACCGTATGAAAATCGATTCAGTAGTTCTATTCAGAGTTATAAGGTACATATAGAGAGAAGAAGGTTGCGTTTTATACGGTGCGTCCCACTTAAGAGTACAACACCCTTTATCTTTTCTAGATATTATCCGATCTTACCTAAACTTAGGAAGATGAAACCTCAAAGGTAGAACACGTTATGATCTAGTTATGACTAAAAAACCATTTGTAGCCTTTAAATGCAAAGGTAGCTTTGTATTTGAGGGGGGGGATGACTTTTAAGTTTTACGTAGATCATAATGTGTTCTGTCTTTTAGTTCAAATCAGATAAAAATAAAAAATATATAAGGGTGTTATACTCTCAGGTCGGACACGTTGTGTATATGAAGAGTTAATTTCTTATCCAGGTTCTCCTTTCTCCTTTTATTTTTTATTTTGCCGTCTTTTTGAGATGTGAATCTAACACACAGCTTTTCTTAGGTTGGTTTTACTATCTCTTACTCTTACTCTTATTATCTTACTTACTCTTACTATAAAAATTTTTCTCTTACTATTATTCTATTTCATTTTTAGTTGTTTTTAGTTTTACAATGAAATCTCATTAATTTCTCATATATTTATCATATATACATTTAAATTAAGTTTTGTTTTGTTTTGTGAAAATTGATTTTTGTAATTTGGTTTGGTTTTTAAATAAATATTATTATTATTATGTCAGTAGTGGAGATAGTAATCCCGTGTAAGGAGAGTATTCTCTTTTTGATGTCACATCTTCCATTACTTTAAATATTTTCTACATTTAACGCATTCCACCGAGACCCATCTAAAAGATATTCAGAAATAATAATCTTTTTTCTGGCCTAACCTGTAGTACCTTCAGAGTTATTAATTTAACCCCAAAAATAACGTTTGAGAGGAACATGGTATTATGACTTTTCTAGCCAATGAAATTAGGGTTAAGATATGAAGGGTTTTGAAGCAAGTCTGTGATCATTTCTTGTTGAGTGTTGACAATATATGACGAGTTTCTTATAATCATTCTCGCAAGAATCAAATTACTTGTTTCATTATATACGAGGAGTGTTATGGTTTTTCATATTTTGTACAATTGATTTCATAATGATCTAGGACAGCAAGGCGCTAATATGATTCTATTTTATTATTTTTTTCCAATGTAAATGCATAGGATAAAATAACAAAAAATAGCAACATATTAGCCTTACTGTTCTAGATCATTATGAAACCAATAGTACCACATTTACACCTTATCAGACAAGTTCTTGGACGTTGGCGATGATTCCCTTTGTATACTATACTCAATTTATGAGGTTCCGTGAACACTAGTATAGGGGACTCCTACAGCATTAAGTACGCTCCGAAACGCCAAATTATATTTAGAGGAAATCTTCTGAGTAAGTATCTTCTGTGGTTCGTCATTGCCCCCAGACCGTAAATATTCGTTGTGTGCTCCGTCCGGAAATTTAATCGGCGCGGCTGTCTTAAAACTTGTCGCTAGACTCATCCGAACCGCTCTTTAATTACAATCATTTAATTATTCATATAATATGGCGTTGCTGATCAAATACCTTGTTTAACAAACTATAAAGTAGGTTTAAAAACAATATTTGGGTAACTCTACGCCATGTCATCACATTTAATTTTGTTTAACTGATTAAACGACAGAAACAAATGTAGTGTTTACATTCATACAATACTTTATTATTGCATTAGGAGCAGTTATTATTTAGTTATAGTGTAACCATGGGGTTCCCTTGAAAGCAAAAAACTAATAATAAACAATAACAAAAATAGATTAATTTCCTTTTTGTTCTAACATAAACGGAACAGCTGTGTTGGAAGAAGTTTATTATTATTGATAATTGTATTTCTTAAGATACAAGTGAACAAATATTCGAATTTCCTAAATAACTGTTAATTATCCCTTGCGCGAAAACTCGTCACGGAAAAAATCGGGGCAGCAGTAGTAAAGAATTAAAAGGAAAACTAGTTGTGAATGGAATTTTAGATAAAATGTTAATAGTAAGTTATGACTTGCAGTAATCTTTTTGAAAACTACACACATCTATCTACAATTCCATTCACAACTAAAAGTTTTTTCAATTCCGTACTACTGCTGTCCCGATTTTTCCTTGACGAGTGTATATTACCTTAAACATGTAGAATAATTAATTAATCATAGATTTAATTAAGTCTTAGTAATATAAAACAACATGTTGTAGTTCACTTTACTACACTTAACACTCTTTTATACTTTTCACTTAAATTTCACAATATAACTTTAACTATTCGAATCCTCAACCAAAATAACTTCTATCTTTAGCAATTTAAATAAAACTGGCATTTAAACATTTAATATTTGTAAAAAAAACCTGTTCAGCAATCTTCATTGTTTCATGGAGTACTTGCTATTGCTCTAACTGATGAAAAATAACTTTTTCCGCTACTAACCGTAGAAAAGACGGTTATTGACCTATTTGTAACTACAGAAATTGATTTTCTTAACCCCTCGCCAGAAAAGCTTCTATTATACACCATCAATTTGCCAGACGCCTCTATTATTAACCTAGGTTAATAATTTTTTTAAACAAAAGAAATATATTCTTGTAAATTTCAAAGAAAAGGTAACGAACTATAATATTAACACTGTTTTAGACACGCCATTAGCCCACCAATCTTAAATCAGCTGAGCGCCCCATGGTTTAAAATCGACGCTAGGGCTATATGTCTAAACCTTGGTTTAATACAGTCTTTTTCTATTGCTTTTCCTCTTTTGTCAATTGCGTTTCCCTATTTGGCAAATGACTTTCCAGATTATGAAATGTCAAAGCTATGTTGCAAATGACATTCCCTATTTGTCATTGGAAACACATTAGACACACATTGAAACACAATTGACAAGAAAGGAAAAGCAATAGAAAAAGACTGCAATATACTATAGTATGAGCAAAAAGTAACTGCACCAAAGGTGCCTTTGAAATTTTGACTCTGATTTTTTGTATAATTTTCTGGTGTTAAAACACACATCGAGTTCAAAATTCTAAAGGCACCTTTGATGGAGTTACTTTTGCTCATACTATTTTATGGTTTCCTAGTATACATTAGAAAAGTTCTTATCTAATAACGACCTTTTATGTTAACAAAGAAAATAAAAAATTAAAGAAAACAGTTTCAACAGGTAAATTTTGGTAAAATGTAACTTGACTCGTACATTACGAAAAAAGTAAAGTACACAGCCCAAGGCATTTCAATAAATTCAAAATTGTGTCTCTCATTTTTGAAACAAATTTCAAATAAACTGCTCCTTAAAGCATGGCCCCAATTCCACTACCACTCGGTATACAGAGTGGTTAAGGTTTCGTTGCACACTATTGGAATTTTGAAAGCCATTATAAGGCCATCTCAAAACCAGGTCCAATATTTAAAAAAAATATTATAGGTCACTAAGTATAAGCAAAAAAAGAAAACTTGTCATAATCTTCTTTTTTAGTATCTCAGAAACTTTTGAGAAATTTTACATATAGCCATAACATGAGATTCGGGTTGTCAAGACCACCTTAGAAAAATTTTAAACCCACTATTTTTTAGGCAATGATAATCAACTTTTTTTTCTTGTAGACACCATTATTGATTTTTACTTCATTCGATAGTAAAAAAATTACAAATGCAAGGATGTATTAAAAGTACATCGCTGTAATTCTTTGCATACCCCTCAAATTTAAACAAAATTTCTACAATAATTATTTACTTACGTGTATAATTTATTATTCATCAATCTTCAATTTCTGAATTAAACTTCTTGGAAAGGTTGCCACAACCTACCACAACCAAGATTTAAACTTGAAAACCAAATCGATATCACTATAAAGCAATGCGCAAGGCAGAATTGAGTTTCACTTTCGTATAATAATAGTACAAAATATACAGGTCGTTGATCTCTCAATAGGTCGATTGAAACAATATTATATACTGCAATTTACATAATACTAATTTTAACAAAATGTACGAGATTGATAATAAGAGGATTTTGAATCCTTAAGATTATTTTAACTAAATATAAGGTATTTGTAATCATTTTTACAATCATGACTGTATTATTGTATTTTTCTTTAAATATAGTTTCTTTTGACCTGGAACTCCTTGTTAGACACATTTTTGGATAAATTTCCGCCCACTCCAGAACATTAACATTTAGTGCAGTATGGTTAAAAAATACCAATTTTAGTTATTATTTATTAAGAAGCAAGTAAACTAATGCAACAATTTTTTTCTTGCAATTCTGAAATAGCCGCGGCAAGGTGTTCGCAATCAAAATCTGCCGCAGTGACTGTATATAGGGATGGTGATTTAATTGGTCGAAAGAAATACATTATTAAATCCGCCATTAGTCTGTTAAAATGCTTTAGAGTCAAATTTGTGAATGTTTTGACTTGTTTACTGGATACATTTTTAGTTCAATTTTAAAGATTCTTAGTTTAGTTGACCAGCTTTTTGTTTAAATAAAATGAATTATTATAATCGGACGGATCTAATGTGAAAATTGCATCAACTGTTTGAGAAAGTTCTCAGAACTAAATTATGAATTGCTGATACTCTATCTTTATTTACTGCAAGCTTGCGTTCCGTGCAGAATATAAAATATTTATTTAAATGAATTGAAGTTAATTTAGTTTTACGATCTCTTTGTTCATAAAATGTTCGTTAACATGACGCGTGCAAAAAGATTGCATCACAACATATTTGATCTTCACCAGGTTCGGAAGTTCCGTTATACGGGTAATTAATTGCAGTAATAGTTAATTTAATAGTTAATTGTGATTACTGATTAAGTGTTTCCTATTTCAATGAGTGACCAAAAAGGTTGAATTTTTTTTACTCTTAAGTGGGACTGGAAAGAACAGCTGATTGATTATTTTATAGGTAAGAAAAACTTGACTGACGTACCAGCAACTAATCAAAGTACTAACTATATAGTCAATTAATTTTTAAATAGTTTTATATTACACTGAGAGAAGGAAATTGTTAAACCAAAGAATAAACCAACATATTCTAAACTTTAAATATGTTCAATTTGTGCAAAATAAAATGTTAATTTTGGTTTGTTAGTTCAACAATCCGCATCTTTCGTTTAAACTGTTTTAACATTCGTTTTAAACAAAATTAACATTGTTGAGCTTATATTAAACAATTTCTAATTATAAAATTTTTTTTTTCCCTTAATTGGGTGTAATGAGGACTAGCAGCCAGTAATTAATAATATTAATAAAACAAATTTTTTTTTTAATCAAAATCAAGATTTAAAAAAAAATCTGTTTTATTAATATTATTAATTACTGGCTGCTAGTCCTCATTACACCCAATTAAGGGGAAAAAAAAATTTTATAACCAAAAGTTTACAGCCAAAAAGAAAATAAATTTCACCAAATGAAAATTTATTTCAAATTAAAAAGAAAATTTTAACAATTTCTAATGTTGTGAGAAATGTTTTTACCTATTCGCTTTAAGTTTTAACAAAATATAAATATCAAACAAAACAATTATGTTTAATTATCATTAAAACTTCATTCAAAGCAATGTTGGTAATCAGCTTAACAGTCTTTTTGTTGAGTCAACAATAAATAATTTTTGAACAAGAAATTTTTGAATCAACATTTTCATTTCTCTCCGTATATACATTTATCATGTTTGTTTAAGTATTCGGAGTTTGTACATTCGCGAATAGTGATGAAATTATCACTTATACAAGTGTCATCGTTGGTTCCATCAGCACCGTGCACCGGGGACATATACAGTTCAAGCCAAGCAAGGTAACAACAATTTTGGAATCCTACCACTCATTAAGCAAAAGCGGGCATTATTTTACACGTGAAGGTACTTATTCATTATTTTTGTTACAGAATCCTGGTGCACTAGAAGAATGTGTAAACATAAAGAAGACTAAAATAAAATTTGCCAAGTTTGGATTGACCTTTCAACAGTTTATTATATGTTTGTAGTAGTGAGTCGTTCAATAACAGACATTCAAAAGGTTTATGTTGCCTATTTCAATAATACTTGATAAATATTATGTTGATGTTTATGTTTCATTTATTAAATGCTCTTCATTAATTATTGGCTAATTTCACACCAAATCACCTAGAGCCATTTGGTTCAAGTCTCAGATTTTTCTCAAATTTCTTCCTTGGATAGATACATATGAAATGACATTAAATTAATTTTTTCAGATTTCTTGGATGAAAAACGGCCAAAGGTTCTTGAAAATTTCGATATCTTTGCAAATCCTGCATTACGTCCGTCATTACTCCGTTTTTTCCGAGTTATCTGGCTCATCCAGGTGTCAGATGAAAGCTAGTTTTTGGATCTTTCAGATTATATCAAGAAACGTTCAAAGGCGTTGCACAGTAGAAAAGTAGCAGGCTCCTGTGAATATCATACCTTTGAATCTTGTTTTATAGAATTACCTTAACATATACGTGGTTTGGTTAAAAAATAAAATGGGTGTTTTTTGTAGTTTTAAAAAAATTGTTTTTGAAAAAATTTGTCCTCAGAACCTCCTTTTTTTCTACTGTCTAATGTCTGCACGTTTCTTTATATACTCTGAAAGATCCAAAAACTAGTTTTAATCTGATACCTGAATTAGCCAGATAACATAAAAAATAAAGTAGTTATGACAATCTTAGATGATGCAAAGTGTGGGTTAGCAGTATTTTGCATTTGAACTTTTGCTATACGACACTGCATAATTTAATTGAAACTGTTATAAACTGCCTTATTTTTTCAGTCATCTGGTTGATCCATGTATCAGATTAAAGCTAGTGTTTGGATCATTCCAGTTCATTGGAGTATATCAACCTGCAAACGTTGCACAATAGAAAAGTAGCAGGCTCTGAAGACTATTTTTTTCAAAAATAATTTTATTTTCCAAAACTACAAAACATATATAACGGTACATTTTCTATCGACCTTAAATACGTTAATTTTGCATATATTTTTATTGAAAAACTTAAAAGTTCGGTCCTGTAAAACTATATTTTATTTGTAGCTAAAGTTTTGTCGTATAAACATATTTACAACGAACATTTTAAAAAGATTGTTCTCGAACTCGTTGTAAAAATCTCTAGGAACGGTTGCGTTGTAAAAATCTTGATGAGGACCTTGATAAAATCCAATGTTGTATTTAAGTCATCTCGTCTTATAAAAATATTCCTGTCTATATTCTGGGAAAGCAATAGTAAAAAAACAATTTTTTCCTTTGTCTGGAAGGTGACATTTGACACGTGTTCACAAATTCAACTTGGTTATTCTGCGTATTAAATTAAAAAATCGCATGACCCGCAAGTCTAGTCAGCAGATGTGGTATGTTTGGTTGTCTGTCTTCGCACCTGCATAAAATCTTTAGCTCAGTCTATTAGGGCGAGAATCCTGCCTAAAATCGAATAATATCGACTTTAAGGAGTCCACGTGTACTAAGCGTGTGTTAGCTTTGATTTGCTCTTACCAAAAAATACAGGCTTTTAATTGGTTGGCCCGATTTGCATCTTGAGCGAGGGAAAAAGCATACTTCTTCCGCGCTGGCAGCAGGGGTCTAAAAAGTGTTAAGAACACTTCCGTTCGAACTTTGAGAGAAGATAGTCACCTCGGTCGATACAACAGAAATACCTTTTCACTTTCGTTAAATTAGAATTAAAAGAAAATTCTAAATCTAGTTTCCGTTTAGTTTGATCGATTGCCGGTTTTTGGGGGCCGGCAAAGTTAATAAAAAAATCTACAGTTAATAATTACACCGTTTAATTAAGTGTCCGGACATTAATCAATAATCTGTGGTTAATAAAAAGTACAGTTATTTCGTTAAACACTTTTCCTGATGTTTGTGCTTTGGAAGAATGGGAAATCTAGCTTTCCCTAGTAAAGTGATAATGTTATTACAGCCTACAGTACCGCATTCTCGTTTAAATAATTATCGTACCGAAATACAGTAACATTTACAGACTTTCTCTTCTGTAGTCGAAATCCCGATTAATAAATAAACTTGTGTTATGTGCCTTCTAAATCAAGTACAGATTTAAAGAATATGTGGGTTGTTTTATTGAAAACAACGAACTTTTGTGATGGTTATCAAAATTAAATTTAATAACCAAATTTTATGGAACTTTAATCGTTGCATTCAGTTATTGCATTTTGGGGTGAATTCGTAAATAATGCTTCACCATATACCGATACTACGAGGGTTATTCCCTTACATCTTTAATTTATGAAAAGAAAAATCTACTGACCTTCCAGTTTCCATTTGCGGCGATTGCTTGATGTATGCTGTAGTCAAATTGGTGCAGTTTACCGTTGATTTTGTTTTTGATTTATAGACAACTAAAGGTATTGTGACTTATGTATTTTTTAGTGTTGAACATTTATGTAAACTCGTTTGAATCTGGTAATAATTTTTACAGTTTGTTTTTCATTTAAATGTATTTCAATACAATTCTTTTTTATTCGTTAAACTTTTAGTAGTAAAAGTGCTCTTAAGCAGGGACTTATTATTTAAATTTTTGAATTTAAAAATTTGTAATCTTTTATATTTTTATATTTTTTTGGTGTTTTCTTAAATAAATATGATTTTAAAGTTAATTAAATCCAGTAAGACAGAACCATATAATTATGAAAGTTTTTATTCATATTTTCATTAAACTAAATTTTTGAATTTGTTGAAATAAACTAATATTTTGCATTAAATTTTTATCGGTCTGATTTCATTTTCTGATTAGTGACTTCAGACAGATTCATTAGATTCATTTAATCTATTTGATCTATTTAATTATCATAATTAAGCTTCATAATCAGATGGCGCCCTTCTTGTGTATGTTTTTGTGTTTTTTGAAACCTTTATCCATTACTTTATAAACTAGACAACTGCAGAACCAATACCTACGACCTGAATTAAAAATTTGTAAGATAGAGCTAAATCTCAAGCCGTGGTAATCTTGAGCATCTTTTAAAGTAAGTATAATGTTTATTGCTGTTTATCGTATTTTATTGTTGTTTATTGTATTTTATGTTTATTTAGTCCGGCGAAAAAAACTTTCGTTTCAAACACCATATAAAAAAGTGATAATTGTATCACAGGGGCAATGTCAAAATTTGTAAAAAGACTAATATTTGCCTTCAGTACGTGTTGCTTTTCTAGTGTGCAATTTCTTTGCACGTTTCTAATACTATAATCTAAAAGAGTGAAAAAGTAGCTTTGATCTGACACATGGATGAGCCAGATAATACGAAAAATAAGGGAGCTATGGCAATTTTAGTCAGATAATGGAGAGTATCAGATAGAAGAATTTGCAAAAAATGGAAATTTTCAAAAATTTCTACTTCGGCTATTTTTCACCCAAAAATTAATTTCATAATTCGAGGGCATCTTCTCAGAGAGGCGAATCTGCAAAATTTGTGATTTTTAGTTTTTATGGCGTTATTGATTTCTAGTATCGACCTGAGTGTTGTCACAAACGGGCGTATGTTTTGTAATGCATTAATCTGGACATACAAAACTTTCGCCTGTTTGTAACACCACGCAGGTCGATTCTAGAAATCAATACGCCATAAAAATTGAAGATCACAAATTTGGCGATACGCCCCTCTAATCTGATGCCCTAGAATGTATCTACGCAAGGAAAAAATTTGAACAAAATCCGAGATATCGGTCATGTTTTAAAATTAGGTGATTTGGCATGAAATTAACCTATTTCTAATGTAGAAAAAATGTTTTGTATCTGTAAGTTTGAAATAAAACACATTAAAGGTCAATCAGATGTTTTATTGTCTAAAAAGGATGATGAAGTTTTGTGAACCATAACATGATTTCATTCAATTTTTATAAATAATTAAAAGAAGTAACAATAGATTCTATTAATATTTTGATTTAGTTGTGACTGCATACTTTAATTATGAATATTTTCCTTTTCTTGAGGTAAATAATAATTTAATTTCTTTTAAACTAGCCAACCTTGCAATAAAATTTTCATTAATGTAAAAGAACAAAAATTTGGTTGTTACAAATAATCCAGAATTATGAAGAAATAATCCGAAGAATGAAACAATTCTGAAGCATACTTACGGGAAGACGGCTTACATTTCCTACAACCTAAGATTTAGTTGACCTAAATAGTTAGTTCTATGTTACAGCTATCTTACTTATGTTATGGCAAAGAAGCCATAGGTTGCAGGAATTATATTTAGTTCTGTGCAACAAACAATATATTTGACTTAACTTTCCACTTTGTTTCTTTAGAAACACTTTTATTTCAGTTACATAATTCTCGACTCTACTAAATTATTGCTTAATTGTAATATCCAACTTAAGCCTTTGGTTCATATAACTGTATCTTTGTTTCGCCGTATTCAACTTTAATATTTATTTACCACATTTAAATTTTAGTTACATCTAATAAACCTTTCTCTCAGTGTAGCGACATCAAGCGGCGATTAGTGAAATGTCAAAAGTTGTTGCAAAAGGTTCCTCAAAAGCAGGCAAAGCTACTCTTATTTACGTTTACATAGAAAACTGCAAGAAACGTCGTGCATCGCGAAACAGATATGGCTGCCGTTTTTAAACCAAAAGTTACAAAAATAAATTAATAGCGGTTTCGAACTTCCAATACATATGTAGGTGTGATAACACACAAAAAGTGATCCTGTTCTGAGATGGTCGAGCAACCAGTACTGGACCACTTGGAATTTTTTTAGGTTATTCGAGTTTCACCGCATTTCCCGATCTGAGAGTCAATTTCTAATTTATAAAGGTTTTAGTATTTTATATTTACAAGATTTTAAAAAAGAATCATGAAAATCCGAGTAGTTTTAACCGGTTCCGAAATAACGCACTTTTTTGCCAAACACTCCTCCAATAATTTTCTGTAATTTATCGCGGGTTTTTGTATTACTATTGTAATGTTGTAAATAAGAATTATGACAACTCTATGTCAAGTATTTTGTTCGTTGCATTATATCCTTGTGTATTACTGTACTATATCACTTATATATTCCATAATAAAATTTCCCAATTTTGATGATATTCTTTAAACATTAATTACGAAATCTAATGATTTTAATGATTTATATATTATTTTATAACAAAACATTTTTGTAAACAAAACAGTTTCGAGTACAATAGTGAAACTATTATTATAAAATTATCAATTATGATTAATCTATTTGCAATGAATTTACCTAATAAAAATCGATTTGTAACAATTTTTGACATTTCACTAATCGCTGCTTGATGTCGCTAATGCTAGCCTCTGGCTTTCACCCATATATAGTCTTCTTGGTAAAAATATATACAAAAAGGTATTGTTAAAAGATTACAGCTTGTACCTAGAATAAGATACAATATATTTACAGTTAGGTGACAAGTTCTAGATATTAACAAATTCTTTCAATGAAATAAATTTAACAATGGCGAATTATTCATATCTAATCATTTAAAATATAATCAGATTTTTTATTTTTATTAATTTCTAAAGTTTCTAGTAAATTAAGTTTTATACCTTTTTTTCTGTATGAAAATTACCAAATTAACCATGGTGTTCTTCTACTAGATGGTTGGCAAAAGTTGAGTCTTGTTTTTTATTTCTAAAGCAACTAATATGTTCTTGTAATGTTTTATTAAACGATCTCCCTGTTTGGCCAAAATATATCTTTTGGCAATCACTACATACCAACTTATAGACCCCTGATATATTGTTTTTATTAATTGTGTCTTTATTACTTTTAGTAAACTTTGATAGGTTATTATTTGTACTCAAAGCTATATTTATGTTTTGTCTTTTGAGAAATTTTTAGATTTTAATAGAAGGGGATCCTATATATGTTTTATTTAAGTGTAATGTTTTAAATCTAATTGTTTCTATGCTTTTAATTTTTGGATAAACAATATTAATAGCTGTATTGAATAGTTTTTTGGAAAAGTTTTTATCTATTATTTGGTGATCGTAGTCATTATTGACAGCTATTTGTTTAAATAAGTTTAGTTCTGTTTATAAGTTTAGTTGATGTAAAATTACACAGATCTACAAAAAAAATTTTTGAAAGATGTTTTAATTTCAACAACTAATTTTATACAATTTCGGGGCCCTGATTATTAATTTCCTTTTCATTTTTCTGTAGCTTTTTTCTTGTGTGTTTCCCCAGCAATAGTCTACCATCATTGATATCCTTCATCTACCTTGATAACGTCGTTCCATTTCCCGTATATCCTGGTGAAACCTTTCACCTTGTTCTTCGCTCACTGCACCGACATTTTCAGGGAACTGATCCAAATGTGAGAATATAGTAGAGTAACGATAAGCAAAAAAGAGCGTTATCTCGGAACCGGTCCAAACTACTTCGATTTGAATAATTTTCATTCTATAGTCTTGTAAATATAAAATACTAAAACCTTTACAAATTAGAAAATGACGCTCAGAACGGGAAATGTGGTGAAACTCGAATAACCTAAAACCATAACCAAGTGGTTCCGCACCGGTTGCTCGACCATCTCAGAACAGGATAATTTTTGGTGTGTTATCACATCTATGTATTGGTAGTTCGGAGCCACTATTAATTTATTTTTATTCCTTTTGGTTTAAATACGGCAGCCATATTTGTTTCGTGGTGCACGACATTTCATGCACTTTTCTATGTAAAAGAAAATCTTGATATCTCAAGAACAGTTGGCCGTAGAAAGTGGCAGTAAAAACCATTGCATTTTGCACATTTCGAACTACATTTGTTGTTATAAACATACATTTTGTAAGATGCTTCCTTATGGGCGCAAATTAAGTCCGAAGTTTAACGCTTTTTTTTGCAGAATTTCGGCTTTTTAGAGTGTCATATTTCCAGACAATGGTGAAGTATCAGCGCTCATTCTTTTCAAAAAAGTACACAGTAAAGGATAGTTTATGTTCAAAATATTTCAAATCTGATACTTCACTATTTTGGTATTTATGGGCTTTTGAAATTCTTGTTTTCTTCATTTTTGAGCAACTTTGGACCTCAACATCTCTTATGGTCAAGGATGGATTTTTTTTATATTACGTGCATAGGAAGCAGCATATGATGGAAAACTGTGGTAAAAATTTTAGCTTTGTTATTATCGTGAGGACAGAGTTATGCTCAGTTGAAAACTGTAAATGTACACCATTTCCATTAGTATTAGTATTACTGAGTAAATGTACTTTATTCTGGTGCTAATATTGGTTTGGAAAAGTAAAATTATTATTATTACTATTATTATATATAGTTATATGCTATTGATAAAAGTCTTTCCAGTGATAATTAAGTTATTAATATAACAAGGGTGCTTTTTTCTATTTTCTTCCGTGGCCGATTTCCCTATCAATCAGTGTAAATTGAATGACAGCTAACATGAGCATAACTCTGTTCTCAAGCTAAAATCAAAGTTACCATTTTCACCATAGTTTACCATCATATACTGCTAAATATCCATATAATATAAAAAAAATCCATTTTTGCCCATCAGAGATATTGGGGTCCAAAGTTGCTCAAAAATGAAGAAAACGAGAATTTCAAAAGCCCATATATACTAAAATAGTGAAGTTTCAGATTTGAAATATTTTAAACATAAACTAGCCTTAACTGTGTAGTTTTTTTAAAAAGAATGAGCGCTGATACTTCGCCATTATCTGGAAATATGAGACTCTAAAAAGCCGAAATTTTGCAAAAAAACGTGAAACTTCGGACTTAATTTGCGCCCATAAGGAAGCATCTTATAAAATTTACGTTTAGAATAAGAAATGTAGTTCGAAATGCGAAGAATGCAATGGTTTTTACCGCGACTTTCTATGACCAACCGTTCTTGAGATATCAAAATTTTCGCTGACATAGAAAAGTGCAAGAAACGTCGTGCACCACGAAACAAATATGGCTGCCGTATTTAAACGAAAAGGAATAAAAATAAATTAATAGCGGCTTCGAACTACCAATACATAGATGCGATAACACACCAAAAATTATGCTGTTCTGAGATGGTCGAGCAACCAGTGCGGGACCACTTGGTTATGGTTTAAGACTTTAAAAAAGAATTATTCAAATCGAAGTAGTTTTGACCGATTCCGAGATAAAAACGTAAGGTTACTCCACTAATAGGAATTGTACTTTTAAACTCATATTGCAGCCCAAGGGCTGAAACTTCTTTAACATGTTGTTGACAACATTTTCGTAGTTGGTGTCCTTATTGATTCTCCAAAAAAATTTCAATGACCTCTTTAAACGCAATCCACTCATCTTTTTCAACAGTGTATATATTTAATATATTTAAAACAGTCTCCACCTTTGTCAAGAAATTTAACTAATTGCTCCATTAACCCTAATTTAATATGTAGAGGGGGTAAAAGAACTTTTGTAAGATCCACCAATTTAGTACGTTGTATGTGTTTTGCACCTGGAACGAGATCATTTCGAAGAGGCCACTGCTTTACAGTCCAATGTTTGTCTCTTGCACTGCTATCCCATTCACAGATAAAACAGGGGAACTTTGTAAATCATAATTGCTGACCACAAAGCATACAAAGCATCTTTAGATCTCCGCAAAGCATCAAATTATGTTCCACATACTTGATTTTATTTTAAAAAAGCTCCAAGTTCTCATAGGTCTCTTTAAGGTGTACCGAATGTGCGACAGGAATGGAGCTCAACACATTACGATTATGTAGTAACACACCTTTTAACTTCAATCAATGAAGAGACGCCATTCTTCTTTGTCATACGAAGCAGCTCCCAACTTTGTAACTAAAGCAGGAATGTTGTTACAATATACTAAAGATCCATCTGAACTGAAATAAGGGTTTAAGTCTTTTTCTCGATTTCTATAGAAACTGGTTGATGTTCCAGGAACCAACAAATTTTTCTCACGAAGTCTGGATGCCAACAATTCTGACGCGTCTTTCGGAAGATTTAAATCTCTTATTAAATCACTCAGTTCATTTTGAGTAAACAGTTCTGGTTTATCACATTCTTCTGGATTAAAGTCTACGTCGTTAGAATCATAAGGGTCCTCATCGGAGTCAGATGAAACTGTAGCTTCAATTTCTTTTGGTGGAACAGGTACTGGTACGTCAGGTCCGTGCGGCACAGGTCTGATAGCAGAACTGACGTTGGGATGTGTTATATTTCTCTTATTCTTAGCATTAAAATCTTTTATATTGCAAGAACAAAAATCACAATCATCACTATGGTCTTTTGGTTCACCATAGGTATTCCGAAACTTAATAATTTTTTTCTACCTTTTGTCCAGTTTCGCAAGGCTTCTGCACAAACCCTGCACACAATGTATGTTACACACGATTTATCTTGGTCACCAAGTTTTATGCTTAAATAAGCATAATATGCTGATTTTACAAAAGCTGTTGTATGTTGTCTTTCTTTAGTTATCACAAAACTTCCACAAATGTAACAAAAACAGTTCGGATCATTTATACAATGCCGTCTTTCCATTATTTAAATTAACAAAACACGAACAAACATCTACGAAAATACAAAAATCGAAAATCGATACGCACGTAGTAAAGCCAAATGCAGACTCAAGACAAGTAAAGTTGTAAGATCAGTGGGTATATACATCACAATGACAATGTTGTCAGTTTAACTTTTTATAATTGCATTTTGCTACAAACATCATTGTCAAATTTGGGCATGAATATTTTCCACATTTATTTTAATTTCTTGAATTAGCTGAATTTTAACAGATGTGAATTTTTAGATCTAATAGATAATAGGTAAAATAGGGGTTATAAAGCTTAATTAAATATTGCAAAAAAGTATATTTTTAAATTTTGTTTTATTTTGTTTATAAGCTACAATCTTTTCCGCTACTCTGAAGGCCGCCGTGATATACTAACTGAGCTACGCCGGTTTGCACTCGCTTACCAACTTGACCGTAATACCTTAAGTGTCTCGTAATGGATCCGTTTACAAGTTAAATATTTAATTTATTATAAGAAGTAATGACATCCATAAATATTTATTTAATGTTTTTCAGGGTCACATTTACTGTGAACATTAATTATAAGAGTAAACAACACGACGTTGTTTTAATGAGGTCTAGTGTGTAGACCGATATTAATGTTTATTAATCTAATATAGTAATAATATTGTTTGTCTTTTTATCAAAATAAACACTAATTCGTTTTTTAAGGGATGAGAAATATTATTCTTTTCTATTTATTCATTGCATTAGTAAACTTCATACTCATTTTTTAATTAAGCCAAAGGACTTCCTTCATAAAGTCGATCATGTCAAATAATTCTCTTTGCGATTAATTCAATTTCAAAAATATTACAAAAATGCAAAAAAATATCATTTATGTTAGATACATCAACTTCCTAGGTGTAATTATGATTATTGTGGATTTGTTTTTTCGAGATTCATTGGAGCGGACCCTCGATACTTCAGAAATAATAACAAAAACCATTAATATATAATGAGCAAACATGATTTTATCAAAAGATGACCGCTCTACAGACACATTACAATGAGATAGAAATCTATGTTCAGCTTTGCATGTTATGAGAACAATAAATTATTTATTAAAACAGATTACTTTCAATGTCGATCCTAATAACACAGGTACACATTAGGTACCTTTGATGTAATAATTTTGTTATTACACAGTCGGCGGTTTACCTGAATTTTAAACTTTGAATGATTTATTGAAAATCTCTTCTTGTTAAAAAGTGCAACACCGGTAATTATGCAAAGTGTGATATTTAATAAACCATGAATAAAAATTGCCCTATTATTGTTGCTGTGGTGGGATTCTCAATTTTGTTTACCGGGATAATTTGTTCTTGGTACGCATTTCCGAAACTTGCAGAATATGAAATTGCTAAGGTAAAATAATTTCGCTTTGAGAACGATGACTTAGAGTATATAATTTTAGACCATTGCTTTGGTCCCAGGAAATGAGGTTTATGAATTGTGGAAAAAACAGCCTTTTCCTTTAAAATTTAAAGTTTACTTTTTCAATGTTACTAATACGAATGAAGTACAACAAGGGTCTAATCCTATAGTAAAAGAAATGGGACCTTACATTTACGAGTAAGTTTTTTTTAGTTTCTAATAGTCAGTTGCATCAAACTCTTAAATGCTGCTTATCCATAAGCTTAACTTAACTTCCATTCACGTTAATATAAATTTAAGACTAAAGAAAGCTTAAAAGTTTGGTGCAACTGAGCATAAGTGTTCTGAAGTTCGAATCCTCAGATTTAGTATACTAACACATTTAGATAATCACCCCAACTGTATGAAATTAAATTATTCCTAATCATTGTTGTATGCGACTACTTCTAATAAGAGACATCCCATTATGTCATAATTTCAAATGTTTTATAATTAGAAAAAGAAACATCACAAATATTTCGATGAAGCGTGGTGAAATTTAAAGGCAAGCTTAACTAAAATCTCGGCTAGGAAATTATATGTAAAACGTCGCCACAATTTTAAAATAATTACAAGGCATTTTGAATTTTTTAAATAATAGTTAATGTTATCGATTTTTGGTGATGTAGCGTATAGTAAATATAAACCAATTTCAAAATTTTAAAAACCAACGTCCTACAGAGCATGAATGCAGTATAAAGAATCTTTGTGAATAAACCAGTTGCAATCATGGGGCAGGCGTTTTAAAATCACAGGAATCTAAGTTTTTAATATTTTACTCTATAATTCTTTAATATTAACTAGACCAGTCAACCTTCGGAGCAGGTAGATAGTATTAGAGTATTGCTTGTTTTATGAATCCCATTTATAATTAATAATTTTAAGACCTAAGAAGTGTAAAGTAGCAGCAAATTTTGAAATTTTGTTTTACTACCGTTGTCAGAAGAAGTGACTACCTGCAATATAACTTGCTCGAACAATAGGGATTATAAAGGTTTATGCAGTTACAACTACAATATTTAGAGAGTGTTTTTAAAAGTTGTTTGCAAGATGTTTGGCAACCCCGTTGTCCATAAGAACACACACTGTAGTCTCAATGTGAGACGATCATTAGTATTAAGTCGGTTTAAGCGGCCCATACAGGCCCAAGACGCAAATGGACCTATTGTCCGTCTCACGTTGGGACTACAGTGAAGGAAAGATAGCCAATGTATTTCTTATGGGAGTTTGTGCTTCGTTGTTGCCACCTATTTCACTGTATGAATCTATAGAAATGTGGATTAAGATTCCAGAAGTTCTAAACCTTTGAAAACAGTAACCGAAAAAATGTAATCGTAACCATACAAAAGAAGCATTTAAAAGAAAGTCTTATTAACATGTATTTGTTATTTTATTAAACATTACTTGGGATTTTTACATCGTACATGTATTTAAATATCCGATATTTTATTACTTATACCTTTTTGTTTAATTCTTTCGTCTTCAAATTCTTTCAACACAAAAATAACGGCTGGATAGCTTCTATATGGTCTTTTTAATCTTTTAATTCACAGGTAAATACAGGAAGCCCCAAACGTAATTTTAGCGGTAAAATAATTTCATCATGATAAAATCATTCATTTGTTCAAGTTGTTTCAAAATAAACTTGCAGAAACGGAAATTTAGGATTAGCAGCAAAGGATTTTAGTTAACAATAAACCCTTCTGGTTTTTTCTACTTTTACTTCGCGGAACTACATAGTACAGTTTTTACTTACTGAAATTATAGTATAACGTTTTATGTCGGCACTATTATTTGTCACCGAACGCCTATAAGCAAATTTCTTAATACAGAAATAATTATTTGATTTAAAATTTTGATAACTTGTGCGTCTATAGATCTTCGCTTAGTTGTTTGGGTTTTATCGTTTGTAATTATTGTTAACATTGTCGTGTTGTTTGTTGTAACTATTCGTATTGTAGTATTACATAACGCACATAGTACATTATACACAAGTATGGCCGATATTGTTAAAAAGAGAATGGGTTGTGTACTAAAGGTTGGTGAAAACAGATTTTGTTAAATTTGATAAAATATCGTCTCACTGAGACCCTGCAGTCATTATCAGTAATTATTCGACAAGTTTCTATAGAAACAGGTATTAGCGAAAAAACTTTGTTATCAGTACGTCAAGAAAGTATTTCACCTGATGGAATAAAATCTCCAAGAAAAAGAGTGAAGAATAATAGTATATTTCATTACGAGGCTTGTAACCAAGCTTTTCCCGTGCGAGTTGGAAGTTTCCCGTGGGAGTCGCGGCGACCACGGGAAGCCAGCGAGCGCGGGAAAAGCGGTTTTTGCCGAGTAATGAACGATATTTTTCAGTATACCTCTCTGAAAACCACAATAAAATACTCAAAAAACAGAAAAATTTAAAGATAGAATCATAAATCGAAAGAGTGCTTTGAAAGTCGTAATGCTATTTATTAAGAGCACGGGAAAGCCTGCACGGGAAAAGTTTTCCGGTGCACTGCACGGGAAAGGTTGCCTTTCGCAACCAATAAACAAACATGAAATTTATATGTTTTCGGAGAGGTATACTGAAAAAATACTTTAAAATCGCGCAATATAACCTACTGTGATGGAATTAGGAGTGAAATTAGAAGAAAGGTGCAAGAGTTTTTTTCGCAAAATATACCACCAACGATGAACAATATTATAGCAGCTGTAAATAACGATGAGAAATTGACCAACTTTAGTACGTTGAATAGATTATTACGTGATATGAATTTTCAGTATGTCAAGAGAGGACGGCGATCTTATTTAATTGAAAGAGAAGAGATAATTGCATGGCGTCATCGTTATTTAAGACAAATTAAAATATATAGAGAAGAGGATTACAATATAATTTATATTAATGAATCTTGGGTCAATCTTGGCACAGTGTCAAAGCTCAATGGGTGGATATGTCAATTAAATCATATCGAGACGCCTTCATTCGAGGATTAACCACTGGTTTGAAAGCTCTCGCAAAGAGTGGCCTTCGTTTTATTTTACTTCATGCTGGCAGCAAACAAGGTTTTATAAATGGGACAGAGTTGACCTTTCTTGCAAAGAAGAACAGTGCAGATTATTATGATGAAATGGATTGAGCTACTTTTGAGACTTGGTTTAGAAATTCTTTGTTGCCCAATTTACTTGCAAAATCAGTTGTAGTAATGGATAATGCACCATACCATTTCCGAAAAATTGAAAAGATACCAAATCAGTCATGGAAAAAAGAAGAAATACGATCATGGCTTTGGTAAAAAGATATATATTTTGACGATAATTACTTGAAAGCAGATCTGTTGGACGTGGTGAAGGCTTTCAAATCTAATTACGACAAATACATTCTCGAAGAATGTGCAAAAGAATACGGCATTCCAATAGTAAGATTACCTCCGTACCGTTGTGAGTTAAATGCCATTGAATTGGTTTGGTGTGATGTAAAACAGTATATCGCTAAAAAGATACCACATGGTATTTGAAGATGTTCGAAATTTAATTAGTGAAGCGTACGTTCAAGTGACATTGGAAAAATGGAACAATTATGTTAACCATGTAATTAAAACAGAAGATAACATGTGGCAAATTGATGGATTGATTGACGATATTGAGCTAATACTTATAAATTTGGAAAGTGATAGTGAAAGTGACGTAGAAGATGAAAGTGATTTCGAGTGATTTGTGCTAATGCTGAACTTTTTGCTGTTGTACTTTTTATACTCATATTATTTGTTTTTAATTTATCACTGCCTTATATAAAAGCTGTACAATTAAAAAAGTGTAGTTTGATAGTATACAATTTGATAGTATACAATAATTTATTAGTTTTAATGTTTCTTTATTTAATAAAAACCAAATAACTATAACTTGTGTTGTACTTTTTTATTTACCTAAAATTCAAAAACTCGAAATAAAACATTTGACTTTTAATTATACTCAAAATTATTATTAGTTTTGTAATAATACTGGAGTTAACTCATAAAGTATGGAACTATCGAAATAAATCTTTTATTAAATATTTTTGAGAAAAATCCTCGAACAAGTCGATTTTTATCTTAAATGAGACATATTTTAGTGTAATTGTTATTTGCAGATCATCTTTTGTTTCCGAGTTATGGCGATAGCGCAAATATTTTCAAATGAAACCCTAATTCTTTATGATGGATTTGGAAAGCAATTTCCGAGATAATTGCTTTTAAAGTTTTAAAACAAAAATTAAAAAACAATCAAGAGTTGCAAGTTTTAATCAAAAATTAAAAATTCTTTTAAGAACTGCCATAAACTTAACGTTAAATCAATTGTTACATGGCTGCTTGATTTTTTATCAAAAAATTTGAACTCTTGATTTGAACTTTGATTGAATAACAATCAAGAGTTTAATTTTCTTAATAAGAAAATCAAGTATCCATGTAACAAGTGACTTAGCGTTAAACTTATGACAGTTCTCC
The DNA here is from genome assembly GCA_929113105.1 of Agrypnus murinus. Taxonomy (NCBI): domain Eukaryota; kingdom Metazoa; phylum Arthropoda; class Insecta; order Coleoptera; family Elateridae; genus Agrypnus; species Agrypnus murinus. Next base: position 22,756,334 of record OV816029.1, on the reverse strand, counting down.
AAAGAATTCTTTTTTTTAATTAAAACTTTATTGTTTTTTAATTTTTGTTTTAAAACTTTAAAAGCAATTATCTCGGAAAAATTCTTAATACAGTATCATACTTTTTTAGCATATTTGATCTTAGCATTACATTATCTTTCCAAATCCATCATAAAAAATTAGTTTATTGTTTCCAGCCTTTGTGGGACTCCAAAATCATGAAATAAATAAAGATTAGTAAAAGTTTCACAGTTTTATTAAAATACAACCTGACAATATTGTTTCGACAGCTATGCTGTCATTATCAAAGATAATATAATTATAAACAAACACGTCGCTAAGGTAGATACAAAAATAGGTAACTAGATAAAATAATAATAATAATCAGAATTAAATATCTAATACTTCCAGTAACGGAGAATTACCGAACTCAAGTTGTTCATTCATTAAAGGTACCCTGAGTTTGTGTTTGTATATCTCAAAGGCTTCTAAAATGTCTAATTTGCGTTTGTTATTACAAAAATGTAGGAATTTAATATTATTTTGAGGAGTCATTGTGTGATTTTGTTCTAAAAGGTGTTTGGCGTAATTCGATTTTTCAGGATGTTTATTTTTGTAATGACGTGCGTGTTCTTTATATCTTATGTCAAGTTTTCGAAGTGTTTGTCCAATATATACCGAACTACAAAAAGAACAATTTAAACGGTAAATGTCCGATTTCATGATATCATGTGTTCTGTCTTTAGCATTAAATAAAAATGAAAAAGTGTTAGTGTTGGTTTTAAATGTTATTTTATAATTGTTGGTTTTTCTTAGTATATGTGCAATTTTTTCTGATATTTTGCCAAAATATGGTATAGATATGTAATTTGTGTCTTCTGTTTGATTGTCAATGGGATATATTCTTTTGATAGCTAACCTATAATCTTTTTGTTTAATTAAAGTGTCAATCATGTTCGGAATGTAATGATTTGCATGTGCTAGTTGTTTAATGGTTGATATCTCTTTGCTAAAGTCTGATTTTGTTAGTGGAATAGTTAAAGCTCTGTGTACTAATGATTTGTAGGCTGCTATTTTATGTGTATTATGGTGACAAGATCCATTTGGTATTGTTATGTCTGTTTGTGTTGGTTTTCTGTATATGGAAAATTCAAATAGATTGTCTGCGTTAACCTTGATATTTAAGTCTAGAAAGTTTATAGTCTTGTTTTGTTCTGTTTCTAGTGTAAATTTTATGTTAGGGTAGATACTGTTAATAAGAATTAAAAATTCATTGATTGAGCTATCAAAAGAATATATCCCATTGACAATCAAACAGAAGACACAAATTACATATCTATACCATATTTTGGCAAAATATCACAAAAAATTGCACATATACTAAGAAAAACCAACAATTATAAAATAACATTTAAAACCAACACTAACACTTTTTCATTTTTATTTAATGCTAAAGACAGAACACATGATATCATGAAATCGGGCATTTACCGTTTAAATTGTTCTTTTTGTAGTTCGGTATATATTGGACAAACACTTCGAAAACTTGACATAAGATATAAAGAACACGCACGTCATTACAAAAATAAACATCCTGAAAAATTGAATTACGCCAAACACCTTTTAGAACAAAATCACACAATGACTCCTCAAAATAATATTAAATTCCTACATTTTTGTAATAACAAACGTAGATTAGACATTTTAGAAGCCTTTGAGATATACAAACACAAACTCAGGGTACCTTTAATGAATGAACAACTTGAGCTCAGTAATTCTTCGTTACTGGAAGTATTAGATATTTAATTCTGATTATTATTATTATTTTATCTAGTTACCTATTTCTGTATCTACCTTAGCGACGTGTTTGTTTATAATTATATTACCTTTGATAATGACAGCATAGCTGTCGAAACAATATTGTCAGGTTGTATTTTAATAAAACTGTGAAACTTTTACTAATCTTTATTTATTTCATAAAAAATTATGGTTTCCATTTAAAAAAAATTCGTTATCGTCATAACTCGGAAACAAAAGACGATCTACAAATAACGATTACACTAAAATATGACTCCTTTAAGATAAAAATTGTAGTGTTAGCGGATTTTTCTCAAAAATATTTAATAAAAGACTTATTTCCATAGTTCCAGACTTTGTATGCGCACTACATGAACAGAAGCAAATTTTGAAATTTTGTTTTAATACCGCTGTCAAAAGAAGTGACTACCTGCAATATAACTTGCTCGAACAATAGGGATTATAAAGGTTTTCTTCCTGTTTCGTTCGTCGTGTTTCGTGCGCCGACGATAATCTACCTGAAACTTTCTCGTTTCGTGCGGAATTAAAATGATGGCGTTAATGACTTCTTATTCGTGCGTTATTACCTACACATGTTTACCTGATCTTATCTGAATATCAAGTATAATATCAACTTTAATATTCTACACTTCACAGAGTCAGCAAAAAAGTAAGCAAATTCCTCTCTCTTTGGTAGTTTCTTTTATTTAAGCATCATTGTTTGTTTTGTTGTTTGTTGTAGAATATTGATGGATAATACAGATCTACATACCTACTTTGTTATGTACCGTTAATATTATCTGCAATTTCCTTGAAATTCATAACATAACTAATGTTATGTTATGAATGTGAAATGTGTTGCAATGTGAAACAGCAATTCATAATATACAGGATTTAAAGAAACTCTAATATGGGAAACCTTACTTTCCTTAAGTGTCGATGTGGATGCTTTGTAAATTGCCATCTGTTAAAGCTGATACATTTTTATTTTTAATATCTAATAAATTTCTTTATTATATGTACTTATCCATTATTATTTCCCTTTTATTAATTAGGATCTAAAAGTAGCTAAAATAAATAGCTTTAATTTCTAAAATCAATATAATTGATGAAGCAATCGAACTGGTTTAAAAAATCACATAATTATTTAAAAAATTATGAGAATAATTATTTACTCGTATCTGGTCTAAACTAATAATTTTTATAATACTTTAGATTTTTGTAATTGGTGTGAAAACATACATGAATAAAATACTGAAAAGAAAATCAATATTGTATGTAGAAATCTTATTTTAAAAAGTAACCAAAGTCAGCAGGTAAATTTTGGGTGAGCGCACGAAACCAGAAGTCATTAGTACCGAACTTGATTGTCCATCTGGTTGACGCACGAAACGAGAAAATTTTACAGTTCCGCACGAAACGCTAACAAATCTGCAGTTACAACTTAGAAAGTGTTTTTAAAAGTTGCTTGCAAGATGTTTGGCAACCCCGTTGTCCATAAGAACACACAGTGTAGTCTCAACGTGAGACGACCAGTAGTGTCAGCTTAGATATTTGCAGGACCCAGCACAAAAAATAGCTCCTTAATCACATTTTTTCCGCAAGAGTTTTATTAGACGTAAAACTGTTTCATTGTTTTTGCAACGATTGTATTAAGTTATTTCCCGTTAATCGAACTGATATGCGGGGCTGATAATAATTACAAATACAGTTTTAAACAAAATATTTATTTCTTGATCAATGAGAAAAGTTCTCAGTTTTCAAATCGTGGGCTCTAGCAGGCGTGAAGTGTAGGCATAAGAATGGCATTAATGCATAAGAAAATATTAATAATTAATATTTATTGTATTTTTTATTATTGGTTTATTTTTAACTTAATTATTTAATATTGAACTAAATAATTTTATTATTATTATTATTAATTAATTTTTAAATTATTTATTGGTTTTTAATAACATGCAATTTTTTCACAGTTTATGTTTCCGGTTATACTAATCATTTAAAAGTCTTGTAGCTAAAAAAGTAGAAAAAATGATTTTCCATTTATGTTAATTATTAAAATTTTGTGGTTAAAAAAGTAACAAGAAAGATTTAAACATTTAATTTGACATACTATATTTATATTAAAAATACATATAATATACATTGTAAATACATTTTGTGATTTTTTTTGTACAAAATTATATTTATGAGTTTTCTTTAATAATACTTATTAATGCTTATATTTATTTATTAATTGTTCTTTTATATGTTTTTAAATTTTTGGTACCTATACAACTAAGATCGGTATTCAGTTTATTCAAAACCTATATTTCGACCCATTTTGGATCTTCGTCAGGGTTACATTAATATGGTGAAACTTAATATTAATATTTTAAAATGTCGATAACAAAAAATATTAATAATTGAATATTTATATTTATAATAATTGAAATGTTTTCTAATTGAAGTTAAAGTTGCTTATGGCATAACAAGAAAAAAACTTGGATTTGCGTATACGCCTCTGCTGCGCTGTTAATATTTCTGTCATTTTTGCTATCTGTAAAGTACGTTTTCGACGCGTTACTTAACATAAGTTTTAGCCTCTTAAGGAAAATGTGTAGAAAATACAAGTTTTTTAATCCTTTTACATGCGAGATTACATATAAGAAAATTTAATTTCAATAAGAAAAAAGAAAAAAAAAACATTACAATCAATAAAAAAGGATTTTAAACAAAATAAACATTATTAGTTATTATTTATTAAACAAAAACTTAAAAAAAACCAAAATAATTTTTGCAATAAAAAAATCACAAAATGAATCATAGGAGCAGTGGGGTACAGCAAAATAGATTGGGTACATTCCGATGATAAAATGGCTAATTTTACAAATCGTCTGCCTATCAATACCACAGGAAATTATTCCCAGGTAGGAGAAGTGTGTGTACCAGGGGACACTTTTTAAAAATTATTTATTTTTGGCCAGTAAAAGATATCAAATTTATTATTTTTTGAAAAATCTCCAAAGGAGGAGGGTCGATTTGGTGCGGTTTTTGCCCCGAATTATTTTTGGATGAAAAAATCAGAAAACATTTTTTTTAATGTCTACTAACAATAATAAGTCGATTTTACCTTAAACGGGCGATCCCCCACCCACCTAGCACCCCCCTCAATCCTGAATATGCCATCACTTGCTTCTTGGGAAGATTTCAAACTTATACTAACTCCCTTTTAACTGTATCCGCTCTCATTTATCGTTTTTCCCCTTTTTACCCCACCCCCGGGAAGCATAAATGCAAAATATCCAAGCTTGCTCACCAGACTTGACCAGGGTTTCCTGGGGTTTTTATGGGCTGGAGGAGGAATGGTTCATTAAGAACGAAATGTATTTGATATTGCGAGCAGAACAAAATGTGTGTTCACGTTTAAATAGCAACAATGAACCATTTTACCTTAAACACATCATCCTCACCTTTTCCTAGTCTCTCCCTTTAACCTCTAAAATGAAAAAGATGGCACCACTTACTTACTGCGTTTTATTTTACTAACAATAATAAGTTGAAAACAACCTGAATGGACCATCCTCTCCCCTCATTTCCCCCTCCACATCCTCAAATACAGAAAATGCAATTGGAGTGATTCGGAGCTGCGAATTTCCTACACATTCGGGGATATATTACTTGTTTTGAAAAATGTATACTGTCAATCTCTTCTCATTTATTTTTTCTCATAAAAGGGCTGAGGGGAAAATTGGGAAGAACGGGAACGAAGGATGGGAGCTTTTACAGTTTTATCCTTGAGCATTGTAACTAATCAAATATCACCTTATACGTACATATATCTAGTTTTACGTTAGTATGATGTAATAGTTACCCTAGGTATAATGATCTACGCTTTGCGTTACCCAAGAACAACGAAGTGGACGTAGATCAATTGGTAGATCAATGCTCCCTTTGGGGTGCTTTTTTAACGTGAGTCCACTTGCCTCTCACTGGGGTGCTTGGTTAACGTGAGTTCCCTTGCCTCTCACTGGGGTGCTTGTTTAACGTGAGTCCACTTGCCTCTCACTGGGGTGCTTGTTTAACGTGAGTCCCCTGGTCGCAACCACACGTTGCACATACGGTTAGAGTTAACATCATTTTAAACTCAAGTAAATGTTATCGGATTAAGAGCTTTTTATAAATAAAGATATCGGATTACGAGATCAAGATATTCATTTGTGAGTCTGAAATGGTGATTGAGTTATTAGGTGAAGATGTTAGCTGAGGAAGTTATTGGATGGTAACTTTAACATATTAAAAATTGTGCTTTAGGCTTAGAATGTTGAATATTACAGAGTTATGAGTTCGAGGTATGTAAGCTTAAAGGACCCTGAAACCTTTATTTCGAGCCGTAAAATAATCTACTATAAATCGTTACAAGGGTAAACGGGTTCTTTGTTTCAATTCAACAACCTCAAAAAGGGTTCAACTAACAAATTACATCTGGTTTACCTTGAGACCCCTAATTTAAATCAACCATTCCAGATGCCTACATCTACTGTATGACAATACAAAGCGTTTTTTAGCTCAATCTCGAGATGTTAAGTTTACCTTGAAACTATCTCTAGCTGATCCCCTGATTCTGCTACCTCAAAAACCTATACATAAAGTGATTCAAATACATTACCGGCATTTTCATCAGCTTCGCTCTAGCATAATATTGATTTGACCTTGAACTGACCTCTAATTGACAGCGAGCGATTCAAGAAAGCCTGAAATCGAATTCAGAGACGCAAAAAAACGCATTTATCTATTTTTCTGGATTTCTTTGTCATATTTTTTCAATTTGACTTACAAATGACCTTAAACTTGATGTGATACAGGTTAACGGACTTTGGGTTCGGAATCAGCGACCCCAAAACCCCAGGATACCCTGGTCAAGTCTGGTGAGCAAGCTTGGATATTTTGCATTTATACTTCCCGCAAACAAATAAATAGTAAAACCACCCTCTCCGCCCATCTAGGGGGGGGGGTAAAAAGGGGAAAAATGATAAATGAGAGCGGATACAGTTAAAAGGGAGTTAGTATAAGTTTGAAAGCGATATATGCCTCAAGAACGCTATTAGCAAGTGGCATGGCATATTCAGGATTGAGGGGAGGATAGGGGTGTGGGGGATCGTCCGTTTAGGGTGAAATCAACTTACTATTGTTAGTAGACATTAAAAAAAATGTTTTCTGATTTTTTCATCCAAAAATAATTGGGGGCAAAAACCGCACCAAATCGACCAATCCTTTATTTATTTGTTAACAGAAATCTTACCTTGAATTTGTTTAATTTTAATTATAAATGTTCGCATATAAATGTGCAATGAAATTATACTTGTCGCTTGGTACAACATGCGGTTATACCAGGGGACAACAATTGTTTTACCAGGGCACATCAATTGTTATGCCAGAGGCAATCAATTGTTATACCAGGGGTCAATTATATATACATCATTTAAATGGAAATACATGTATTACCAAAATTTGCACAAAAAAAACCTAATTTGCACACTGTTAGCCAAAAAATGAACTGAAACTTATATACAGGGTGTCCCACAATGTTGTTTACACGCAATATCTCCCTTATTTGAAAAGATAAAGAAATCAACCAAACACCTTCAGAAAACACCCTTAAACGCTGGTTGTATAGCAACGTTTAAGATATCATGCCAACTTGATTAATTTTTCACTTTTTTTTTCACGGAAATGTATTCTTAACTCCATTCTGCATACGGTAGTATGCCTTACTTAATTATCTAATGTGCATTTAGGGGTTGAAAAAAATATTTTTTATATGTTGAATTTATCTTAAAATTAAAGCAAATGCTCAAAATGCGCTCCTGTGGACTCTATACGGGCTTTAAAATGCCTCAGTAGTTCCCTTGTAGACACGGCTCTAATCATATTTTTTGAATAAATAATTTACGAGTAGTTAGTGAATATGAAGTGTACAATTTATAAAAAACACTTTTTTCAACCCCTAAATGCACATTAGATAATTAAGTAAGGCATACTACCGCATGCAAAATGAAGTGAAGAATACATTTCCGTGAAAAAAACAGAGGGTGCAATTTGAAAAATTAATCAAGTTGGCATGATCTCTTAAACGTTGCTATGCAACCAGCGTTTAAGGATGTTTTCTGAAGGTCCATTTTGAGTCATTCACAATAGTTTTTGGTTGATTTCTTCATCTTTTCAAATAAGGGAGATATTGCGTGTAAACAGCATTGTGTGATACCCTATATGTCATTAACCCATAAAAAACTTGTAAAATCAACAGAAAAATTCAGTTCATTCAGCAGCTCCTTGCTGTGCCTCCAACTGCACAAGGTGAAGGAAGCTTGCTGACATCTCCTGAAATAGTAAATATTTGTGGCATCCAAACGTCGCTTAGTACAACTACATGTGTTGTCCCCAGGTGGAATAATATGTACTGTAATAAAACAAACGAAATGCTAAAGCTATAGGTTATGAAAAATGTTGGTCTTCTCCATTAAAAAAGAAATTAATACTACATATAAACTATACATACCCGGCTAAGTCGTAAAAGGTCATACTGAAAAAGTAATTGCACTCACTTTGGAAAATTTAAAATTTACTTTTTACTTTAAAATTCACAAAACACACAAACAGCGCCGAACGACATCAACACTTATTAGGATTAAGCAGGGTATCTTAGGCATCACATGTTTTAAGTAGGAGCAATTGAAATTCAATTTTGTCTAAGTTAAGGCTACTGTCCATAGTACAAACGTCCCCTGGTACACACACCACTACTCATTTTCTCAAGCTGGAGTCGATTTGAAAGTATTACACATTTTAAAATTTCCTCCATGTTACGGCGATCCTGGGGATGGAACTCAGTACCATGAGATTGGTAATTAAATTCCATACCCGCCAAGCTACCAGTCTTTACCACAAAATACTATTATAAATAATATAATTATTTATAAATTAATTAAATGTTGATATAATATGGAAAAATTATTTATCTCGGACCAGGAATCGAACCTGGGATCTTCTGCTATCCGGGCAGATGCTCTACCGCTGAGCTATCCAAGAACTGATTGCTGGGGAAATAACAATTTTTCCATATAAGTTGTTTTATGCATAAACACATGAAATGAATTAATGTGTAAATACAAGAAGAGAACTAATTATATTTTGTTGTAGAAAAGTAGGAAGACGCTATTTTGCGACGTTTAACCTACAATCACAACGAATTAGATTTATAACTTTGAATGAATGCCATATAAGCAGAGTAATAATAGTAATTTGGATAGCTCAGCGGTAGAGCATCTGCCCGGATAGCAGAAGATCCCAGGTTCGATTCCTGGTCCGAGATAAATAATTTTTCCATATTATATCAACATTTAATTTAAATTTACTCTTGGCGGCTTACATACGCTATTACAAATCAATTACTATAATTATTTATATTTTTTATTATAAATATACGTCTATTAAACTAAATTTGTAAATCTGCCTATTTTTCCAACAATAAAAAATTACTGCTATTGAAAATTAATCGTTCCATTATCTGTCAGGGCATTAAATATTTATACTGGCTTAGAAAAGCACTGCCTAGGAACTGGTCTGAGCTCGGGCTCCTAAGAGTCGTAAGCTGGCGTAAACACACGGAGTCTTGTTCTGTAAGTCACCTTAAATCTGATAGAACTGCTTTGATAAATTCTTTTTATTTTTCTGAATTATATTTTGTATAAAATTGTGTTTGTGTTTATCTTGATACGCCCCTTTTTCGGTACACAAAATAACATAACTGTTCAGTCAGATACGTCTCATTAAATCAAATTATACTCAGGCGTCGTGAGTGTTAATCACAAAACCTTCTAATAAAAAATAGAAAACAGGAACAAATCAAATACTACTGGGCGCCACCCAAACTGCAAAGATGTTACATAATTAAACAAGATCGGGAAATCCAGTCTGGAAAAGAATTTTCCTTAAAATTTACAAAATCAATAATTATTCAATTTGCAGTCAGTATATTGAGTTAACAAAAACATAATATCTATTATACTTTACATAGAAAACCATAACTGTAAATTAATTTAAAAAAATCCTACTTCCAATATTAAACCAATATGTGACCTTAATTCATATATTCTTAGCAATTCTTTATTTCATAGAAACTTCACATACTGCACTTACTAATACTGCAAACTGAAGAAACGCTACGAGAACACCACTTGAATTTTGAAATATATTTTACAAAACGGAATCTTTAGATGTTAAGCTTAAACGGGGCTTAAATATTGATTTGAATGCTATTTGAATTCTAGCAACCATCCCTCTAAGAAAACTATTGCGTTAATTAACTATTAATAAAATAACATTATTAACATTATTCAATAATGTTAAATAAATTCTCTATAATAACACTATTTAACCGGTATGACCCTCAGACTGGTCTCTATAAAATTCGATAATACTACACCGGAATACAAATAAACTCTCTGCAATATAAGCACTGATCTTTATTTATATCATACAAAACGGGATTATACTATACTGGTTCCTACAAGACCTACATTCTGGAATTACTAAAACATTTCCCTTTACTAAATTGATTTCTAACTAAACACACATTACTAAACGGGACTTTACATTTTTATTTTGTTTGACCCACCACGGGCCGCTAAGAATAGTAAGACGCCAAGCGTCTTACGTGCAGGCATCCGCCCGCTTATTAGAACTTGAAACTTACTTGAACTAACTTGAAAAAGGATTTCCAGGGGAAAAATCCTTCTCATTTTCCAGATTTTTTCCCAAGTTAAAAATTGCGATGTTGAAAACAACCATATAAAACGAAGTATGACGATATTTGATCCAATTGCAAAAGTTGCAATAAATTCTTTACATATTATTTATTTTAAAAGGTGGATAATTGCATATCACAATGAAACGGAAATAACAAGTAAAGAAACTTTATTAAAAAAAATTAATTATTTTTTACATATTTAAATTTCCCGAACAAATATTTTAACTGAATTTTGTTTTTCGACTGAAACACAACGGAGTTTGAAGGAATAAAATACGATTTTAGCTGGCGCAGATTCATAAATTAAATTGCACTTAGTTTTATTACCGAAAAAGTGGTTTAGCAAATTTTACTGGAAATAATTTTAAGAAACATGTCTACAAGCTAGATTTTGCTTACCGTGGAAACTGCATAATCTTTATAGTATAGTTAATTATAGTATAGTATATTATTTATAAATGGTATGGTGGATTTCGGTGTGCGAGGTGAAGGTAGATGTGCTCTGTAAAAATCTGTTTAATAAAGGAAGTAAAGGTTTTTAAATAGTGCTGTGTTGTGAAAGAGATAAAGAAAGGGGCAAGGAATCATTAGGGATAAATAACAGAAGAAGTAATCACATAATAAGTAAGAACAGTTAAGATTTAAGTTTAATACATAATGCAATAAAACTACAATAAAAATTCAATAAAAGTCAGAAACACAGATAAAAGCCAAGGTTCGACGGGTCGACCGGCTTGTGGCTTTTTACGCAGTGTGGTCAGATAAGAATAAAATTGATATAAAATAAACACATCTTTGTTTACATTTTTTCTTTTTTGTTTTGTTTATTTCGATTGTTTACAGGCTAGAATATTAATACTTACAAATAGATTTAATAATAAAATAATACTAACAAACAGCACAGATAAATAGACACTACAATATGAGCTCAACAGAGGAGGAGAAAAGGAAACGAACAGAACAACAAGCAACGAGTGATGAAGAAGCAGATGCTTTTAATAGGAGTAAGAAGACAACTAGGTCACCAGCAAAGCAAAAAGAACAAAAAATAGATAAGATACTGGAAATGCTACAAAATCTAACGTTAGATATAGCTCAAATAAAACTCAACCAACAAAAAAACCAAGATCAAATAAGAAAATTAGAATTAGAAAATGAAAACATAAAAAAGGAAAACATCAAAATAAAAACGGAACTAAGAGAAACGAACTTAAGACTAGAAAAGCTAGTAAAAGAAAATAAACGGAATAATGTAATCGTAACGGGACTAAACATGGATCAAAATGATACAGTCAATACGAAGGAAAAAATGAGTAATCTCATACAGCAGAAATTAGAAGTAGATATAAGAATTAAAACTGCATACAAAATAGGACCTAAAACATGCTTAATTGAATTGGAAAACTTTGAAGATAAAATGAAGATAATGAGAAACAAAATAAAATTAAGGAATATAGGAGACGAACGAATATATATTAATAATGACTTAACAATTAAAGAAAGGAATATAGAAAAAAAGATTAGAGAAATAGCAGCAGAAGAAAGAAAACAAGGAAAAGTAACTAAAATAGTATACCAAAAACTAATAATCGACGGGAAAGAATGGAAATGGAATGCAGAACAGAATATGTTAGAAGAAACAGTCAATAATGAAAAGACTGTTTCAAAAAACTAAATAATATACTGTTGGACGGATATAAGAAGAAGGAAACGGCAATGAAAATGGACAAGCATATAAGTTACGACACCGAAGGCATGAATTATAATATGACAACAAAAAAGGAAAAGAAAATGGACAGACTAATAAACCAAATAAAAAGAAGGAAACAAATAAAAAGAAGAAACAAAAAGAACAAAATAAGGATAGCAACATGGAATATTAAAACAATGTTAGTAACAGGAAAAATGAATGAAATAGCAAAAGAAATGAAACGATATAAAATTAAGATAATGGCCTTACAGGAAATAAGATGGAAAGGGGAAGGGAGAATTGATAAAGATGATTTCATATTATATTACGCAGGGGAAGATAAACAAGGAAGAAATGGGACTGGTTTTATGGTAGCTAAGAAATATAAGGAGAGAATAATAGAGTTCAAACGAATCACTGGAAGGATATCATATCTAAGAATAAAAAACAATATATATAATATTACAATAATTAATGTATACGCCCCAACAGAAGAGTCAAGTGATGAAGAAAAAGATGAGTTCTACGAAACACTAATAAAGGTATGTGGGAAAACACCGAAGCACGATGCGTTACTAATTATAGGAGATCTGAACGCAAAGATAGGAAAGGAAGAATATATAGGTAATGTAGCAGGAAAACATACCCTGCACGAAAAGAACAACGAAAATGGCGAAAGAGTATGCAACTTAGCAGCAGAAATGAATATGTTCATAGTTAGTACGAAATTTAAACATAAAAGAGAACATAAAGAAACATGGATAATACCAGGGAAAACATACGGGAATCAAATAGATCATGTACTAATTAATAAAAAGAATGAGAAAATGATACAAGATGTACGATCATATAGAGGAGCAAATGTTGACTCAGATCATCACGTAGTCATAATAGAAACAATATTGAGAACTATTAATAAAGAAAAAAGAAAGGCAATAGAAAAGAAGTGGGAAATTGATAATTTAAAAGATGAACAAAAGAGAAAAACATACGAAATGGAAATAAATGAAGAACTAAACAAAAAACAAGAGAAAGAAAATATTGAAGAAGAGTGGTATAATATAAAAAGAAGCATTATTAATGCAGCAGAAAAAGGAATAGGAAGAAGAAGAAAAGAAAGAAGAAATGAATGGTTTGATAAAGACTGCGAAATAATGTTAGAAAAGAAGAAAGAGGCAAGACTGAAATGGTTAAGAACAACAGAAATGAATGATTATGAAGTATATAAAGAATTAAGAAAAGAAGGCACGAAATTACTAAAAATGAAAAAAACACGATGGATTGAAGAAATGATGGATGATATAGAAAAGAATAACAAAAACAATGCTAAGTTATACCAAATAATAAAGAAAGAGAACAAAAAGAAGACAATAGCAAACATAGACAGTGACGTATGGGAAAATTACTTCAAAAATTTATTAACGGAGAAAGAAAAGAAATCGAATGAAAAGAACGAGGAGAGATATACCCAGGAAGAAATAAATGAAGAGCTAAATCCAAAAAGAGAAGAATACAATGAAATAATAAAAAATCTAAAACGGAATAAGGCGGCAGGACCAGACAATATATGTAATGAATTGATACAAAACGGAGGAGAGAAATTAAAAGAGAGAGTATTTGATTTGATAGAGAAAATATGGAAAGAGGAGAGAATGCCGGAAGAATGGACCATGGGACTGGTGATAACAATATTGAAGAAAGGAAACCCAATGATATGCAGTAACTATAGGGGAATAAGCTTGCTGAATACTATATACAAAATATTAACATCAATGATATTAAAGAAGATGAAGCCATACGTTGAGGAAGCAATAGGGGAATACCAACAAGGATTTCGACAAGGCAGGTCAACGATAGATGCAATCTATATACTAACACAGATAATAGAAAAAGCTTATGAAAATAATATCGACTTGCAAATAATCTTTGTGGACTTCAAGCAAGCTTTTGACAGCCTGAAACGTGACATGATTATAAAAGATGCAAGAAGAATAGGAGTACCAAACAAATTAATAAGATTAATACAAATGACGATGAGAAAGTCAAAAGCAGCAGTAATAACAGAATCAGGATTGTCGAAAGAGTTTGAATTTGATTCAGGAGTGAGACAAGGCGATGGATTATCTGCAGCCCTATTTAATATAGCACTGGAAGGAATAGCTAGAGACTGCAAAATTGAAGGCACTATAATAGAAAAAATGGTGGAGGTAATTGCATATGCCGACGACCTGATTATAATATCAAGAACCGAAAGAGATCTAGGCGAAACACTATCAAAAATAGAAAAAGAAGCACGAAAGAGAGGATTAGAAATAAACGAGAGCAAGACAAAATATATGAAGATAAGTAGAGAACATCGAGAAACCAACAAAAATGAAAGAAGAATAGGAAAGTTTAAATTCGAAGAAGTTGAGAACTTCAAATACTTAGGTATAACAGTAAATAATAGAAATAACAGAAGTTTAGAAATTGCGCAAAGAATTCAAGCAGGAAATAAAGCATACTTCAAGTACAAAACATTGATGCAAAATAAAAAGATAAGAAAAGACACAAAACTAAGAATTTACAAGGTAGCAATACGACCAGTGGTAACTTATGCAGCAGAAACTATGTGCCTAACTAAAAGAAACCAAGAAAAACTAAAAATATTTGAAAGAAAAATTATAAGAAGAATTTATGGACCAATAAAGATAGCAGAAATGGAGCATAGGAGATTGATGAATTTTGAAATAGAAGAAATACTGAAACATGAAGATATAGTGAGGATAATAAAAGCACAAAGAATACAATGGTTTGGACATATAAACCGAAAAGAAGAAAGATCAATGCACAGAAGAATAACAAGATGGAAACCACAAGAGAAAAAACAGATAGGAAGACCGAAATCACGATGGATAGATCAAGTAACTGAAGATATCAAACTGTTAGGAATAACAGATTGGAGAGAAAAAGTACAAGACAGGAAAGAGTGGAGAGACATTGTAAAGGAAGCAAAAACACATACCAAATTATAAGAGAAAGGAATGAGGAGAATCAGTGGACTGACCACCCACAAGAGAAAAAGGTCAATAGAACTCTATGTAAAGAGTGGTTAAAACTCTAATCGAGTGTAAAACCTTATGTATATATTATTTATAGTATAGTTAATTTTATAGGATAGTTTTTTAATTATTAAATATTTTTGCTACGGGGGTTTACCGTTACTTTTTGTAGAATTTTAACTACCTATCAGAAAATCAAATGCGAAAAAGAGCATATAACTAATAATAGTTGTAATAAGTTCTTAAAATAATAATTAGTAAGAAATACAATATTTAAAAAAGTATACGAGGCTGGGGCTTGAACCCGCGATTTCTGATTACGAATCTGAGGCGAATCAGCGTACTGCTTCTAGCTTTTCTTTATAGCTTATTACTAAAAGCAATAAATCAATAAGCTTTTTAAGTATTTTTCTAAATAGTTTTTGGTTTTCTTCATAAAGATTAATATGTTTTTGAAGTAAAATGAATTCTTCTTTCGATTGATACCAAAATTTCTACTTACATTTGCAAGGGTACAAATTTAGGAGGAAAATGATAAAATTTCATTGGATTTCCTATATTATCGTTTACAAAAAACAGACTGTATATATGTATAATTTTTACAAGAACAATAAAATAGTTTTAATTTTTAACAAAATTTAAAAAAATATTTAAGGGGTCAGTTTGTTTGCCCTGGGACTCGCAAATACCCATGCAGGCCCTGGGGCGCTTTGGGTATTGGCCACTTAAGCGTCGTTTAACCCCGCTTAATACTAGTTGCGCCACTTAACTACACACCCCCAACTTAACTTTATCTCAACTTTACGACTTTCCCCTGTCCGACTTACCCATTCACCCACGCACTACACACCCAACTTACCTCTCCCTTGACTTTAACCCTTCCCAACTTCCCTCTCAACCTACCTATCCCCAACTGCCACCCATTCTCCCCACGCACAAATCCCCCCCCGACTTAACCAACCAACCGTCCCTAAGCTTACACACTCAAACAACGAAGAATTGGCTTTTTTCCGTCATATCGTCGACCCTAGGTCAAAAGGTCACCGAACCTTTTTTGTTCATCTTCACTTACTCTATTTTTTCCATCTATCCCCTTTATCCCATCTATCGCAAAGCGATCAGAGAAATAGGAAAACATGTCTACGGAGTAATATCGACAATTTGAGAGAGACAGGGGAAGGTTCGGAAAACTAGAGATATTTTGGCACCGGCTTGAAGTTAATCTGTCAATTAATAAAGGAGGCGTATGCACTCAAACATATAATACAGACAGCATAAGCTGCTTATTGATATAAACTGGTAAAATCTAAATCTTAATCACGATTAACGATGGCAGAGTTCTAGGTAATAATAGCAAATAATAACAAATGTCCGCACGTGAGACTTTCCATTGGTGTTCCCAAAAGTAGAAACAAGTTGAGAATTGCCTGCTTGTCTTAGAGACCGCCAAAATAAGTTTTGCTGAGTGCTGATAAAAACAAGGTGTTTTTAAATAATAAACACTAACATTAATAATAAACAAACAACTGTTATACAGTGAGGTTTTGCATAACAAGAGTGTTGGTGAGAATTAAGAAATTCACAAGAACTAGTGCGCTTTGACATCTCTACACATTTCAAGGTATTGTTTCAAACAATTTGTTTGTTGTAGTCATAGGACGTTTCCAAGGAAGTGAAATGATTCCAAAATATAGAATTATTTTACTTTTACTAATAGCAAAGAAATTGTTAGTGCAATATTAAAACTACATTTTGAACACATTGGCGATTATCGAAGATGAATACGTTGGACGTTGCGGTTTATTTGTATGGGCTTGGATGGGCTCAGTAATCAGTAATGACAACAGGGTCGTGGATATAAAATGTTCTTTTTCAGTGCGAAAGATATCATCATATCATCTGATCAAGGCATATAAAACAGATAAAACTGAAAAAACAGTTATTAACAAACAAAAAACACTAATATTATTTTTAAATCCAGGGTCAGTTATGGCACAACAACAATATTTTTGTATACGGAGTATTTTGAAATCTGGACAATTTAAACACATTAAAATAAAAAAAGATTTTTATGATAAACCCTTCGATAATATTAAGATAAAAAATTAACTACTTTTTAGTTAAACTGTATTTTCCCTGTCTTAGTGATCTAAACTACATATTGTTAGTAACTAAAAAAAATCTAATTACATCCTCAAAGCTCGACGCAACAGAGTAAGAAAACAATTAAAAAAGAAGTTTGAAATATTAACATTGGTTGTTGTAATCAACAGAAATTAAGAATAGAAATTGCTTATTTTGATGTCCATTCCCCTTATATGAGTAGAAATTTGTTAAAACACCTTTAAGCAATTTTTAAAATTAAAATGAGACACTAGAGATTCTTAAGTTTGCAACTTTAGCGATGGGGGTAGACCCTTGTAACTAGAATATTCGACTTGGTTTTATTACTTTTGCTAAAAAGTTTGAGTTAAGCTTGCTCTGAAGTATTTATGTACGTAACGTAAGCTGTAATCTCTAAATGAATGAATAAAATCAAGGATCATGTACAGTACATAAAAAAAATCAAGCACGTATAATTATGGCGTATTTACTGTTTTTATGCATAACCTTCATTGTTAACATTGAGAATTGGTGTTCATATTGCTATGAATTACATTTCCAAACTTTTGACATTTTTCAAAATTTGGTTGTTTGTAGGGTCAATTATTCTTCTAAAGTTAATTTCAACTTTTAAAGTAAAATAATATAATTTATGTAACTTTGCTTGTCGTTATCATTCATAAAGCATAATTTATATAGCTATTACAATAATAAAACCAGTCATAAAACCTTAAAAAATATTTAATATTTAATTGAATGTTAAATTTACTTTGAAACTACTTTTAAAACTTTTGTGAGAATTTTTTAATTTTAACGAAAATTGGGTGATGTAAACAACTTAAAGGTTTTAGTTTGTAAAATAGGATCTTATCTAGTTTTATTTTACTAAAACTGTCTCAATTGTTTTATTATTTTATGTGAAAGAGCTATTGTTATTTTAAACATAAAGTTAAAAATAAATAACAGTCCCTGTTTAAATTGTTCAGCACAATAGTGTAGTTATGTATCTGCAAGATATCATTGCAGATTTGAATCAGTAATCTTTAGTGTATAAGCATTTGTCACTTTTGTACATAATGGTTGTATATCTTGTTTAAATTAAATAATAGTTATAATGTAAATATTTGGTATTTAAAGTACCAATTTTAAGATTATTAAGTCATTCTTGTTTAAATCATTGATAAAGTCAGGCCTGTTCAAGTGGGTAAAGACGAAAGTTCTGCTAGTAAATTTTAAATAATGACACTATATTATAAAATTTTAATGAGTCATCTAATTTGCATTTTCCTTTCATATTATTCATATTATTTTCAATAAAGGATTTAGGGTCGGCGGTGGACGTTGGGAGTCCCACTTGGGGCGGCGAGATTTTTCAAATTAGAAAATTCCGCCACCTTTTATAAAAAGTTTTTAAACGGTTTATTGTGAAAATATAATATGTATATTTTTAAACTTGAGGCTCATAAACGGCAATGTTGGTTCTCTAGTCCCAGTCGACGTTAGTTAGTTGGAATTACATCACGCGCAATAAAGTGTATGGTGTTCGTTTGCTAATAAATGTTTGGGTGGTGCAAAATCAAATAAAATAGTGTATTTAATGAATTGGTGGTGGTTTTTATTGTGGTGTTTATTGCATTGCGTTATTGTGGTTTCATGCAACCTCATGAATATAACTTAAGTCACCGGGCAAACTAATTAAAAAAATAATAAAGAAAAAAACTATCTAAGGTAATTTTTTTAATTCATTGCGTATACACAGCATTTATTCATGTATTTAATTACAGGAAGCAACAAGCATAACCACAAGACGGGGAGGGGGGCTTAGGTTACTCGAATTCGGAATATTCAACGGAGAATTTCGGAAAAAATATATAAAAGAATAAATCAGAAAAATATTTTATTTACCTTATGTCAAATATTCATTTAATCACTGTCCGATGATTAAAAATTGCGGGAAAACGTCATTTTATTGAGATTCATGATGCATGATTCTCAAAAGTCATAGACGCGTTATTTTTCTAACAGTCTCAAAAAAACATATTTTTATCAAATCAAAATTCCCAAATTGGAATCGCTTTCCAAAGCAAGCTAAATTAATGGTTCTAGCTCTTTCAGTAATTAAAAAAATAATAATTTTTTAAGTTTTATTAGACACTTTTGAAGAAAAAGTAGTCTTATCCGGAGTACAAGCAAAACATTTAATATCAGCAATTTTTTGTGTCGAGATTACAGTTTTAAAAATACTGTAAAATAAATTTCATTTCCATCAGAAGAACGAGAGTAATTTAACTGCTTCTGCCCTGACTGCGTTTGCAGATCGACGTTTCCACTAACGTACAACCTCATTCTCTCACTATCGTTTTTTATGTACACATTAATTGCCTACACGTTTCTAATGTGTATAGTGTGATATCTACAAATGAACACAATTCGGTAACAAGAAAGCTGGTAACAATTCCTAGTACATTTAAAGTTACAAGAGTACATAAAGGGTAGTTTTTTGAAGAATGATTGAGGTGGTTATATGATGTGACAAGATCTTCCACTTAAATCTAATTGATGCGATAGTCTTTTCTTGCACGTTCAACAAGATTTTCAGTTCTACGACGAGGTCTTTAATGTTCCTGTAATTTACCAATTCACTATTCTCACACTTAACCGGAAATGTGTTATTATTTAAAATTACATTTGGATACTTTTGTCAGAATTCTTTTTACACGCATTGATTTTCCAATAATTCCAATTCCCGTTATCTAATTGTTGCCCATTGCATAAATAAGATTTCATAGTAAATTTACGCAAACATTTTATAAGATTTTGGAAAATGCGATATTTTTGACCAACCCTACATTTTCTGAAAGAGATCCAGATCCGATGATACGAGTCTTGAGGCGTAGAATCATTCGGTCGAAGAGTTAGAGCAACTTTTGTTTGTAAATTATTGTAGTTTAATTGTGCTACTTGCACACGATAAGATGTTAGATAAAAATGCAGCAGACAAAGCAACAGAGATCGAGTCGTAGGAAACACTAGAAAAGTTTATTAGGTCAAGTTAGAGAATAAGTGAGAAGCTAAGTTTGCGGTTAGATTAGAGGTAAAGATAAAAGATAGACTAGGTTACGTTAAAGAGTAGGCTAAGCGCTAAGTAGGAGGTTAGATTATAGGTTAGACGTCGTTTTAGAGGTTAGGTTAGGTTAGTTAAGAATAGTTTTAAAAAAATTATTCCGCGCTTCTCGATTGATATTGGTGGACTCCATTCATCGAGTGCTTTCAGAAAAGGTAGAAGTTCAAACTGAATTTGTATCTTTTATAATAAAAAAAGTTTTGTAAAATATACACAATATGAATAATTAAAAATAAAAACATTTTGATATCTTTATTAATGTTTGTGTCAGGTTTGCTCCACGATGTCGCTACTATTTGAAATGGAGGGGCTATATATACGACATTTTTGAAGCGCCATCTTCGCAGGTAGATGTGCTACTAACCGGTGTTTTTGGGTTAGAAACCTGCATCTAATTAATAAATAGCACCATTTTTGTTAAAAGTGGTTTATTACTGATATATTTTAGCATACATAAATTTTTACAATTATTTATCTAAACTATTCAATCTTGTATCACAATGATTATTTTTTAAACACTTTAAATATTTTAGAAATGTCAAATTTATATGCACAGTTGCACACCACACCACAAGAGGCGCTAATAAATTTTGTCTTCCACTTTTTAAAGTATTTGTTATAAATAAGCAAGTGTTACAGTAGTTCGTACTGCAAAGGGTCACTCACAAAATAGCATATACACTATACAGGGTGCGTAAAAAGTATTGCACCAAATGGAATGACGTGTAAACGGTTTGACATTTAGATTAGACATTTTGTAGGATTAATCTGTTAATAAAAACCCGTCTTTAGACACGAGTTTCATTTGATTTGTGCAAGAGGTGTTTGCCGGATGCCGTAATCTTAACATTAAGTTAACCGTTAACTTCGCATCATTTGATATTTGTTTGAGAAATACAGAAAAGTACATCTTGAAGTTGTTTATTTTAAAATAATTAAGAAATAGTAAAAAAATAAACTGATTCTAAATAATATCTGTTGCCCTAAATAAGGTTTAAATTGGACTTTTATAGTTACAGTATTGGTCATATTCATAAAGAGCATTTTAGAGTTGATATGGGATGTTAGTACACGTTTATCTTTAAAACCGAAGTCATCAGAGCTACAACAATGTGTTCTATGTACCAGTACCATATATAGCATATTATACCATATACCATATATGTTTTTAATGTTACCTTCTTAATAAAAGTTAAAGAAGTTTAAAAAATGTGTGAAATTCCGATGTATATGTTAACTAAAAATACTTATAATAAAGTGTAGATCAAAAATCGTAAAATCATACAAACTGTTCTATTTAAAATAAAAAAAGTGGCTGGTAGCCGTAGCAAGGCAACCCTGTATTTACAAAAATATTATAAACTTAGATTTGTTTTTATACCAACCAATTTTAGTATTTAACTTTTTTTTCGTAACTCTTAACAGTTTCCAAGATAAGATACAGGTTTATCTTGCGTGAGCCACCCTGTACTCTATCTTTTGTAATATACATATTTTTATTTGCTAAATATTTGGGTTTTATATTGTGCTTTAGGTATCCATTACATTTTGTTATTGATAGAACTAATACAGTTTATTGATTTATTTATTTCAGTGAATATTGGGAGAGAGAGAATATTTCCATAAATGAAGAAGAAGATACGATAACATATATGCTAAAAAGAAAATTCTTTTTTAATCAAAAGGACACTGGATGTAGAGCAGAGAGTGATATGGTAACAATGATTAATGGAGCACTTGTGGTAATTATTCTTTTATTTATTACATTACATTATGTACAATTCAAGAAGATATCTATAACAAACTATAATTCTTCAAACGATGATTGAAGTGATCTTAAATGTCAAAGGTCAACAACGCTATTTACCTATCTATTATTAATTTTATTACCTAATGTAGTTTGAGGCAAAAGGTAATTCAACTTATTATAAGTATTTCAATTACATAAGGTATAATGTTTGATCTACATTATTTAATATAATTAGGAGTATTATTGTAATTGTAGCATGTAATCATAATAAAAGCAAGATAAAGCTTACCGTATAATTACACAACATTCAGATATGATAACTTGTTAACGCTTTCTTTTTTCTTTGTGTACTTCTATGTTATATAGTTTTACGACAATTCCTGGAAAATATTCTAATTCTAATAAAGGAAATCTAATAATTTTTTAAACTATCAAAAAATAATGTTGTGGGCACAACCTATGTGGACTAACCCTTGATAAAAACTATTTTTTTCGAAACTAGAATTCCACTTTTCTTAAGTACTTCAAAAAGAGTTAGTTTAAAACTTTCTGCACCACCCTTAGGTGTTAATAAATTCTAAATTACGATGTCAAGTAGTGACTCCACAATTTTACTTTAGATGCATCCAAAACTGCCTGATTTGTTGGCCGTTGTGGCTTAAGGCATTAACTAGGCGTACAACTATCCGTGCTCTAGAACCCCTAAACGAGACTTTCTGAAACATATCTGGCAGAAATATTGGAGTCTATCATTTATTCTCCAGTAACCGAGCGTTTTTTTATGAAATGCAACAATTGTAACAAATTAAAGAAAAGGCTATATCTTCATCATTTTAATACTTCGGCACTAGGAATAGGTGGGAGAGTGTTTTAGTTTAGGCTCATATCCAATACTTTTATTAGATTTCCGTACTTCTACAATTCATACGATATCAGGAGCTAAGAGTTGGTATTTGATTTTCTTTTTCTACAAACCCAAATTTAAAGCTATATTATGAATCTTTTGAGGGTGTTTGTAAATCATGTTTGGGGGGGGGGGCACTGATTAAGAGTACTTACAACTACATATTACTTTAATGGCTGTCTACGTTTTAGTGAAGATGCTTATCACGTTTTAGCCTTTCCAGCCCCTAACCTAACGGGACACTATAGGCCTGACTATATAATTATTCATAATTTTTTTTCTTATTCACTTCGTAACACAATTGATTGCTGATATTTATTTTAAAGGTATTTATTTTCAATCTTCTTAATTTCTATTGTAGAGCACAGCACTACAGGTGTATTCGCTTATGCCATCAGCCATGGCTATAGTAAATGATGCAGTTCCATATTTGTACAAAGGAGCAAAAGATGTGTTTATTCGTGCAACAGTTAAAGACATTCTCTTTGATGGCATATTGATTACTTGTCACGACCCTGAAGTCGGTTAGTTGTTTAATTACCTTAACAAGTTGTGTATTAACTACTATCAATGTTATTTCCAGATTTTGTGTGTCAAGCAATGAAGTCCATGCTACCACCAACAATGGAGTTTATAAATAATGGAAGTGACTTCAAGTTCTCAATGTTTGGATATGTAATAGCAAATAGAATGTACGTCCCCTTTTCTAACACACCTCATTTTTCTAGATGAATACTACTCTCGCGGGGCCGTTTACAATTGGAAGAGGACTAAAAAATACGACAAGAGGAGATGTATACGGGTTTAAAGGAAAACATAATTTGGAAGTATGGCCGGGACCAACGTGCAATAAAATTAATGGTAGTGATACTACACTTTTCTATCCTATGAAAACTCCTCCAGAAAAGGTGTACGCCTTTAGTCCCGATATATGTAGGTAAGAAAACAAAAATATGCATAACGACGAATAAAATAAACTTGTAAAAATAGCCTTACAAAAGATAGCATTATAAAAATTCTAATAGAAATACAAAGCTTTACGGTTTCTTCATCATCTTGAGTGTACATAAGAGGAGTTCTGACGGATCATTTTCTATGAATCAATTTCAATGATTCATTGAAAATGAACGTCATAACACTGAATTCAGTAAAGCTGAACGTCAATTTATCCGTTCATTGTGTTCACCGGTTGCGGCCGGCGTAGTGTCTACGACCGGTATAGTGTCCAAAACTGTCAGTCAGCGTAGTGTCTGCGGTCGGCGTTGTGCCCGGTCGACGTATTGTCCTAGTGACCTGCAGCTCGTATTCAATTTTTTAATCGAGTTCTGAGTCTCCTCTCTAATATACCATGCTTTACATCTGAGTTGTGAATGGCCTTAGATTCGTACAATAGTCTTATCCAGAGAGTCCATCATTCTACGATCAAGCACTGCTATGAGGGTGTATTGGAAGTCCAACACGACAAAAGCTTATTTGACTGTTTTAATTTGTCTCCACTCTACTGCACTTTAACAGATATGTCCTCAGCAATAAAAATATTACCTTTGTAGAAAAATTATTAATTTTGCCTAGTAAATGAACTCGACAAGATTATTTAAGCATAGTTTTGTTAAATTAAATTTAACAATCAAACATCACCATTTAATTAAAAGGTTCTATTCAAATATATACTATAAAGACAGATCACACAAATTTTCACAAAAGAAAACTATCTGTCACTCTCAAAATTTGGTTCACACATATGAAGTATACTCGAAAGTTATCGGTTCTTATAATTCGATCAAAACAAGATGGTAGTTACCCTTTAAGTATAAAGCAGAAGTTGATTAGGATGAAAGCTATTAATAAATTGACCAAACAAGTTTCCCCAAAAAAACTAAATACAAATGAAAGCTATTAATTTATTACAAATCAAAACAATTTACTAAAAGAAACAATTTATAATAAACCTCTCAAGTCTGCCAAGAGAAGTTGTTCCGCTAACAGCAATTAAAAAGTACATCCTATACTAACCACAGTCGTAACATACGGCGTGTTACGCTTCGCGTGTTATGGGTCAATGTCCAAAACACAATCAGTAGCAATGTAAACTGGAAAGCACTGTAAATTATATGATATCTAACATGAGTACAACTAAAACAACACAAGCTTACAACATAGTTAAAATATTTTTGCTACAGTTTTCCATCATATATTGCTTCATTGGCACGGAATATAAAAAAATCCATCTATACCCATCAGAGATATTGAGGTCCAAAGTTAGCCAAAAATAAAGAAAAGAACTTCAAAAGCCCATAAATACCAAAATAGTGTAGTTTCAGATTTCAAATATTTTAAGCATTAACTATTCCTAATTGTATACCTTCTTAGAAAAAATGAAGCCTGAAACCTTTTCCTGGAAATGTGCCACTCTAAAAAGCGGGAATTTTGCAAAAAAAGTTGTTAAACTTCGGGCTTAAATTGCACCAATAAAGAAGCATCTCACAAAAGTTTAGTTTATAACAACAAATGTAGATCGAGGTATGAAGAATACAACGGTCTTTACCATACGTCTCTACGACTAATCGTTCTTGAGATATTGAGATTTTCGTTAAACACGATAATCCCGTTTAACACGGATCGGGTGATCGATAGAAACACGAGAGGTTGAGGAAAGTAGCGCAGCTCCTCTTTATCGGCAATAAATTAAGTTTGTAACGTGAGGCGTCCAACTAAGTTACCAAAAACAAAAATAAACAAAATATCTAGAAGTTGGACTACCTCATCAAACAACTTCAAGTATGTTACCAGTTCCGTAAGCAACAAATGGAAAACATAAAAGAATAGAATACAACAGCCTTGGTAGTGTAATGTCTGGTGTGCCGGACTTTCACCCAAGCGGCCCGCGATCGACTCCCGGAGCCGGCAGATCTGGTTAAGGTTTTCTGCAGTTTTCCTTAGCTGTGACACAAATGTGGGATTTGCGCTGTTCCATCTGTAAGTCGGCTGCAGCCGTACATTGGGCCTACATAATAATAATAATTGCCCCCTCCCTCCCGCACAAGCTTATAGCTACTGGGGCCTTGGTTTAGGTTATGGGTTGTAGTAGTTATTATTATTATTATAGAATAACGAAAAAAATCAGATGCGAAGATATAACATTCAAGCACACTGAAACACATAATGCATAAAAGACTGTTAACAGAAGTCCCGCTATATTAAAATTTATAAAACAAAACATTAACCTGAAACCTACTAAATTCTTGGGTCCGGCAAACATCTGCTACAAGATAACCGTCGCCGTTTAAACTCAACACAAGCAATAATAGAAATAAAAGACACATGATACAAAAGAAAGATAACAGTAAAAAATGCAAAAATAAAAAGGTTCAATTAAAAATTATAATAATTCACACAAAAATTAAATTGCAATTATTTTACAAATAACCCCTAATAATATAAACAATAATTCAATACAAAAGATAATTACAAACGAAAACAAAACAGTATCAATCAATTAAATTTATTTTAGCGCTAAAGAGAAAATTATATTACTCATGTATACGATTTCTGTAGAAACATCAGTTTTCTATTAATGCATAATCTTAAAAGAGAAGAAAAAATGTATACCGATTAAAATATGAACAATGATTTGCGGTAAAATCATTTGATGTTTTAGATGCGGCTCCAATGTAGTAGATAAGTAAAACCCAACGTTGCAGAAAGAAACTTACCGTAGTAAGTGCAAGAAAGATGGGTGATGTAAAAAGGTAACGTAAACGTTAAAAGGCTAAAAGAGAATTCTGCAATTAATTAAAAGGTTATCACTATAAACTAAACCATACCAAAATAGATGGTATAGACTTTTCAAAAAAGAGGCCCGAAGAGATGAAAACTGCCTATTGTATTTATTCAACTAGGCAAGGTCTTTCTTGAAATGCAGTGATCTTCTGTGTACATAAACATCACCTATACGAAACTAAACAGGAAATAATTTAAACATTCACCCACTTAAGAATCTCAAAGAGGGAAACTATAATTCGAACTTCACGAGTGAGGAAAGTACAACACTACTTCTTTCAAGATAATTCACAGCTAAACTGGTAAAAAGAATAATTATTTCTCAAAAGTAGAAAAACAGTGATTGATTAATGAAGAATCTCAAGGTAAGGCATAACCAAATATGGAATAGACAATAAAAGTGTATAGTCAAAATCATGATCAAATTAGAAGTGACAAGATTGATAATAACACAACGAGAAAAGTATTTTAAGAAAAAATAGGTTAAACACTAAAGTGATATTAAAGTGGGGAGAAGCCAAAAAAGAACTTTCAATAAGATAAGGAACCCAATACCTTAATGGAGTAGGCCCGAGACACCACCAAACCAGCCGACCTAAGAAAACTTGTAACATTATAAATACGAGTATTATAAAATAGGGATCCTTTTATTAAAGAGCATTGAAAAATGACACCTATCCCTTGAAATGCTCACTAAAACGTCTTACAAATCACCAATAAAAACAAAAATTTTAAGCTTGTGCTTAATTCCAAAGTAATACCAGTAATACCAAAATATAAATAAATATTTACTAAAGATCTTGATATATCTTTTGAGTGTATGGTATTAACCGAGACAAAAGAAGTTGTTGATGCTTCGGTATTAGTTTATTATTTGATTATTTCAATGAACCCACTATAAGTATATTTTTATAGGTACTTACTAATTTTTAATTTATCGTTTAAACCGAGAAAATGGTTTCATAAACAGCGCATTCAGTATAAACGATTATCAAACCAAGCGTGTTCAAGATAAACAAAGCCTTCGGTCCAAAAACCTTTAATGAACCAGTTTATTTAATGTACAAAAACAAAAATTGGCTAACAACTTAATAATAATGGAACAGAATTATTAAAAGATATCCTACTTTCTACAGATCAAACGAAGGTTTGTTGTTATTTTTTTCTTTTTAGTGAAAGTAACTTTTCACTACAAAATTTTTCAGGAAAATACAATGAGCTACTTCTAAACAATAAGATTATTATTTCACGAAGTGAAATTTCGATAAGTTTTTTTACATTTTGTAAATTATTAGAATTCAATTTAATAGTCATTCAAGTTTCATTTATATGTTATTTATCTTTTTCATCCATGAGAATTCACATCGCCCTGAGTGTTTCTTAATAATTTATTTCAGTTATTTTGAAGATATAATTGGCGCCCAACTTAAACTTAAACCAACTCAGAAACGTCTACGATCTAAACGCATGTATCTGAAGTATATGTTAAAATTATTAAATTAATTTTATTATTTTAATTTTGCAATCACCGCATATATTTATTAGTCTTGTCCCACTTGTGCCCCCGTGAGACAAAATATTAATTTTTCTTTTTAATGCGATTAGGTCGCAATATATAAATTTTCAATACATATTATCAGAGAATTAGATACCTCAGATTCCTAGATAGACTTCATTTATAGTTTGATAAAGGTGAAACAAATGATGATAATAATAATAACAAAAATAAAACAAATAATATTCAAAATATATTTACCAATCCATTATATTTGAAGCTACATTATAGGGGAAAATGTATGCTTTTTTCATATTTCACTTTTATATTTTTGTTTCACATATTGTATAGTTTATGATTATATTTTAAACTATTTTTATATTGTAATTTTTATATTATTTGTAGACCACGCACGAAATCCTTGAAACCTTCAGTGTGTTTTGTTTCATGTATTTGTCATAATCATTTTTATATTTAAGATGTATACGATTGTATTTTTATATTATAATTATTATTATAACATTGTTATGTCTGATTACCTTCTCTTTCAATGGCATTCCTTTTAAAACCAAAACACAGTCCATAGGTTAATAATGTCTGTTACTCATTGAAATTGTTCGTATTATTGTACATGTAATTATTATTGAAAAGATTTTAACTCTCATACGCTTTATTATTGTCAACTCAATTGTTGGTTGGTAATTCTCGTTTATTCAGACAATGGCAAATAACCTAGTAGGCGTTATGTTAGAGGGAAAGACAAGAAAAAGTTATTTTGTTTTAGCTGCCGTTTTTTATTATCCATATTATAGTCTCAAGCAGTTTTGTCGGATTTCCATTCCATTCGTAAATCTAGTTCGACTGGATTTATCGAACAAGCCAAATAAAATGTTTGAAAAACGAAACTATGAGTCTTTCATCATTCACATTCACATACAATAAATTATTATAACCTTGATACTGACATTTTTATTATAAATGTGATACTAAGTAGCATTCAAAAATCAGTATAATTAGAGTTGATCATCCCTTTTGGTTTGCATTATTAAATTTACAGCATTTGAATAATATTCCTATTGATAGCATAAGAAAAATGGTAAAGTATAGCTTCCAGAATAAGATGATAACCAAGGAGAGGAACGTGATTGCCGATTGTCGACCACAAAGTTTCGTGTAGCCGCATGCAAAAACTCGAATCGCTCCCTGCAACTCTATGTGGCCGACTGCACAGAGCTGTGTGACCGATTACACAAACCTGTTTATTTGGTGATCATCTTGCCATAATATATATTGCGATGAATTCCCTCTAATTATATATATTAAAACTCGCCCCACGTTGGGCGCCAAAAAATATGCGGTGAAGAATTTCTTGGAATTATTAGGTATATATAATTACATTTATAATGACATTTCATCATTTATATCCAACGAACAACATGGATTTGTTAAGAAACGATCTTGTGTTACAAATTTGTCATGTTTTACTCAATACAGTCTAGAAATTTTAGATAAATGTGAAGAGGTTGATTGCATTTACACTTACCTTACTAAGGCCTTTGACAGTGTAGATCACACTATTCTTGTTCATAAACTAGATAACTTTGGAATTTCTGATTCCTTATTATTATTATTCCAATCTTATTTGTCTAATAGAACACAATTTGTAGAGTATAGTGACTGTAGGTCTTGTGAATTCAAGGCTAAGTCAGGTGTGCCTTAAGGTCCAAACCTAGGACTTTTATTGTTTTTTTTATTTATCAATGATTTGCCAGATATTGTTACATTGCAACATCACTGTCTGCTTTTTGCTGATAACTTTAAATTATATTCTTGTGTAGAATCATTAAACGACTACATACTATTACAGAATGATGCTAAGAATGATCTAAATGCTATTTTTGATTGGTGCTAAAATAATAATTTGTTTCTAAATATATCAAAATGTAAAGTTATATCTTTCAGTAGAAGATCTAATAATCTACACTTTAATTACTCAATTAACAATGATACTATTACCTGTTCTTCTGAAATTAAAGATCTAGGAGTATATTTAGATGAAAGATCTGAATTTCGTGGTTGTGTTGTGACATTCGGTTGCTGATTGTGTGACTGAGCACCCAATTCTGTGTAGTCGAGTAAAGCTCGAGTAATCTCTAGCAAGACTATATTACAGTCTTATTGCATAGCTGGCGACCGAGTGCCTCGCCTTGGTTATATCATCATTATTTTTTAATAGTCATAGCATATAATTTAATAGCTCTAAGTAAAATCATTATTATTTGTATTGTTATTTTAAAAGTTATTATTTAATGGTTTTTTTTATAAGTTCAGTTGTTATTAGTTAAATTAGATATGTTATTAATTAAATAATTAAAATGTCTAAATGGGCCTCTGTAACCTGTTAGTTAAATAAACTATTACCAAGGAAACCTCGTCAAGACATGACGGTCAAATCATTGAAGGATTTTCCTAAATACAACATTCGATGTGTGATTACAATCCTTCGGATCTTCGTGTGTGATTATTTAAATAAACGCAACCAAACATAACCAGTTGAAAATTCTACCTAGCACTCCTCTCCGTCAGCTTACCCTCCTCTCTTCAGACATATAAGTACATACATACGAAAATTCTACCTTACGAAATGATAAGAATAAAATCAAAAATCGATCTTGTTTAAAACATTCTTGAAAACGTCTATTAGTACATATTTCAAAAACATGACATAAACATAGTGTTGGCAAATTTCCTGCGTTTTATACAAACAATATGAAACTGCTCTGAATAAGCAATTGCTATCAGCGATTATTTGTATAATTCGTGTGTTTTCCATCATCTTCAACTATGCGGGTTTTGTCTACGCAACCTAACAATTTTTTAAACATTAACCGCTTATTAATGATGGAAGTGGCTGCATCACCCTTTTATATTTATAACCGAGAGTAGTTAGGAAACTCCTCACCGTAGAAAGTGAGAAGGCGCCCCAAGTGAATGTCCGATTCGTCCGTCTCAAATTAAACATTTTAGAGTTTTTCAAATTAAAAATATAAACATTAGAAAAATATAAAAATTAAGTAGTGTTGACTAATCTACACAGCAAAAGCTTTAATATAAAAAAAGAATCGCTTAGATCGGCCCGGTGGAACTCTAAAACGAACTGGAACAAGAATAAACCTTGTGCTTTAAATATATAGATTATAAATACTTTTCAAAAAGGTTTAATGAGCATGACTCATAAATAAGTTACGTAAATTTTTATTTAACTTTAAGATTATGCAATTATATTGGGCGCCATATAACTTCTAAAGAAAGATTTTGAGTAAAAATATAAATAAATTCAATTGACCTAATTGCTTAATTAATTAAATTTTACTCCACAACGTCCAAACTTCTTTTGTATCAGATTTCAAATGAAATAGAATGCAAGCGATTTCCAACCTTATTTCTTAGCAGACCCAGTCCTTTCTGTTTTGGATTGGTTCGTCACAATTTCTTCCATACAATGGTCAGAGCATTTAACTGTCTACTACTCGACTTTGTAAGGATACGTTTTGAGAGACACAGGTAAATAAAAATAAATAATTAACTAACCGACTTGTTGCGTAAGCAAACACTTCCTTGTCCGATTATTCCTCTCTTCGGTCTCGATTTTATATAACCACTGTAAAACAAAACACAATCCTGAGTACGTTGCCGCACCTCAAAAGGAGCTCCTCCAAGAAGGAGAAGATTGATATAAGATCACTCACTCACTCACTACTCAATGAATGCTCTATGTTTTATTCTATAGAAACTAAAAAGTAATAACTTATGGTGGTTGTCTAATATCGCTCATAAAATAAGAAAATCACAGAGAATAATACAATCAGCAAAAGACTGTCTTATATCAGTTTAAATTAAATAAGAAGGTTTATAATACTGTCTAACCCTATGGGTGTGGCTACTCAATAAAATCGACAATATAACTCACGTTCTCATTAAATCAACTCACTCCACAGTCACCCCTTAAAAGATGAACAACATACTCGTGAGCGAACTCACCAATTAAGTAGTGGTTGTCTCATTAACACTAATTGCCACTTAAGTCACTAACACTTTGGATAACACAATCAACTTTACTCGTCGAGGTAAAATTAATGACTGAATGGTTTACACTAAAAATTACGGGAAACTAGGTGATAAGAATAACAAAACAGGTTGTTATACAATGTTTATTACCCAACACCCAAAATAAAAGAACAACTTGAATGTGTTTATGTTTGAAACAAGAAAAAAAAATTATAATACTTATTATCTAACATTTTCAATAAAGCATCTTATTAAAACCATTGAATTTCCAATTTGAGTATATTTGCCTTTGTAGCTAATTATATATTATATACCATGTGCATACACCTTCAAACACACTTTTCAAATTTGAAACAGCAGTGATTAACTCACTTATGCTTTTAATTATATAGAAGGGATTAAATTTTTCCTCATGTTATATTCGTAGAATATTTTATTTATTAACGGCTTAATTCTTTTATTACGATGATTTAAGTAAAACACTATTTTGTAAATGCACGAAAATTTATTGTAATTAACTTGCTACTGTGCAGTTTAATATATCATAAATTAACTTTTACATTTTCTTTTTTTATAATTATTTATAACTTGCTATTTTTAACTTTCAGCAAGTATGTCTACATTATAATAGATGCCTGCTTTCTTTAACGATATTTACAAGAGTGAGCTCTTTAATAATAAGAGCTGGAATAACTATTGTCCTTTTTTACATTTTAGCAGAGTACTGCTCTCTTCCGTGATATGTACAAAAGTAATTTAAGATTTTTTATATTTTTAAAAGAGGACTGCCCTCCTTCACGATGTATACTAGAGTGCCCTAAAATTACTGTTATCTATGGCTTATACACAAGTGTTTACATAATAACTTACATAATAATTACCTAACAACTTATCTTATATCCTAAATTAATTCAGAAATGATGATAAAAAAGTTAAATCTAAAATTAACTAATAGATCATGTTCATTCTTAACTAGAGAATTTGAAAATATACTTCAAAAGTAGGTAACATTTTTAAATAATAATTTTTGGGTTTTGTAAAATTTTCAAAATTTTAAATGAGCAATGAGAATATTTAAATAATTCTTTTTAAGTTACTGACAATCCTTTTGCCACAAATTTTAATTAAATTAATTTGATAATCGATAAATACTGTAAATCACACAATTTCAATTAAATTGGTTTTGATACCATTATCGCATTCATTATAAGATATCAGTATCCAAATTATATAATTTATTGTAGTTGTAAAAACTATGGAGAAATAAGAGAAGAGCAAAAGAAAAGTGTAAGCGAATTTCTCTTTTCAGGTCTATGTTTGTCACTTTTGAGAAAGCTATGGTATACCAAGGAATTCCAACCTGGAAATATGTAAACAAACCGGAAGCAATGTCTGATAACGGACCTGATCAGTGCTTTTGTCCGCGTGTAAAAGATGAAGATTATGAAGACGTACCATCATGTCCAAAAGCTGGTTTGATGGATATAACCTTTTGTGTTAAAGGACCTATTCTTGTTTCAAATCCTCACTTTTATGAAGGCGATCCATCGCTGCTGAAGTTTGCACAAGGAGTAAAACCAGAAAAAGAACTTCATGAGAATTTTGCATATATTGAACCTGTAAGTTTTAATGTCATATAACGATTTGTTAATTAAATAATAATAATACTAATTTTTAGATTACTGGCAGTCCTGTCCATGGAGCAAAAAGGCTACAAATGAATGTCGAATTAAAACGTTTTGAAGATTTTGATCTTTTAAATAATATTAGTGAAGGTGTTTGCCCAATGTTATGGATTGAAGAGGTTAAATAAAAATAATCTCTATCGATTTAATTTAACAAGATTTTAATAATTACAGGGTGCGCTGGTACCTGATGAATACAGAAGCAAGATTACTGCTGGCTTGAAGCAACTTGGGATGCTAGATATGTTCAAATGGTTTTTAATAATTCTCGGAATTTTAGTTATGATGTCTTCATTTATTTTGGTGATGTACAAAGAAAGATTAATGTGTTTCTCAAATATATCGTCAGGAAAAGTGGCAATAACGGAAGTTAAAGAAAATCCCAATCGACTTGGAATATCTGAACCAATTTCTGAAATTAACTTTAATAGTACCGTTTTATACCCGTCGTTATATCCGCAAGTTGAAGATAAAAATATTAATGATAGATTGGTACGCCGGAATAATAATATTAATACTATAGGGCAGAATGCGTGGCAATTAAAAAACTAAGGAAAAAGTACAATATTTTAATAATTTTTAAGTTTATCAACAGATTGAGGATCTTGAAATAGACCAAATTAATAGCTTGCTTAAGTGGAAAAAAACGATAGAAAGAAATAGCAAACAGCTATTTTACAAATAAAAGACAATTTATAAGAAGACAAACTTTTCTTGTTATCCAACGATTTCGTAATTATTTTCATATGATTTTATCCACAAAAGACAATGCTTCATCTATGCTTCAACCATAAATACATGAAATGAGTCATTTTCGTAATCACACCGGAATAAACAAATACGACCCGAGGTGAGATAAGATAAAAGTGCAAATCTCACGTTGCTAAGAATTAAGTGACGTACGCGCTAGAACCAACAGATGTTTATTTCTTCATTCACATTTATATTTAATTAAAAAGGGGCTTGTTCCGCTAATGAATCTTTCTAGCTCATCTATTGCTTATTTTATCATTTAGATTACAGCGTGGCCTTCGCGTAATTCTAGATACATTTTACATTTTCGCCCACGTGTGTATGATGACTCATTTCTTGTTACTTTGGTTGAAATATAGAAATAAAACCTACACAAAACATAATATATTTAGTATTATTCAAGGAACATAATAATGGCGTACAAATTTCATCTTTTTCAATATAAGAATCTAGTTTTCAGTTTGTTTTGGTTAATAAAAACCATAAACTAAAGTTATTACTCACGGCCTATGAGTAATATCATTACTTAGCAAGAAACGCAAATAACATATAATGGATGTTTTATTTAATAGAAGTAGAAAAAAATAACAAATTATGTTTTTACTGTATTAAATAAATTAGTAATAATAATGAAATTGTTACGTACCACTTATGCAAACGGACCTTTATTTATTTGGTTTATTAAAAAAACTCAACTGGTGGATGTTGTTTTCAATACGTTCCTTTTATTAATTATTAATTTTAATAGTCTATAAGTAAGACACTCGTTTTTGT
The DNA here is from genome assembly GCA_929113105.1 of Agrypnus murinus. Classification (NCBI taxonomy): domain Eukaryota; kingdom Metazoa; phylum Arthropoda; class Insecta; order Coleoptera; family Elateridae; genus Agrypnus; species Agrypnus murinus. The sequence goes on along the minus strand of OV816029.1, from coordinate 22,720,603 downwards.
GTTTTTCAAAATAATATTTAAGTTATTTAACTGGTTATTAGATGTGTTTTTGATTTTTATACACCAGTCCTACACTTAAAAATAAAGTAGCACCAAGATTTAGCATAAGCGTTAAGTATATTTTACGGATTTACTCTTAAAATATAATCTAATAAAAAAAGACACCGTTTTGATAAGTAATGAACTATGCACGGAAGATATTTAGATTTGACCTGCACTGCTTACACTGATCTGAAAATTATTGATTTGTCACAAGAAGCAAGCAATATTTTTTTGTAAACTCAAGTTTAAAAACCTGATAAAGCGGGTTTCTGAGTCCTGATCTACTTCAGGCTCAACTATTTTAAATTTTTGGTCTGTCAGAAGAAGTTTTTGGTAGATTCTTTTTGTTACTAAACACATGCATAACTCAAATTGCTACTTCACGCAAGATTTGTTTATAACTTCACCTTGAAAACCCGATTATTCAAAAACCTGCTTTTTTTTCTGACTTAACGACGTAAGACTGACGTAAAGTGAAAATTCAATTCGGAATTCCTGACGGAGCAATTTGGCTTAAGAATTCGTATTTAGCATCTAGTATATATTGGAATCACCTTGCCTGGTTCTTACGACAGACGGAAACTTTGAAATATTTGAGCCTGGACTGGTTTTCAAAGCGAAATGACAATCAACCTTGCCTGATGAAGCAATCTCGGTTACGAATGTTCGTGAAGCGGTTCCTTTTACATATACACGAGTTTACTTCTAGTGTAAATTTAAGGGATAGTTATTATAGAAACCAAAGTTTTTTCGAATTATTGTTGTTTATAGAATCGCGCAAAGAGTTTTGTTAGTTATTGTAAATAATATTACAAAATAATTTAAAAGCCGATACTGGGCATAACAGAATTTCGAAAATCTGAATTAGCAGCTTAAAACTTACTTTGTAACGTCATTGTAAATATACTTACTAAGCACTGTGCAAAATCTGAGGGTAAGTCATTCCTTTGTTAGAACTGAAATCGCAAAATTTAATTAATCATTGAGCGGTAGCGCCCTTGCCATGGCAACTCATTTCCCCTTTTTGTCAACGCGCAAAATCTTTGATCTCAAAGCATGTTTACATGCGTAAATGAATTAATATTAATTGTTGATTAATAAACATTAATCAATTTAAGTGCATCTACTGTATTTAGTAATTGTAAAAAATCATCAAAAAGTAATTAATAATAAAAGAGTTAAACAAACAAAAAAAGTGTGATAAATGAACAGCTATTAAAAAAATCAAACAACACCAATAGATAGTATGGCCGCGCGAAATCATGCGTGGATTTCAGACTCCAAAACCACGGTTCAAATCCCATGCAGTTCGTTTAATTTCTTTTTATTACAATATTTAGTATATTTCATAACTAAACATTTTTTTATAATTATAATATTTATAAAACAGAATAACTTACAATTAATTACTAATATGGTAATGTATAATCAATTAGTTTTATTTTTAATTAACACAAATATTATACATATGTAGTTTAAACAATGAATATAAAATAAATGGATAATTTTATGTATTTATTCTTTTTTATGTTTATTTAATAAATAAACAATTCCTTAAAAACAAACAACAAAAAAGATAATAAATGACTTTCATTAAAGAAGCACGCAACGTCAACATAGCATAGCCGGGTGGAAGGATCTCTGTATTTCCGTCTACAACACCACGGTTCAGATCAAATACTGTTCGTTTAATTTCTTTTTAATAAAATATTTAATATATTTCATAACTAAAGATTTTTTTTATAAGTATAATATTTATAAAACAGAATAACTTACAATTAAATACTAACATGGTAATGTTTAATCGATTAATCAATTAATTTTATTTTTAATTAACACAAATATTATACATACTATGTAGTTTAAACAATGCCTACAAAATTAAGGTATACTTGTATGTAATTATTCTTTTTTATATTTATTTATAAAATAAACAATTTCTTAAGAACAAACAAAAAAGGATAATAAACGACATTCATTAAAGAAGCACGCAACGTCAATAGAGCATATATATTTCCGACTACAATACCACTGTTCAAATCTCATGCAGTTTGTTTAATTTCTTTTAAATAAAATAATTAATATATTTCATAAATAATCACTTTTTTAAATTATAATATTTATAAAAAAAAATAATTACATAAAACCATCCCTTAATTTTATACTCATTACATAATATTTACTCATAATAATATTTATGTTATTTAAAAATATAACTAATTGATTATACATTACCTTATTAGTATTTCATTGTAAGTTATTCTGTTTTATAAATATTATAATTATAAAAGATGTTTATTTTGAAGTTAAACGAACTGCATGGGATTTCAGGCGTTCTGCCGCGCGGTCATACTATCTGTTGTATGGCGTTGTTTACTTCTTTAATGAATGTCATTTATCATACTTTTTTGTTTGTTTCTCTTTTATTATTAATTACTTTTTCATGATTTTTACAATTACTAATTACTGTACATTCACTTATTAATTGGTTAATATTAATTGATCAACAATTAATGTTAATTCATTTACGCACGCTGTTTCTGGTATCAAAAATCAAAAGTTTATCTAAATAAATTCCTCTCTAAAAATAATGTGTGTACAGGAACTATGTAACCGTTTTTCCAAAAAACATCGGTTATCAACAACAAATATAAAATTTGTATATGGGTCATTCTTTCTGAGCTCAACCACCGGTTGGGTCCAAAAATTGGCGCAACTTAGGAAAGGCCTCCTATATAAAAACATATATATACAGTTTTTTACAGTTCAAAAGTTGAGAAATTTAGAAAAAAATTCACACTACTACACTACTCGATTAACTGGCTAAAATGTTTTTGACAGTTGCTTGCATACATTCTGTCATAATTAACCAAAATAATACTTTTTCGCTCACGATCCAAGCAGGAACAAAATTTCATGTCAAATCTGAGTATCTCCCTGAAGTATTATAAGTTGCTGAAGACACTTAAAAATATGTACAGGGACTATGTAACCGTTTTTCCAAAAAACATCGGTTATCAACAACAAATATAAAATTTGTATATGGGTCATTCTTTCTGAGCTCAACCACAGGCTGGGTCCAAAAACTGGGGCAACTTAGGAAAGGCCTCCTTTATAAAAACATTTATATACAGTTATTTACAGTTCAAAAAAAAATTTAAGTTGAAAAATTTAGAAAAAGATTCACACTACTACACTACTCGACACTACTCGATTAACTGGCTAAAATGTTTTTGACAGTTGCTTGCATACATTCTGTCATAATTAACCAAAATAATACTTTTTCGTTCACGATCCAAGCAGGAACAAAATTTCATGTCAAATCTGAGTATCTCCCTGAAGTATTATAAGTACACCTGCAATCCAATCAAATTTACGTTGCTGAAGACACTTAAAAATATGTACAGGAACCATATAACCGTTTTTCCAAAAAACATCGGTTATCAACAACAAATATGAAATTTGTATATGGGTCATTATGCTTTTTGACCTCAACTACCGGCTAGGTCCAAAAATTGGCGCAACTTAAAAAGGCCTCCTAAATAAAAACATTTATATACAGTTATTTACAGTTCAAAAAAACTTTAAGTTGAAAAAATTAGAAAAAGAAATCTTTTTTAATTTTTTTATGGGCATCGCATTCTTCGTCAAAAAATACATACATTTTGTCCACTGCGTTTTTTTCCTGGAGTGCTTCAATTTCGAGCAAAATTGAGAACAATTTGCCATTTTTGAAAGTTTATCATTTTTTTCATCGAAAATGGTGTCAGATGGTGGTTTCAGAAAAAAATGCTTATTTTTACTCAATCAATGAATACGAGATTTTACCAAAAATTTATTTTTATTCGAAAAAATCGAGCAAAAATGATTGACATCATTTTAGGTTTTAATTATGTTTTTTTTTATTATAATCATAACCTTATTCTACCGTTAAGGTGTTAAGGTATTACATTACATTCATGTATTTTACATTGCTACACTATAATACATATACTACAAGTCTTTGGAGTCATTCTATATTAAGCTTTTCTGTGAATTCTCTTGGCCCACTCTTTTTTATTTCTTGCCTCTCTTTTCCCTTCATTCCACGACAGTCCCTCTTCTCTTAAGTTCTCCTCTATTTCTTCCTTCCATGTTTTTCTTGGTCTTCCTTTTTTCTGTTGTGTTCTTGCCTCCCATATTCTTTTGGTTGTTCTTTCTTCTCCCATTCGCACTACGTGCCCAAACCATCGCAACTGCTGTCTTTTTATGTCTTTCGTGATCGGTTCAACTTTTAATTCTTCTCTTATTCTTTCATTTCTAATATGGTCTTTTCTCGTAACCCCCTGGATGGCTCTTAGGAATTTCATTTCTATGGCCTGTAATTTACTTTGCTTTTGTTTTGTCAATATCCAGCTTTCACTGCCGTATCTCAGTATAGGTTTGAAAATGGATTTAAACACCGTAATCTTCGTCTTTTTCGATATTTCTTTCTTCCGAGTGAACGCAGTGTTTAATGCATGGTAAAGCTTGGCTGCACTTTCCAGTCTGTCGTTTAATTCCGCATCTATTTTTCCATTCTGTTGTATTTTCACTCCTAGGTATTCTCTCCTAGCTCCTCTTTCCCTATCACCATCACCTTAGTTTTCTCAGTATTTATTTCTAAGTTTTTCTTACGTAAAGTATTGTGCCATAGCTTTAGGTTGTACTGTAAATCTTTCTCATTTTTTGCATATATGATTACATCGTCCGCAAATACACTTTCAGCTATTTCTACTACTTCCATGTTCCTGTATCCTACTTTTAGTTTCTTTACTTTATCTTTTATCTCTTTTAAAACATCATCCATTACTATATTGAACAGTGCTGGACTGAGGACTCCTCCTTGTCTAAGCCCTTCCTTGGTTATGAACTCTTCTGATTGTATTTTTCCTGTTCTAACGTAATTTCTTGTTTTTTCATATACGCTTCTGATACATTTTATCAGTTTGTTATTTATTCCTCTCTTTTTTAAACTTCTCCAAACATCTTTTCTTAGTACACTGTCAAAGGCCTTTTCCAGGTCTATGAAGGCTACAAATATTTCTTTAGTGGTAAATTTTCCTATTATTTGCTTTAATACAAATATATGGTCTTGGACCCCTCTACCCTTCCTGAATCCACATTGTGTGTCCTCTAGTTGCTTTTCTGATATTTCCCTTAGTCTTGCTTCTAATATGCATTCATATAACTTTGATATAATTGGTAGCATTGTAATTCCCCGATAGTTTGTGCAGACCCTTTTATCTCCCTTCTAAAATATTGGGAGCAGTATTCCCAGTTCCCAATCTTTTGGGATCTTTTCTTTCTGCCAAGCTTTGTTAAACAATTTAGTTAACACTTCTATACCCGTTTTCTCCAGATTTGTAACCATTTCTGCCGTTATAGCATCATGTCCCGCAGCTTTACCTCTTTTTAGCTTTTTTACAGCTTCTCGTACTTCTTCTTCTTCTATTTCTTTATTTCTTTCACTTTCTTCCATACGTTCTTCCGTATTCATTTCTCCCTCTTCCTCTGTTGCTATATTATGTCTCTCTTCTACAGTTAATATTTCCTGGAAATACTCTTTCCATCTTTCTATGATGTCCTCATCGTTTTCTAGCGTTCTTCCATCTTTCGATTTTAGGTATTTAGTTTTCTGTGTCTTTCCTTTCCGTAATGTTCTGAGTATCTTGTAAAATAGCTTTTGATTCCCTAAACCGTCCTTTTCCATCCTTTCACCAAACTCTTCCCAGGCTTTTACTTTCGCTTGCTTAACCTTTTCCTCTACTTTGGCTCTCTGTTCTTTATACCTGTCATATCTTTCCTGTGTTCTATTTTCCAAATATTCTTTCCATAATTGTTTCTTTCTTTGTGTTTCTTTTCTTATATCTTCACTCCACCAGCTTGTTTGCCTCTTGCCTTTGATAATTTTTGTACTACCACATACTTCTTTTACCGTTATTAATAATGCTTTTTTGATTCATTTCCATGCTACTTCTAATGTTAAGTTATTTATTTTTTTGTTGATTTCTTTCATTTTTCTTCTACTGTCTCTTTGTATACTTTTGCTGTCTCTTCATTTCTCAGTTTGTAAGATTTGATTGATTCGTTAATAATATTGCTGCTTTGTCCAGCATTCCTAGTTGTTTTGTACCTTTCTGTTTGTATCTCCATCTTTGACATCACTAAATAGTGGTCTGAATATATTTCTGGTCCCCTTTTCACCCTTGTATCTTTTATTTCATTTCTGTATTGTCTGTTTATTATTATATAATCTATAATGGATTTTTCTTTCCTACTCACTACTTCTCTGGTATATTTATGAATATCCCTGTGCTTGTAGAAGGTATTCGTTATTATCAAGTGATTCTGAATACAAAAATCAATCAGTCGTAAACCATTATTATTTCTGATGTCCTCGCCGTGGCTTCCTATTACTTCTCCGGTTTCCTCATTTTTCCTTCCTACTCTTCCATTTAAATCCCCCATTATTATCATTCTTCCCCTAATTTCTTCTATTGTTTCTTCTAATAGCTCCCAGAATTCTTCTTTCTTTTGTGCAATCTCATTTTCGTCTGGTCCGTAGACCACTACGAAAGTTATTCTTGTTTGTTTTCCCATTTCCATTTCTATCGTTAATATTCTTTCAGAGACCCCGGTCCATTTATTTATGCATTTTACTTTCTCTTTTCTAATGATACAGCCTACTCCTTTTTGTGCTCTCTGTGTCATCTCTACCCCACCATATATTAATACATGTCCTCCTTCCAATTCTATTTCCCCTTTCCCTTTCTTCTTAGCATATCCAAGTCAGCTTTCTCGAATTCCTCTTCTAGTTCCTTTTCTTTTCCCGTTAAGCTTCTGATGTTCCATGTGCCTATTTTCAAGTACTTTTTATTCTTATCCATTTCCTTATTTTTCCCTAGTTTCTTATCACTATTGTCTATTTGGTTTGTTTGTCCTATTTTCATAACCTTTAACTTTGCCATGTCCGTCTTCTTGCGTCCCTTCTCTCTATTATTAATATGTTAATTATGTTAATTAATATTAAACTCTTGTTTATTGTTACCCTTAAATCGAATAGTCAAATTTTATAATCAAAAGTATTATTTTATCGATCCTTTTGTTTACTCGTTTCAGCAATTCAAAAGAAAATTAAATATTATACGTTATATTTATGAAATTTGCGACTCTCCCTAGCTATTACGCACGAATTTTGTAAATAATTTGTTATCGCCTTACGTTTAGCTTTGTAATAATAATGTTTTGTTATTTTTATTTGAATTTATTGAGGTTTACGCAATCCATTTTGTGTTATGCATAAACATAATTATATAGATTTTTCTGAAATCGTCAAGAAAGCTTGTCATGAGAGAACTCAGGTTGGTCATGAAAGTGTCACTTTAAAGACTAGTCACTTTCATGATTTTTACAAGACTCCTGTCACTTTACAAGACTCATCTGTCATTTTTAGACTGCAATTGAATTAGAAATCGTCACTTATCTTATGAAACGTTTATTTAATATAATTAAAAACACTAACAATCAAATACAACAAAATATTTTTGATTTGTTGTTGATTCATTGTCATGGATATTAACTTCTCATACGACTCTGATGTTGATATATTTTTTCAGTTTAAATCTATTTTTAGTTTTGAAAAACGATTTCAGAAAAAATATAATACATCACTGGTCATGAAAGTGTCTCTGCTTGACTCGGAGGCTTTAAAGAGATACTCGGATGCTACGCATCCTCGTACTCTTCAATAAGCCTCCTCTTCTGCAAAGTTTCACTTTCATGACTTGTAATGTAATACACTATTTTCTTTGTATTATATTGGTTTGAGTTTCTTTTTTTCTTGACTTTTAACTTTAAGCATATTACATATTTAAAAATGTTAAATTTATGATTTTAAATATTGTTTCGTAGCGCATTTTTTTTTCTTAAGCTGGTTAGTGGTACTTTTTTTGTAAATTGGTATTTACTGTATTTTATTATGTGTGTTTTTTTTATTTTCCTGTTAACACTCTTGTGATTTTTTTTCGTATTCATTGAGAAAAAATAAGCATTTTTACTCTTATTATATTTTTCTATCTGACACCATTTTCAATGAAAGAAAATGATAAACTTTGAAAAATGGCAAATTGTTCTCAATTTTGCTGGAAATTGAAGCAGTCTAGGAAAAAACGCAGAGGATAAAATTTATGTATTTTTGACGAAGAATGGAAGGCATTCAAAAATTAATAAGATTTCTTTTTCTAATTCTTTAAACTGTTTAGATTTTTTTTGAACTGGCTATGTATTTATCCTGTTTTAGCGGTCAAATCTATTTTTAAAATATAGCTAGGTCAAATTTTTATATAGGAACCATGTGACATTCGAAAGTAGAGGTTTCAAGCTTTAAAATGAGCCCCCGCAAAACTTTCTAAGTTTCGCCAATTTCTGGACCTAGCAGGTGGTTGAGTTCAGAAAGAATGAACCATATACTAATTATTTTTAAATGAAAAATTTATTATCAATTATTATTTTTGAATAATTTATAATAATGAATGTATAAAATGAATAAATTTGAATAATTCAAATAATTGAAATAATAACTGTTTTGTTTATGTTTGTTATTTTACTTGATAACTGATGTTTTTATACATGGCCTTTATTTGTTTTATATTATTTAGTAATCTTTTTTGCTGAAATCGTTAGTGAAAGAAACGAAATAATAAGTATAAAGTATAAGATAAAGTATGAGAGCACTAACGATCCCTAATATACTAAAGCCAATTAATATTTCTAGCAATTAAGATTGTTCAATTACTATAAGTATTATTAATAAGTTGCTTACATATAATTAATGCATTTTGTTAAAATCAATTTTTGTATACACAGTTATAGTTTGGCTCCCAGAAATTGGTTTTTGTGACCGGTATTTCACATTAATAGTGATTATTCCAACAAAGAACTGTTATAGGATTACTCAGCTTACTGCTTAAAGCCTTAAATAAAAGGATACTTTGAACTCGAATGTTATCAGGTAAGTATTTAGGACATTTTAAGGTATATAACTTTAAATTTTTAAAAACTCCATTTATTAAGACATAAAAAAGAAAGTTATAAATATAAAAATCGTTATAATAATCGTCGAAATATAAATCGTTTCTATCTATCTTCAATTGTTTCTATTCCGTCATACTTAAATTATATTACCCCAAAAAAGAAAAGAAGACGGCCCTGAAGATAATTTAACAATAGTTGTTACTGTCGGTACTTGACTCTAAAGATATTTTAACAAAAGGTATTACTGCCGGTACTTGAATCTCAGAGCTATAAAAAGCAATTCCTGCAGGCCCGACTATACCTATTAATTATGTGAAGTAGGTACTCTTAAAAGATGTTTAAAAAGTATTTGTCATATATTTAATTTATGATTTTAGAAAGAAATTAGTGTGTGCATTTGTAATAAAGTTTTTTATAATTATGTCATAATAATATCCACATTTCTGAAAAAATAAACTTTAGTGCCTTGGAATACAAAGAAGCAAACTGTGTATATTTGGAAATTGTATATATAAAAAAAAATCTGTTCTTTTCAATTAAAATCTGCTTATATGTACAGCGCAGACTCGTTGATCCGAATCTACTTTAATCGGAATACCACTATAATCCGGACCAGCAATTTATTTACATTGCTTACATTGTAATCCGGATTTAAGGTTTTGATAATCCGAACTTCAGAATTAATTGTTTTTATTCGTCAAGTTTTGTTTATAGTAACGAATGCGATGGGTATTCAGATGTGTAATTTGATACACAATTACCGTTGTAGATAAGATAAATAAGATTTACATTACATATGATACATTTCATATAAAGTAGCAAATCGATTTTCGGCATAATTAATATTTAATTGATCGTAAGGATATCTTTCCGTTTTTAAATATACCGTCACGTTTTGAATATCACAGGCGTCGAATGCGCTCATATCTTTCTGCAACTGACCATCAGGATCAGTTTGACACCCTATGATAACGTAACGGGGAGTTTCCAGAGTGGTCGATGTTTTAATAGACCAACTGTGCTTATCCGTTTGCTGTACAACGGGATAAATATGTGTTTCCCAGCTTCTAAATGCCACTTGAGTGTCAATATTTTTCCCAATATATTTTGTTAATGATAATTCTTCCGCCAATCCTGGTTGAATATGTGGAACTTTCCAATATATTTTTTGCAAGTTAACCTTAAGCTTTTCATTAGCATCGGTGGATATTAAAGCATCGACATCAGAATTGCTTCTAATTAATACCAATTCTTGACGAATATTTACCGAATCTCACTAAAAAGATGTGCAATACCATTGTTTATAAATTTACCACTCATACTATACTTAATTCAAGTATAGCAAAAATATACTGTTACAGTATGTCTTTGATACGAAATTGATTTATGTAGTTATTAGTGCACGAAAAAATCTATGGTTATGATTTGGTGGGATCTCAGCTACCATGGGCTCACAAACAACATAGGCTCGAACTAGGGTTTCTGGGTCTCGACAATTTTGCTATTCCCGGGACTCGAGACTTGTTTTTCCGGAAGTCCCGGGAATTCCCGGAAATCCCGGCTACTATTTTCACATAAATACCTAACACAAAAATCCAAATATTCATTTTTAAAATTGCTTTAATTAATCCTCTAATCACTTTCTTCTAGAAGTTCTCATTGGAAAGTAACTGAAAGTATTTAATGAAAAGCACGGCAGTACATAAATAAATTCTTATATCATAAAATTTACTTTTTCTCTCTCTTTTATGCCAAAACCTTTCCTGTTTAGTGTTCTATTGTTTGTCGGTAAGTCTTAAGTTATTCATAGATTTTTTAAGGAAATTTTTTCTTGAATATGAACACCATAAATATTATTAGCAATAGTTCAAATTGATATTCCATCTTCTGCGACCTATTGAGATACATACAATATCACTCAAATTAATTGTTTTGCAAAATTTTAAAATTGATTGTTAATTTTTAAGACTTTTTTAGGTACAAGGTGCAATATCTTCTTCACTATTTTTTTTCAATGCGATCTGTGCATGCATTCTAAATTCTGCATGCGGTCTCTAGAATTCCAACCTTACACGAAATTTGTTTGAGGTAATAATTACATTGGGCCGTTTTGGCATTTTTTAAACAATTTCAAACTACGATTTGGTTTATTGTTATCTTAAAGCTAAGCAGAAAACATTTTATTTTTAAATTTAATAGGTAAAAGTAAATAAAAGTCAGATGAAGCAAATTCAGAAATCTAGTAAATGCGCAATTAATTATGAAAGCAAACTATTGTCATTACAAAAACTTATACTAAAAAACTTATTATAAAAATTTTCTTGGAACCCTTTACCTATTGAAAACGACCGGTTCATACTTCAATATAAATTTTTAAGTAAAAACATTCTGTTTATTAGCCTTTAAGAAGAATACTTTATCTGTTTATAAATAAGAGAGAGAATTCCGGATGGAGACCCTTTTTGAATATAATTGAATAGAAACTGCAAGTTCACCTATAAAGAATGCTCTGACGAGGCACCATACCTAACTGTACTATCTTACTGAAACTAATCCCTTTACCTTTATTGACTGCTTACAGACAGGTTGTGAATAATTTGTAGGTGTTTGTGACTGTTTAGTACTTTTAAAGAAACTGGTTAAGAAAGACATACGTTCGCAAAGCAACACTCTTGTTCAGTATTATCTTTTTTAACTAATAATATTTTGCTCAAGTAATTGAAACAAATAAAATCCTAATTCTAAAGTAAGAATTTTAATTGAACACCTTGTATACAAAAGTCCCGTGTCTCGAATGATTTTTCCCGAGACTCGAGACAAGAAAAAATAGAGAATTTCCCGAATCAGAAACCTTAGCTCGAACCTGGTTTGAAGGCAACATACGCGACTTCAGGTGTGAGGATTGCCCCCAGGAAGTGCAAACCGGAATTTAATGGATTACTAATTATGGCTCCTTCTAGAGAGTATAAGTTGCCCTTAAAGACAACAAACTATTGACTAACTAAAAAATATTTTGGTGATGCAGTGGACAATTTTACAATGCATGAAGTGCGTGCTGCAATAGATGAGTGGCCAGATTGGCTCAAGGCCAGTGTGAAGGCTCTCGAATAATTGCTTTGTATTTTATTTCAAGATAATCGACTAATAAAATCGTGTTGAGTATATAAAAACCTGCGTAACAATACTTAATTAGACTATTAGGTAAGATAAGTCATTTCGCATAATCGCAGTTCATAACAAATGACTGACTGCTATTGAAGTAAGCTTCAGAAACACAATCTGCTATAACCTTGTTTGTGCAAATTTATTTTCTCATACTTTAAAATCCACACTAAGTGATCCTATCAATAAAACAATTAGTACACTGATGGGTATAAAAAAGGAAGATGCCAGTGCTGTATGATATGTGCAGTGTACATTCCCCGCAATAGCCAATCTCTGAGAATTAAACTCCTGACATACTCCTCCGTATATGTATACTGCTAAAGCAATAGCCATTCAAAAGACAATTATTTAGTTGGAGAGGAAAATAATTGATATCAGGCAGAGACTGTAACGGACTCAAAATCTTTGCATAATGATTTAAGTAATGTTAACCTAACCATAAAAGCTGTAGTCTCTTAAATAATATTAAAAGTAAAATAACGGATAAAGATATCACATTTATTTGTCTAAAGGGTTGTTAGGAAATAATATTCAATTTTCAGTAAATATGGCTCATTTATTTTCATTCAATCAAAAAACTATTTTCAAAATAATAAGTAATTATTTAGATAAAGGTATATATTATTTAGATAAATACATATTTGTGCGAGTTATAGGGGATGTTATTTTTAACAACAACCACGGAAAAATGTTTATGAAGTTGTCGATACCAACTGCTTATCTGACCATCTGACAGCACGCTGAAATGTACTTTAGGCTTTATCGACGAAAAAGATTCGCTCTCCAGTTCCGAGGCCGCCTGAGTAATAGTTGGACTCTTCACAACATACAAAGCGTATTAAATATAATTGCTTTGTCAAGTATGATGGATCTGTCGTTCGCCGACAACACTATCAAACCTAATCTAGATTTTTAATCATCGTATAAACAAAAATAATTATTTAAATTTAATCATTAAGATAAATACTAATTATTTAATTATCACTTACATCACATTATACATGCAAATCCGTATAGAAGAATTTTTCACCTTGACTGGAGATCGAATCCAGATTTCGCTCTGTATTTACCCTAAATTTAAATTTTCATAAATCTCGATTAATTTGAAACTTAGTATAACCAAAATATCAATCTTGGATATCTTAAGTTTCATTTTAATAAAACTTCAATCTTTAAAACTCGTTCAACGAATTAAATTAGAGTATTTCATTTTTTGACATTTTGTCATCATAAAAATTGTCTTTTTATAGAAGTCCCTTCACATTCCGAAAAATTCGTTATTATATGTTAGTTTCATTTGACGTTAAAAGCCTTTTTACGTCGATACTAGTTAAGGAATTAATGGTTATCTTAGATGATTGGATTAGTAAAACGAACTACCATAAACTTTATTAGCAGAAATGTTTATGCATGCATTTGAAAGTAGATTATTTGGTACTAATAGCATCCATTTAGATAAGATTCATTATTGGGCGAGATATGTAGTAGATGACATATTTTGCATATATAGAAAGGATCGAAGAGGCAATTATTACATATTCTAACCTTTATAAACTCTTTTAACCCAAAAATTCAATTCACAACGGAATTAAAAGAAAATAACATACTCAAGTTCATGGATATAGAGGTTGTTAAACGTGTTAATTGCTGAAAATTCTTCGTGTACAGAAAACCCTCGCGTACGGATATAGTAGTACATGCTGATTCTAATCCACCCCGGAATATCAAATTTTAGTTTAGTTCACTGTTTGGAAACGTTTCCAATGGATGAAGAAAATTATGAGAAGGAGTTAAAAATTACTAAACAGATAGACAACCTAATTGACGGTATGATTTCAAAAAAAGAAAAAAATTGTAAGCAAAACTTTTTATAACGCCAACCCTAAAGTTAAAGAAATGTATAAATTCATCAACTATATTTCCCATGCCAGTGATATGATAGTAAACAAGCTTAGGAAAACAAATTATAATATAATTTGTGCCAATAAAAATAATAAGTATTAATTAACAATAAAAATCTACTGGAAACGACGAATAAATCGGGCGTGTATATTTAATTTATTGTCAAGACTGCGAAGCATTTTATATCGGGAAAAGTGGGAGAAACATAAAGAAAAGTCTAGCGGAACACAAACGCGATATTTTGTATAATAAGAAATTGTCTGGAATAGCCACCCATTGTATAAATAATCATATCGTAGGCGTAGATAGAGTAGACTTATTGCATGTACAAAAGAAAAAGGTTAGGTTTGTTAGAGCAATTGGAAATTTAAAAATCCTACAATAACAATGGATTTATTGTGACCAAACAAGTTTCATGAACACCTTCTTGATAGATTTGTTGGGATTTTTAAAAAGGTCGAGTCGGATATGTAGTTAGAAGCTGAAGAGCAACTCTTGAAAAAGGTTTAACAGGCCGAAACATGTGTAGAGTATTCTGCATAATTTATGGAAACATTTAAATACAACAGTTTTTCTTAAAACTATTATAAAAATTGCAGCACTCTTTGGGCCAATTTCTACTTCTTGAAGATTTTCTATTTATCTTAAAAAACCAATAGATGAGTTTTGACATACGTGGCGTTCATCAAAGAAGTTTCTATCTTGACTCAAAAAGAAGAAATTTTAGTTCTGGCGTACTATCCGTTGCAAATTACTCAGTCAAACATAATCTAGTCCGCCAATGCCAATGTGGTCAATTCTTAATCGGCATAGATCAACCGACAATTCCCAAGGAACACAGTGTCATCTAATAAACATTTACTTAACATCTAGCATATATGTCTATCGACTGTATTTTCTAGATGCATTGTAGACCACTAAATGTCCGCAACTTAGATTGTATATACGACGTCTAAGTTATACTATTTTTAGATGTTCTAATAAGACTGCAAATCTGCAGCTGCTTAGGACCTATATCTGATGTCTAAGCTATACTACTTTTAGATATTGTAATAGACTACAAATTTGCATTTGCGTAGACGGAATATCTGACGTCTAAGTTATACTATTTTTAGATGTTCTAATAGACTACAAATTTGCATTTGCGTAGACGGAATATCCGACGTCTAACTTATACTATTTTTAGATGTTCTAATAGACTACAAATTTGCATTTGCATAGACGGTATATCAGACATCATGTTAAAAATAATACGTACAATAATCTGTATAATTTTTATTAAAAAAGTCAAATGGAATCTTAACAGTACTCAATACTTATAAAATACATCAAATTGTGTTTGATTTTTTTGGTGTCGTCTCACGGTTCCACCTCCTAGTATAGCCAGTCTGTTTTTCTGTAAATTAAATATTTCTTATTAGAGTATAAAATAAGAATTTTTTACAATCTCAAATATAGAGAGGGTGTTCAAAAAGTAAATATTATTGATATAATAATAACACTTACCTTAGCAAGTTTACAACAATAACTTTTTGCTGTTATATTATAAATGCAAAAACTAGATACCCAAAGCAGCAGAGATACTTCTGGTAGTTCTACAAACGAACTGAGTACCGAACAATAACGGTAATTCAACAATAACTACCCCCTGCCCCCATCCAAAGTTTACGAACAGGCCGCATGGCCATCACGTGGGTGCAGGTTTGCAATACTGGGAGTTTATTGAGAAAGGACATGTCCTTTCTGATTATGTTTATTATTAGAATGTTATTGTTATTTCAATATGAATACAAGTAAAAATACAAACAGGTACCGACAGGCAAATGCCGAGGAGCCGGGGTCGGAAGACCCTGATCTTTTCCAGGAAAAATACTAATCTCCAAACGTCCCTCAGGCAAGGTTAATTGAAAATGTTTGGTGCATGTATGATAATTAAAGTTTGAAAAGACTTCCGCCAACAGAAATATTATTTCTGTTATTTTTACTGGAGGCGATTGGAGTGTCAAAATTCTTACTTTAGATAACATTAAAAAAAATAAAATTGAAAAATAAAGATTATCATTATTTATGGAACCATTTTTAAGCAAGGGTAGACTTTTTATCAGGATTATTTTAAGCATAATTAACAAATTTTTGAAAATTCTAGATAATGTCTAATACATGTCTAAAATATATAGCTTTATAGACCAATAAAGTAGCATGTTTAAACTACATCTATTAAATGTAAGACAATAGACTCAGTTCGGATTCATCTAAGTTAGATTGTAAATAGATGGTATATATTTTAGCATGTGTTTTCGGTCACAAAGTTACATCAATTAAACACATTTCAGATAACATTAAAAAAAAATTTTTTTTATGAAGAATTAACATTATTTTCCTTAACAAACTATTTTTAAGCAAGAGGCTAATCAGGTTAATTTAAAGCATAATAACACCTTTTTGAAAATTATAGA
The DNA here is from genome assembly GCA_929113105.1 of Agrypnus murinus. Taxonomy (NCBI): domain Eukaryota; kingdom Metazoa; phylum Arthropoda; class Insecta; order Coleoptera; family Elateridae; genus Agrypnus; species Agrypnus murinus. The sequence goes on along the minus strand of OV816029.1, from coordinate 22,703,984 downwards.
TAATGTCTATTACATGTCTAAAAGATATAGCGTTATAGACAGAATAAATTACTGTGCCTAAACTACATCTATTAGATGTAAGATAGTAGATGTAGATGGAATTTAGATGAGGTAGATGGTAGATTATAGTAGATACAAGAAGAGATGTAAAAAATAGAATGCAACAGCAGTTGTAATAGCAAATATTTGCTGCAGTCAAAAATAAAACAAAATAATAAGATATAAAATTTTGGTTTTATTAAATATTTAATTTTATGTCATTATTTAAACTTTAAAGCTTTCAAATTATCATTATTAACAACTTTTTATTAATAAAAAGATTGAATCTGCGATTTTTAATTATAAAAATGAATAATTCTTTTGTTTTCGTTTAGATTCTCGAAGTATCAGATACAATCTTTTTGTTTTTTTAACATTTAAAAAAATAAGTTATAAACTTAGAATTATCTTAAAAGCTAGTTAAAACACATTTTAAAGATATTTTATAATTTTCTGAATTTCTTTACATAAAATAAAGCACCTTCTGAATAAATAATTACACTATAACTGTATAGAAATACAACAATATTAATTAATAGATTAATTATGCAATATAGTGTATTCTCTTTTCTCTTTTCTTTGTACTTTTATAATATACTGATCAAAAATTAAAGTTACATTTTTTTAATGAAATTAAGTGATAATGAATTTTACAATTTTATATTCTTTTTTCTTTGTTGATATTTTAATTATTTTTTTATAGTTAATGTAAATATGTTAGTTAAGGAACAAGTGCTATAAAAAGAACGTTGAAAACTTCTCTTCTGATCTGATTAAATGTAAATGTATACAATAAAAAATTAAATTAAAATCTTATCACAACTTAATTAATACCAATTAACACATTTAACGCCATAATACTTATTGCATTTAACAAAAACGCTGACATTCTTTAAAGAAATCCATTAGAAGGGGTAACTAACAGTCTTTTTGTATAAAAGTTCTATAATTTATACATTTTCATAGATTATTATTATATATATATATATATATATATATATATATATATATATATATATATATATATATATATATATATAAATTACAGAATCGAAATGAATTATATATATTTTTACATATATTATTATGGCAACAATAATTATAAATAAAATAATATTCTGTATATAATATCATCAATGTATGTATAAAAGACTAGAATCCTTTGAATTAGAATTCCCTGTTATAAACTAAATAATGATAGTGATTTTTTGTACCTGTTATTATTAATAACATTATAAGAACTGCTCAATTATATCTCTTATAGTTAAAATTGAAACCGTTTTAGCATACGTATTTAAATACAAGAAAAGGTCATTTTAACAAATACTATACAAAATAGCAAGAATCAATCTTTACTAACTACTATCTACAGTAGATAAGACTGCTATTTATAAGTTATAATTTAAAATTAATTCACAGTATAAATAAATTTAAAAAAACTAAACGTATCACATAAAAATTGAGCAGCCTCTTCAAATGATACTACATAATAAAGATTTTATATAAAGTCTTATATGATAGTTAAAGTCATTTTCTTTAAGTGCACGTAATCAGTACAATTGATTATTATTGTCTTGCCCTGTTCTATTTCATTAGTGTTTGCTTAAGATGACGTATAGAGATGCACTATTATAGTAATGATACTAAGTGAATTCAAAAACGAATTCAATTAAGTTTTTGTCACAAAAGTGACGAATACATTTTTAATTAAGAAAGTACAATTTAACCTCTTTGACTATTTTGAATTAACGTATTTATACTTTGCATTGTACCAGAAACCAGAGCAAATATAGCGAAAATGCTTAAAAGTACGTTTTTAATCAGTTTCCATTTCATGAAACCTAGATTTCCATCCCAGCAGAACACAGTTTCTACTACAGATGGTACTAGAAGACCCAGGCTTGAGAAGCAAATAGAACCAACTAAACCAATAATTGGTTCCAAATCAGGTACTGCTGCAGCTACTGCTACTGTTCCACCAACAAATAAGCAACGCATTGTGATTTGAACTACCTGTTTCGCTGTATTACTATCTACTCGGTGGCTGACGGCTTTCCTCCAGATGATATCCATTGGTACGTACATTTGTAAATTGTAAGTAAAGAACACAGACAATGCAATAAGAAGCTTTACAATTTGAGCTTTTCTAAAAATAAAATAAAATTATAAATAATACAAGTGATAAAAATAAAACTAAAGTAACCACTTACATTTCCTTAACTGGAAGATTAAGCGTGACACTTCCTTCAGTCTTGTCTCCATATTTCAAATAACCAAAGAATCCAATAACAGCATAGAGAACAACAACAATACTCATCGCAGTATTTAATACGCCAGGACATCCCAAGAAATATTTAGGTTTTTCCATGTTGTTCTCGACTGGCATCACAACTCCAATACCTTCCATAGCAAAGATAACGGTACTGAAGAATAATGGAAGTTGAGCAAAGGTTGAGAACATGTCGCGTTCTGATGGATCGGGTATGTCTTCGAATAAGTAGTAAAGTGTTATTGCGAATGATACAACCATGAATATATTAGCTAAGAATGAGAACGGTACTAGATGTTTCAACTCTCGAACTTGAACTGTAAAGAGTAGTGGAATCATTACGAATGCCATCCACGTGTATACATTGAATTCTGAGTCTGGGAACCAATAGTCGAATAACTGAAACAAAATAATTTTATAAACTTTATAATTTATTCACTTCATAAAAGTGTAACTTTTTCATGAATAATTATAATATCTCAGTAAATATGAATCATATGAAGATAGTTGCCAAATATTCGCAAATCTACATGAGTTATGGAAAAGTTCCTTTAGCAAACTCATAACTAACCTAGGTTAGATTAGATTGTAAACTGCCAGACAAATTAAGTAAGACTCGAGAAGTAGTGGAATTTCGACGGTTTTATTTGAATTAGGAACAAAATAAATTAGTCATAAATATAAATTATAAAAAAAATATTAGCTATAATGACGCTAAGTAGTTGAAATATTTATAATATTATTCCTTTAGATGATTTAATTTCACATTAAACGCCGAAAAAAGCAGTAGATGTGATTTTTCTTTTTTAGTTTGCAGCTTTCTAGGTGATTTTCTAACAAAACATGTTTTTAATTAAATAAGATCCTAATTTTATTTATTAATATTAAAAACCAAAAATGCACAAGATGTAACTACACGAAAAGGTAAGTAAGATTGATTATAAAAGCAAAACCAGTTTGGTTTAGCGCTAAAAGCACCGCATTTCTGTGCAATTGATCACTGGTTTAAATCCCGATATTGTGTTGCCCCATATATCTATTTTTAAATTAATTTACGCCCTAAAAAGAAATTGAATTTTAAAAATTTTATTAATTTGAAAAGGAATCATCTAAATATATAATATTATAAATTATTTCATTTACTTAGCGTCATTATAGTATATATTTTTTTTTATAATTTCAGTATTTATGACTAATTTATTTTGTTCCTAATTCAAAGCCAGCGAATTTGAAGAAATTTTATAAAAAATACTTCCAAGTTCAGTTAGGCAACCCAACAATCACTTGTGAGCGCAGTTGATTTCTACCTGCCTATACTAGTCACATTTAATCTGTCTGGCAGTTTACGTTTAAGGATAAATAAAGAAAAATAGCAAGGTGGCTTAGCGGCGTAACGATTGAGGTAGCGGGTTCGAATCCCTTTAACCCAAACTGTTTGTGAGTTTTCAGTGAATTAAATTAAATTTTGAATTATTGTGCCTGGGTATGATTAATTAATCCGTAGAGTCTAATAGATATTTAATAGCAAATATAAAAAGAATATATCGTACTCATTAAACAAAACAAAATGAAAATTATGTTCGACCTAATATTTAGGTCAAGATTTCAAAAGCGTCTTCAGACTGTAGTATGTAGTTATAAAATTTTTAAAACCTTGCTCAGTCGTTTATTAGAAACCTATTTGAAAATGTTTGTAAAGGTGCATTTTATCATCCATATAATCTATTTCTAGTAGTGCTTTTTGTTGATTACAGAATATTAAAATTTCTGTAAAAATAAATTTCTCTATTTAAAATAATCCAAGCACTCAAAGGAAACAATATCAGCCAGAAAAAAGTCTAACAATACATCAAACAACAATAAATAAGCAATTTATTTGAATCGTCAATTAATAAATGATGCTGGTGGTTTCGATCCACCCTTCTATTTTTATTAAAACATTATAACCAACAATACTACATCAATGACTACAATAATAATGCATCATTTTAGATGTTTATCAATATTATTTACATGTTGACACACATTTTCAAGCTCACCATTGTGTGAATAACATTATACCATTAACAATCGAAGCTATTGGCTTTTAATATTATTAATAGAAGAGTTTCATTCCTTTTTATTAGGCATCTTACTTAAAAACAACTTTTTAACTGGAATGCCAACTAAAAATTTAAATAAATACAAAAAGTGTATGTCACTGAACCTGGTATGTTGGCAAAAAAATGTTTACTCTACTCACAAACCGTAAGAATTTGCAGGCTGTGCTATTTTAGGCTGAATATATTAGTTTAAATAATGCGGTGTCTTGTGTTGTTAGTATATTATTATTAATTGATTCTTTTTTAACTGCTATATAGTTATAGATCTTCTTACCTGTTTTAATGATTCTGCAATGAAGACGATATACACGCAATTACCCATGAAATATGTTATCAACAAAGCGACGTCTACAAAGACTCTGAAAAATAAAAATGTGTTTTGTTAAAAATTTGTTAACAAAATGTATTAAGCTGAAAATATATTAAAAAGGCATTTATCAAAATAAGGCAATAATATGAATATGCAGGACATCAGTACAATACATAAACATTCGCTGTATATGGTGCATATTTAATCACAGCTTCCAACAACTTTTGTATGCCTATCATTTAGTGATTCTTACGACTTTGAATGCTGAGGTCAGACATAGAATCAGATGATTTGGGCTATGGCAAAATTAGGGAATTTCCAATAAAAGAAAACAAACACGATCGAGATAAAACTAGTACTAATCACTCTTTATTCCTACTGAAGCTGGAGCTTGCAGGATCTATGGACGTCTTTTTGTTTAACCTCAAGTTGCTTGCTACGTAGGGAAAAACCTTGTGTAAATTCGTCAAGAAAAAAACTAGTAAAAAGTGGTTTGACGAAAATTTTAAAGAGTTTCTTTTCTGACACTATTTTTATGGACAGTTAAACTATACAAAAGCTAATGTTCAATAAAAAGGAGTTTAAGATGATGTAATGAAACTACACAAATATGGATGAATAATATTTTGATAAATTACCAGTTTTCATCTTAGTTTGTTATATATATATATATATTGGTTGTTATATGTCAGCTGTACTAACGTATTGATATATTTATTGGCTTTACTAATGTCTTTTATAATGTCAGTTTCAGAAACCGCTAGTAAGAAATTTGAATTAACTTTCGAAATGAGTAGAAAAAGAAGTGTATGCAGAAGAAGAATTAAAAAGTAGGAGTAATTAATAATGAAAAACAACAAAAAAAACTAAAAACATTAAAGAAGAAATACGTTTGACTACAGCTACCATAATCAAATGCAGGGCGCGCTCGACTTCGCATTCAAAAAGCCGAGTTCTAATCCCAGTAAGGGTAAATTCTTTTTATAAATGTTTAATATGTTTTATAAAAAAACAATTTTTTTATAAATATAATATTTATAAAAATAAATAATTACATAAAAGTATCCCTTAATTTTATAGTCATTGTTTAAGGACAGTCGGTATGTTAAATGAAAATACATAAAAATTCATAAAACTTTTGTAAAATGTTCTTCAACACAAATAAGAATTTTATTTTGACATTAAACTGTTAAAGACTGGTAAAACTTTGAGAAAATCGATTTTAAAAATTGAATTTTTACGAAATTTAACATAAGCTTTTATAGGAGCTTTAAATAATGCTATAAAAGCCTGAAAAACACTAAATTTTATCCAAAATTAATCTAATAAACATATTACAATAATTGTAATTCTATTGAAAAATTTGATTACCAGGTAAATACTTGACAACATCGCTTATAACTCAGCGGTATAGGTATATTTAGTGACCTATCACATTTGTATAAGAAGGAGCGTGCAAATATATCAAATTTTTTAAATGTTAAAAATAAAAATTATTTTATTTTATAAAAACTAAAAAATTATTTTTTAACATATTTATTATTCGCAAATTATATTTTTTAAATAATAAGATAATCTAAACCCATATGAATAATGTAGCATGCTTTTTATGTTGTATCAAATTAAATTTTAATTTTTTGTGATTTTAAATACAAAATACTATTATATTGCATGCTTTTTATTTTATAATATTTTATAGCAAAATACATTTTATTTATTCTTTATTTAAAACACACAATACTTATGCACACTGTTAGCGATTTAATTTAACTTTGAATTTAACTTTGTACAAATTTCTCTTTCCATTTATCTTTATTTACAGGTCTACGGACATTTATAAATTATGGCTTTAACAACACATCTTTTCTGTTATAATACATTACGATCGGCAACAAAAATGCAGACTAATAGTTTTTTGTATAATTCTGTGTGTTTGTGCAGTTGTAAGATTTTTTGTTTTTTCCCCTCACTGTACTTCATCACTTCCAAATCTTAGCGACCGTTCTTAAACTATGTATATTTATGTTAATTGAAAATAAAACTTGAAAATATATAATTATACATATTATATTTAGAAAAAAATTGTTTATTCATAAAACATATTTAAATATTTATTTAAAGAAATTACCCGAACTGGAATTAGAACTTGGGTTTTGTAAGTACAAATCTAGCGTGTCCGGCATTCGGCTATGGTGGTGCTACATTATGACTTGTATTTATTTGTAATTTTATTGTAGACTATATTTTGTGAAGTTATTTGTATATGAATCATCTCAACAGAAAAAATGTTTTAATATATTTATAAAATATATTAAATATTTCATAATTTTATTTAAAAAACAATATCGGGCGTATGCCTCTAGAGTAGATGGAACCTAGTGTGGTATTTAGACTCTTTGACACCAATAATAACTAAAAATCCAAATAAAATTGATTTCTAATTATTCGTATCCTGATCTGATTAATTCATCTATTAAAATGAAACAAAAAGCAAAGTGAAGTATGATTAATAAGCTACTGTCGTGTTTTCGATTTTTTTTTCAGAAGATAATATTTAGTTTTTTCCATAAAAAATACTGTTTCCTCAAATTCGAAAAAGCAATAGAATGGACTTTCCGCTTTATTTTGGTTCAAGCAGGATGTGAACCTTTTAAGAAAAAACTGAATGAGAAGTATAGAGCGAAAAGCATTTTAGTGATCATAAATTCCTACATAGTGTAGACCCTTAATAATTAATAAATATTATTTTTATATTTAATAAAAATATATAATCATTTGGGTTAACAGGTAATAAAATATTATTTAATATCAATTTTATTTATTGGTAATAATCCGAAGTAGTAGGCGATGTATGTGAGAATAATCAAACATATAATATAGTAGCAATAAAATTATTATTATTAATACAAATTATTGTTAGCAGAAACTTTGGACGAAATCGCAATTCGTAAATCGTAAATTTAGAAGTTCAATTGGGATCATGGAGGTATGTAGATGTAGATGCATCCTTTTCTCTATTGCTGAAATCATGTGGTATATAACAAAATGTGATCCGACTATTAGAAAGCAGTCAGAAATTAAAAATAATAAATACAAGAAAAAGACAACCAAGATTAAAAACTAAAGGATGCATTGAAGAGAGCAAACTGCCATTAGTGGGTTAGGTTAAGCCAAACCACATTAAGTAAGGTTAAGGCACATTAATAAAAACCCAATTTAAAATAAGTAACATAGACAACTTTTATAAATTACGACATAAACATTTTTTGTAACATTCTTTTTTCTTAATGCATTCCTTCCATAATATAGTTAGTTTCTCGCGTGCGTTTTAATTTCGCGTAAATAACGAAGGTTCAAGATCGCAGGTGTTAATTTGTAAAACATTCTAAATATGCACACACACACAACAGCATTCTATTTACAAACACGAATCACAATCGTATGCCAGGTCATGGTCATTTTGTAGATGCAAGGTTACAATCAGACCCATCCATTGCCACTAGACTTCCTGTGTGTCATCTTTTTTGGAATATTTCTAAAAACGGATATAAATTGTTATTTCCTGTGCATCCGGGAAATTCTTTCAAAGCTGAAAATTGAATACCGAAAACATATAAATTATGTAGATACAAGGTTTTGTAAATACATAGCTGTGTGCGTTTTGGGACCAATTCCTTTTGCATGCTAAAAAGTAAATCACTGATTCTCATACAGGCGTGAAATTTAGACAAAAATTGTAAATTAATTGTGTAAATAATTTAAAAAATAATAAAATGAAAAAATTCTAATGTGTAATTACTTAGATTAGATTAGTTAAGTCTAATTAAAAAGCAGAGATAAAGTTGTTTAATAAATATTATTATTAAGATGATGATATCAAAAGTAAAATTATAAAAGGTCATTATAGTATCGGTTATTAAATAAATACTACATACAATTATTATATTTAATAATTAAAACATTATCATACAATCTTCATGGTCATTGTTTACAGTAAGCCGTGATTGCTGTTAAATAAAGAATGATTCAATTAGTACTCTTTTTGAAGTAAATAAAAGAGTATTGCGTAAATTAATGTCAAAACAGGAAATACAAATTTTAAACAATTTATTAATTGCACATACTAAGATACTGCAATTATTTCATAATTTGTAACTAATTGTAATGCTAAATTATGCAGGTACAATTTCGACCTTTATTAAAATTTTCATTGATCAAACGTGATAACAAATCAATGCAATATTATTGAATAAGAATCTTATACGTGACCAATGCAGTTGCATTGAAAAGTTTTCCTCAATAACCTTTACTCTTATGGTGTACCATTAAGTGAATTTTTAATTATTATTATGTATTATGAATTTATGTGTGTGTTAATTGGTGTTACTATTATTATTGTAATTTAAATGTTGAACGCTAATAAATAAATAAAATATATGTATTGAATAATAAGAAGAACAAAATAAAAAATATTTATGCAAATACATATCATAATTTTTCTAATTTCTATAATTGATTATAATTGACCTCTCGTGGCATTAAGTTAGAATTTGTAATTTCCGGAAACGTATGTACAACCTTCATTATTTACAGTTAATAATAGAAAATAAACATTTTTTATTTAAATTAATCACGAATATTCTCGTTTTCATATACTGTATGAAAAATGTATCTATGGTGTTATATGTACTATGCTCGAATAAACTACTTTTGTCTTTAGAGAATGGAATCAGATTGATTGAATGAAGAATGTGAAAACGTAAAATAAAGACTCTCACGTTGTTGATGTCATGCTTCTCTATTAAATATACCTTCACCTTCTACGTGACAGAATATAAATGATACCATACATTTAAGTCTTAAGGACAAGGAAATCACAAGAAACTATTATAATAATTATTGGTCAATTTTACGTAATAACAAACAATTCTTGCTATTCTTTAATAGTTATCAGTATCTACTAGATCTGTTAAAAGCAGTTCAGGCCAGTCCTTTAAATATTATCAAAACTGTCGTCAATCTTTTTTATTAAATAGTTAAATCGTTCAGTTAGTTCACTCTATGGTTCTTGCTTTTTTAAAGATATAACAATCATCTATGCCTTGGAGACTCTAAAGTAAGCAGCTTATTAGGGCCGGTATTATAAAACTTTTTACTTACTAGATAAAATTTACTTTGAGAGTAAATTAATTTATTCTATCAATTTGCATATGAAATTGACAGAACAAATGAATTTACTCTCAAAGTAAATTTTATCTAGGAAGTAAAAAGTTTTATAATTAAAGAGATAATAATTTTGATGATTACAAGGGATTTGGATCGAAAAACTAATAAGCGGTGATTTCGAAGTTAGGACACCCGGTATATAATAGAAATCATGACTAGGCACTTACACGCTGTGATTGAAATGGTATCATAAAACTTATAATAAGTATAGCATTCTTATCTACTATACAAATTACTTGTCAATTTAAAGATTTTCTCTTTATCTTCAGATTATAGTAAATCTCTTCATGGATTTTGATTAGGTACATTTAATCTCGTGAATCGTAAATAATTCTCAAACACGTCTGCTTCCAACGACAACTCCTTTTTCTTCAACTCCACATCCTCTAAATATCCGTCTTTATTATCTTTCTCATTGTTCTTTTTCTTGGAGTTGCCCAAGAGCAAAATCTATGCAAGTAGGTCTTTTAATAAGGTATGCAAGAGCTGTTTCAACTTTTTCAAGTGCCGTAGGATCGTACGATGTGTACTATAATGCTACCATTGGTGAAATGTGTAAACGGTCGTGATGCAACGTGATCGTTACACATAAAGTTTTTTCTTCTCTCAAGTATAATTCTTTAAGCCCTGAAGGGGTTAATCTGGCTCGGGCGAGCCTTCTTCTTCTTCTCTTTTCTCTTGAATCAAAAAGGAAGAAGAATTTTACGCGTTCAAGTAGGAATTGCGCAGCAGACTGCTTGGCTTCTATTATGGAACTCGGAAAGTAGTCGACTTTTACTTTGTCGTTATTTTATGTTTACATGCATTCGTATTATGTGTAATTTATATAGCCATTGATACCATTTATTTGCTCAAATTTGTAGTTTTAGAATGTGGAAAAGTTATGTAAGATAATTATAAGAAAGTACATTTTATAAATGGTGCTAATTAAGTATTTCACTAAATTAAGACTAATTATAAATATGCAAACTATCAATTTTGAGTGATTTAAAAATGGACTGTTAATTAATCATTTATTTTGTCAATTTAACTGTACCTTTTAAAAATAATTTTAGAAAAGTTAGATTTTTAATGTTTAAAATCATTAACCTTGTTTCATAATCACAAATTTAAATAAGATGCTGTGTTTAGCTTAAGGTAAAATAGATTAAAATGGACAATTAAAATACTATTACGGTTATCCTAGTGATTTACAATGTCTATCCGTTCTTATTATTATTGAATGCTATACTAATTTTAATTGTGAGAATTAGAAAGAATGTGTGATGATTGGTGAATCATAAATAACAAGTATCGTTAATGTTGATCAATGTCAAAGTATATATTATTAATACAAGTGAAAAATGTCAATTACATATAATATTCAAGCAATTCATGAAATAATATAGGACCTACATTAGTGCAATGTGGCCCTCCTCCTCTTACATAGTTAAATGTATACTTTCACTCGATTTATTAGAAAATATTATTTATATTTTACAAGTATAAATATATTTTTAGTAATGTTTATGTAAATAATGATATCTGGTTAGGTAGAAAGCATTCGTCATTTCCATTATCAATAAAATTGATTCATACTACAAATTCCGGGTCGCCCGTATTTGCCATCTTAATCCGGTTTTTGAACTTGTGTTTGTTTAGTAGACCGCTTATTATAAGCGTTAAGTTTCGAAACAGAACAATGACATTTTAAAACACCCAAGAGAAAATTTATATCGTTTCTACTTCAGAAGTATAAATATTTATTAGTTACCGTTTACATATATAAACATATAAATGAAATTCATAAAAATAAAATTCTTCTAAACTTGTAACTGGTGTAAACTAGTGAAAATTGTCGCCATAACAAATTAATAGTAAATATTCAATTATAGTGCTATAGTTAATACCACAGGGGCGATTATATCGAGCGCACTCAAGCGCAAGGCAGAAATGTTTATTAAATGTTATTCAACTGCAATTTTTAATATCAATCGATTTAGCCATTTTAATAAGTATGTGAATTGTGATATTATACACTCGATTTAACATTTTTGATTTCCATTCATCCAACGAAATGATGCAAATTAGATTTTGTATACGAAGATCGACTCATCTTTGTTTTATCAGAAATCCTAAGAGTGCCAAAGTACAACATATTGTAAAAAACAAAATAGTCCCGTATCCAGCAATTTCGGAAACTGGATATCCCGAATCATAGGAGAATACCTTCGAGTCATATGTAGGTATGGAAAAAAATCTATCGACGTTCATAAGTAAGCAACATACGACGATTAATCTCTAAAAGCTTAAATTATTCATATTTTGTACAGTGGTGAAATTCGACCATGGTGCCAAGAAAATTGAAAGAGACAAATCCGTACTGCTGTTTAAAAAATGCATTGCTTGCTTTGATGCAGTTATTTAACCAAATTATCCCTCAAAATGGCATAAATTTTATGAAACCAAAAAGTGATTATATCCAAAAATCATGTTCAAAATATTTCAAGGTGCATGCTTTTTACGCTCTAATAAGTTTTTAATATCCCTGTAAATAATTACAGTCTCTTTTTTATATTGAAAGTGATTTCACGGTTATGTAGTTATTAGCAAGATTTTAAATTATTCATTGAAGAACTGCAAATCTTATGACGTTATTACTTTAGAAAAATGTTGTCTTGTTACTACTGCACCAATAATGAGTCACTTTTTATGTTTTATTAATTAATACATACATTTACAGTATTAAATAGAACTATAACTAGTATTTAAATACTCTCCCTTAGGCTATTATACTTTTCCGAATTGTTTGAACTTCAAATGTTAATCGATTACTGAGAAATTATTTAAAAACAACAATATTCCTGTATTAATAATATAACAAACTAATAATGTTTTTATTGCTTGTTGCTACTGAAGAATGAAGATAACACGAATTCTTTATAAGGTAAAATACACAAGGACATACATCTAGGAAACTGCCTCTGTTTGTAGATGTAAAAGATGTAAGTCAGGGTCCAATATGGGAGCGTTCTATGCATACATTTTCTGTTCATTGTCCTTCGCATGCTCCATATTAACTATTATAAAGTTCTTTGTACCAAAACGGATGTGCTATACATACATCATATTTTGGTCAGGGTTAACAAACACAATCATCTTTAATAAAATTATCATTATACTTACTTAGCGGCTCCAGAAAATTTCCGTAATGGTTTCGGTCCATATTCGAACGCAGCACCTGAAGTTTCAGCGAACCCCAGACTTGGAATTCTTGACCGTTTGCATATTTCATGAGAGGTCTTCACCTGCAATTATCAATCAAGATGCACCATTTAGTTGGTTTTCAGCAGACCAGTTTGGTTTATATAAAACATGTATAAGTACGATAAGTAATGCATAAGAAGAAAAGGATTAAATTTTGCTTTGTTGTTGTTGTTTGTAGTTGGTTGGAATATTTAAAACCGGCTTCTTACGAATCCCACGCTTTTGAAAATCACAAAAAAGTAGAAATAATTAGATGGCATGTACGTGATTATATGTTCAAGAGTTTATTATTTAATTTTCCACATTGAAAACGATATAAATAAAAGCAAACATGACATGGACAATAATAACTATATTTTAGTATAATTAATAGCAGCACGTTTAAAATTCTTTTAGTTTTTTAAATAGAACTTAATGTACGTATAGTTATGTAGTATACTCAGAAATATAAGAAAACATTTTACAAAAAGAAGTATGACATGAGATTGACGATGCTTTATTAAATAACATTTTAATTGGTATACTCGTTGACTGATTAATCTCCATTTTTTAATTATACACTTATGTACAAAATCATATTGACAACAAATAAGCCATCACGTATCATGGACGAAGTATCACGAAGGCACACTCAATTCAGTTGCTCCTGAAGATCTTAGTTAGGTTGAATCAATGGATCCCTCTCAGTGTTTTTTATCATGGTTGCCCTATAGTACCTTAAAGTTTTAATAAAAAATGTTTTCTTTTCTGTTTCCGAGAATAATGAATAGTTACAGAATCCGTTACCGACATATTGAATAACAATTGAAAAATTATTGCAGCAACGAAAGCAAACCATACTTTGAATAGAATGGATACTTTGACTAACTTTGACCATAACAGATAATTCCGAGTGTAGTTTTATTTAGACTGCTATAAGCAAATTCCGGATATGACGTTTTTTTACTTTTGTAAGGTAGAAGACTGGTACAAAATTACAACGGCTACGTAAAAATCTCTGTTCAATAAGATGCAAGCACAATTAGCTCCCCACTTTTTAACAACTTAAGATTAGTCAAGTCAACAGTAAATTCCCATGAACTATTAAATTGCTACCCAAAGTAGCTCCAACAACGTCTCATTTAATTAGCGAAAGGTTAGAGAAGGTTGCTACTAAATTGAGAAGTAACTAATCGAAATATTAAAAAAGTTGATCGTGTTTCGCTTAGCAAGAACTAACATTCGAATAAGTAAAATTATTTTCAATTTTGATCAAGTAGATGCCGGTATTAAAAGAAGTCTTTCTTTGACAAATAGTCTTTGAAATACTGAAATATGATTTCCATTTTCTATTTTGAACAAGGATACATCTTTATTTATGGTCCGCTAATTTGTTACTCTGATGTGTGAACACCCGGTATATTTCAAAATTAAAAAAAGTTGTTTATTAATTACTTTAATTACATTTAACCTTGAAAAAACTAAATCTTTTGTTAATACAAAAAGAGTTAACCAAGAGCGTACTTGGTAAGTCTCTATTGATGCGGAAAAATGAAACATTGCCTAAAAAGATATAATAGAAAAAGTGTTTCTATTTTACTTTCACCTAAAATATTCAAAACACGAGTCACCATAATAACAAATTTTAAACAAAAATGTTTCTGATTATGTAACGTTAACTAATAATGATTTAGCTCATCAAGTTTGATACTGACTCAGTTTTTTAAAGAGTTTTAAGTATTCAGGAGGATCTTATGTTTCTGTAGTGAATACAATATTATATGGTTTTATTTCTATGACTTTTGTTTCTTTTATTGCTATAATTCACCTTAAACTGTCTATAAAAAACAGTGAAAGTTATTCAGATTCATCTCTTGTTTCCAGTTGTCAACAAGTAGCACAGAATTAATCTTTTATCAAACAAAGTATTTGTGATAATTTTAATACCACCTTTATCCTCTACGTTTTATTATTTTTCTTCGCATTGCAATAGTAGTTAAGCAAGACAGCCTTCAGTAATAATAATTAAATACTTTCAAATCTTAAGAAGTTAAACACAAGTTCCACAAAGAGAATCGACGTTGTTAAATAGACTTTAGTAGTGTTAACGTTACATACCATACGATTTAGGTCGTATTGAAATTAAAAAGAGTAATCTTAAAAGCCATTTCCTTCGAAAGTACATTGGATAAGTACGTGCAATTAAGATTTTATAAAGAAATTGCAACTTACAGTTTTCTATAGTAGTATGTAGGCACCTAGTTCCGTTATTTTAATTAGGCATTGTTATGAAAATCGCAATACTTATTCGAATTTTAAGAACCTGCATTTATGTTCGCTTTTAGCTGATTGATATTGGTAAGCGTTGGCGAAAAAGATTTACTAAGAAAAACATTAAGGAAGATTTGATCTTTTTGATTTTATCCCATTTCTAAGTTAAATTCTTACTACAAAGAGCTCATGTAACTTAAATGCATTTTATTTGGTACACTTAATAATTAACACACAAATAAAGACCTAAATAAAATGTTGTAGGTACACAAATATTTTTGATACTGAATAGGTGATGTTTGGAAAGCTGGGAAGATATTCAATGATTTCAATTATAGTTTGTAAGCACGTCTTTTTTTTCGATGGATTAAATCTGTATCACTTGGCAACTGAATTTGTTGAAACACAAACATCTAAATTTAGCTTTGCATAGATATAGAGCAAATATGAACAAATCTAATGTTCGATATTCATACACTCTGTAGTGGTCAGACCTATAGTCAACCAGAATTATCAAAGTAGCTGTAGCAAGTCATTTTGTCACAAAACAATTTTCATAATAATCAATTTACCTAGTTCTGTTATTACATACAGGTTCAGGCAAAATATGTAATTTATTTTTAAAAATAACAACTATTTGATTAAATATAAAATGTTGCGGATGTTTATTACAGTTTCTTTGGGGTTGATAACTTGATTTTATGTTTAGGGATATTTATTACAGATTCTATAATGTTGGTAGTTTTGATTTTTTTGTAGTTAGGGGACGATTGGTTTTTGTTTTTTTTTGAAAGGAGGGATGAGGGGATTTTAAAATGGGTAGTAGGTAGCCATATTGGCTTGGTTTTAAAACTTAATATAAATTCATGTAAGTTTATTTCTGTTTATTTAATGTATGTTGATTCTAGTTGTGTGATGTAATTTTTGTATTGTTTAATTAATCTGAAACCCAAATCTCTCGTTTGAATCTATATATAAATCAAAATCTATACAGTAACTAGATTCGTTTGATACTTTTTAATATTTGATAAATTTGTCCCTTTTATGGTAAAATATGATTAGAAAATAATGTTTTATAATGTTTGTCTTAGCATTACAGCTAATTATTGCCAATTTGATATTTTATTAGTGTTTAAATATGACTACGGCTGTTATGTGATTACTGTCAGTTGTTATTGAGTTTTTAGGTTAATATTTATAACCTAACAAAACATTTTACTTTGTGACTAAGAAAATGAAGAGATAATCTTTTGGTCCGGAACAAGAGATTATGTTACCCTAAGGTTAGAATTATTATTATTTAAAAGTGTATTAATCTGCACGGTGGTAATAAAACCCATGATAGGCCGTGTAAGAGAAAATCTGATTTAGTATTTAAGAGAGGAAGGCTCCACGGTGGCTTAAGCCCATTTGATAGGCCGTGTTGTAGAACCGTCAAAAGATTGCATGCGATGAAGGCTCCACGGTGGCTTAAGTCAATTTGATAGGCCGTGTCGTAGAACCCTGAAACTTTTGTTTTGCATATTTATATTATTTATATGTGCTATGTTATTCTTTTCAATGCTTATAACACACTCTCGCTTGTCTAGGTATCTAGATACGAGCTTTCCCTGTTGTTGACAGTAAAACTATGTCTTGCAAAAGACGTATTCTGATATAACCATATATGGTTTGGTCACAACGTATATGTTGCTATGTCAAATATGATATAATTTTTGTTCAGCAGTCCTTGTGTATTCATTTTAATTTGGCACATTTACCTTTGCTGGTTTATCCGTAAATCTTTGTGATTGACTATTTCATTCAATTTTGATGTTTTTATGTCATTGAGAGATTTGCGTTTGTCTATTTATAAATGCCTAGTATTATCACACAACTGTATCAACTTGATAAATTGATTTATTGATCTGTATTGTTTATTGTAACCAAACTAAATAATCATTTGATTACATATAAAACTTGCAGCGTGTACGTATTTAAGCTGGGCTAGCATATAATTTCAAGGAGGTTTTTAGAGAACTAACCATTATTTGTATCAGTTTTAAATACGTCCCTCCTCGCTCAAGATTAAGAATAAATTAATAAAATAATACAATCATATTTAATTGTTCTTTTATTTGTGTTCTTTTACTTGTGATTTCTCTTTCTCCGTCCGTATGAAGTAGATCAATCGTTATCAACCTTGGTCACATGGTATAAAAAATAATCACAACGTAGGATCCAGTTTGTTAAATATCAAGTTTGTTCTTTTTGTTATATTTATCTTTATAAAGTTTGTCATTTGTAAGGTTGGTAATACTGTGTCAATTTCCGGTTTGTTAAATATTTGAATTTTACGCGGGTAGAGTAAGATGGGCCGTGATCGTCTAGTGGGTAAGGACCCCGGCTCATTACATCTTGCATGGTATTTTAAAAGAGCTTGTTCCAAAATTTAGTCAAAAATTTAGATGTCAACTTTCCTTTACTTACAAGTACTTAATTTAACTTAGCTAATTATACTATACCAGATTATTTTTAAACAAAGCGGTCATTTGGGCTGATTATACTGATTATATTAGGATGGCTAAAGATCTCTAGACACAGGGTGGAAGTGTCTATATACCATATATCATAAGTTAATAGAATAGGATCTAGATAGCTTTCATTTAGCATTCTTGCCTGTCCTAACTAATAATATTGAAACTGTTAGAATCAGAAAGTATTAATCCTACGGTGAACAAAATTGATCTAACATGCTAAGCTATGTAGATTATCAATGATAGTTACGTATGGTAGATATGTCCCATTCTGTTTCAATTGCTATTATATATTAGTACTATTTAGCACGCAAATAGAATAAATACTCTATTGCATAGTACGTATGGAATAACAAACATGTAAATTAGTTAATTTAGATATATACATAACAGATTTCTATTAGTAAACTTTAGAGTCAATGATATTTTGAACTGTCAATGAGTAATCCAAAATACTACAAGGACGTGCAATAATGACAAATAAATCTACTTTCTTTTCTTATTGCCAGTCGTACCTAACTCAGAAACTAACAAGGCATTTCCAACTAACTATTAACGGATTTCCTCATGCCTCAAGTTTACCGGCCATACAGTGCAACCTTAATATATTGACGTCACGACATAAAAAAAGGTATTAAATCGATATTATTCATTCCTTTTTTGTAGTTGTAGCATCACCTGTTTTTACTAGTTATTAATTAACATAAAACGTGTTCTTAGAGTAAGTGATTATAATAAATTATTATATACTATCTTGTATTCGCATAAAAACAAAGCAAGGTTCTATCACACTAGCCGACAATATTATATCCCTATATCAACACCAATACGAGACATTGAAATTATGTTTTCGGAAAAAAATTCAACTTCGTCATAAATAAGGAAACAGGAAATCACTTAGGTACTTTATTGGTTGATGCATTAACTAGAAACTATTTGAGTAATTAAAAATTTTTCTTGGTAAGAACTTTTCTATAAGAATTTTAACAAAAATTCTGATTAAGTAGATATTTCCACAAAATATGTAAACAACAATCTAATTATTTCCTAATCGCTTATGCAATTATCTGAATTTGGAAATAGTGATAGTAAAGACTGGCTTAAAGAAGTTTATTATGTATTTGGTGCTCTATCAATAAGAAATCATTGGTCAAGGATAATCTAGAAAAGTTAACGTATCAAGCAAGACATTATATATCTATTAATAGATTGGTTTTTTTTTTATTAACAAACTATCTAAAAAAGTTAAAATCTAATTGAAAACGCAAACAGTCAAAAAGCTACTTACATATTTATAAAGTAACCTATTTATATTTAATTTCAAACAGTGCTAACAGTACCATTAATTGTAAATAAACGCAACACCTCTACGGTAATAATAAATTCTTAAAAAAATTCTAAGATGAAATCTAATTGCTTTCTCAGAATGCAAAACTGCGAGCAGTCACAAAAAATCAAACACCAAAGGCACAATTTATAAGTTTAGAGATGATCTTATTAATCAACCGATCACATGGATGGAACAGATGTCGTTAAACTAGAATAACTGGTATCAACTGATATCGTAACCATCAGCTGGATGGCCGTTAAAAAAACTGTACACGAAAGTCTAAATTTGATTTTTTAACCTCTGGCAAAAACGAACCAACTAAAAAGATCTTATTTAAGTACAGTTGTAACTAAAAGAAATGTAATCAAAAACGCATTGGGTGCATTCTTCATATCAATAGCTAAGGTATATGCAGTCAAAAAAGTAGATTTGCTTCTATTCATAAATAAAACTGCAACCATCTTTTATTTATTGAACGTTAGCCTAATATAGTAGAATTGAGACGCCAGTAAGGTCAAGCTAAGTGCAGCATTCTTAATGTGATATACCTTGCCTACATACATGTCGTTTTCAATGCAATATTCCAATATTTAACAACAACAACAAATGCATAAATAAATAAATGAATATACTTACAAGTATGTGAACACAATAGGTACAAAGAAATCCTACAACTATAGTTCCAATAAATCCAAATAGTAATCCTCCATTTTTGAAGGCATTAGGCATAGCAAGAATGCCTGATCCTAGTGAACTTTTGAGTAAATGAATCAAAGATCCTAGTGTCCTGTAAAATTATAAAAAAAGAATATTATTAAATAGAAGAGCTTTGAGATTTTAAAAATACTTACGATGTGGGATGAGATGGGTTTCTATGATCAAAAGGATTGTACTCTTTCTCATTAATAGACTCTTTACTATCTGACGGCCTTTTAGATTCATTGCCAGCTAATTTTGTTCTGTAATAAAAAAAAAGATTGGAATTGAAATAATTCTTGATTAGCTTTTTTTACGCAACATGAATTTGGTTTATTTAACTTTATGGGAGGGCATTCATATATTTAAAAGAGTTAGAGTTGATTGACCTTGAAAGTTAATACCAGTTAAAAATAATTAATATTAGTTTATTCGCACAATGTTCTAAGCTTTTATTTTTTTACTTTAAATGCATTTTATTTGAATATTTCGAATATCTATGTTTGGAGTGTTTCATTTACTCCAATAATAATAGAATATCTCAACTGTTCTATTCTAAAATCTTACTTAAGTAGAAAGTAAATATGCAAATATTTTATATTTCTGGTAAAAATATCCAAATAATAAAACACGTCAAATTATGAAAGCAAAACCAAACTCCATTGTCTTAAAACCTTAATCACCTTAATATTTTATTAAACATTACTCTTTTGAACGTTAACAGGCACTACTTTAGATTTTTCTATTTTCTTTAATTTTCTATTTTATGTTTGTGTATGTATTAGTGGTAATCGTTCGGAAACAATAGTTTGAGTGATTATGATTAGTAAAACTGCATTATTATTGTCCATTAAGGAATTTAATAGTTCCTCGTGTCCCACTTTAAAAAATCATCCATTTAAAACGAATTCTTCAATATGCAAGAACATTTTGATGTTGCATCATCATAATCATCGCCGAATTTTTCTTTTCAATTGTCTTTGATTGTTGTTAAAATTATTTCTTGTCAAATGGAAGATTAGTAAATATAAAAGTGAAACAATCAGCTTTGAATTGCCTTGTAATCATTATCAATCAAGCGGAGACCAAAGGTTTTCAATCGTATTAATTTTTGAAGTGTCACTTGAATGCAACAATCCAATACAATGAAATAATGAGAAAATTCCAATATTTTTATTGTTTGATGTATTTATCACCAAAAATACTGTAATAATTAACAAAGGAAGACTCAATGTTTATGCTATTATATTCATAATGTAATCGGGAATATCAGTGATTTTTTTGCATTAATTGGTATTGAAAAATCCTTTATTTCTGTTGGTAGCACTGATAATTTAATTTTTTTAAATTTTGCAGTGTTATTCATTATACTTTGACTAGTCCCTTATTTTCATTATTATTTAAAATAAAAAGAGTTTCGTGTAAAAGTTATATTATGCTACCTATATTTTTTTAAAGTATTATCCAATATACATTTTTTTAACCGAACACCCTATATATTATTACAGTTTCGAATAAACCTTTCTTTCCTGATTTAGCATATATAATGTTGATGTATAAGTTTATCGTTAATACTAGGCATACTTTGGCATATTTGACTTGACTTGAAATTAAAAAATTTTTTGCTCAAATTCTAGCAACTCTGGGATTTTTTTATTTCATTTTAAGAAAATATTTAAAAATAATTTTTAAAAAGTGGCGTAAGGCGCCACTGGTAACATAATCTGTAAAACAATATTTGTCATCTTATCTCTCATGCCTGTCGATTATCCAATAATTCCAGTCCAGTTGAGAAATCACAGATATTTCTGATCATATCACATATATTGATTTGTTTTAAATATTTACGTCACTATTGTATATGAGATCAAAGCAGTAGCTGGAACAATATAATGATAAACTATCAATAAACTGATAAGGATGAAATCAGATTGGGCATTACCCAGCAGTAAATATTGTTTAAGTTAATAATCATTACTATCGGTTGGTAGTAAAGGTTTTTAATTAATCAAAGTGCAGCAGCTGGTGTTGCATAATTCTATTCAATCTTCCTCAAAATCTTTTGCAAATTAAACTATAGATCAGCAAATAAAAATGCACTTTTTTGTCGACACAGGGAAAATGTTAAAAATAAAAGGAAATAAAACTGTTTATTCCTACTACAAAAATAATAATCTCAACGCAAGTGCTTTTCATGTTAAATCACTTAAACTCAAAAAACCTCAATATTAGTAACAGGAATTAGGTTATCTAGATCAAAAAATTACCTTACACTGTAGTACAATCCGATGATTTTCCAAAACAAAGAGAAGTGTATTAAACATCAAAAGTGTATAAATAATCAATGACACACCAGAAACATTGATGAAAACAATTTGGTGTCTCTCAGGGAGAACTAATGGTCCACTTTTACAGAAACTTTTCAAAACTTTAACTTAATACAGTTTAGATTGTTTGACAAACAAGGAAATTATGACCAATAAAGCAGAAAAATTTAGTAATATACTGTTCCTGATCTTGCAAAACAAATTGTTTTTCTTCATGTACCATACTTAAAATCATTTACTAACATAGTTTAATACTACTGTACCCATCATCTATTCAAACCTGACTACTAGATTATTATTTACGTGAATTGGATTTAGCATGAGAGACAGTAAGAACTACCCAAATTAATTTACTTATTGACTTATTCCTAAAAGCAAAATGTCGCACGATATTCCAATATTTTGAACATACTACATAAATATTATATAAAAACCATGGAATTGTATGAAAAATGACATATGGAAATGGAATAATTATTTTCAACTCAAGCTGCACTTGTGAACAATTAAAAGTATACAAAAATCCAAACAATAATACTTCACATTGTTTCAAAACAATGTCAAAAAATAAAAATCGAAAGGTTTCTTGAGCAATAGTTCACATTCTTCTATTTAAAAATATTCACTTAAATCCAGATAAGGGTTTTAACGTGAACACTTAAAATCTAACAAATAAGTTACAATGAGGAAAGCTAGATAAAAGCAGTCTCTGACATGTACTTCTACTTATCATTTTTTTACTTGAAATTAAAAACGAATAAATCAAAGCACATTTGTTTTAAATACAATTGGTTACAAACATTCTTATCATTTTTACAATTTAATATCAATTGTATCGATAACAGTTTTTAATTTGTGATTTTAAATACATATTCAAAAAGTTCTCATAACATCGGAAAACAATATAATTATTGTAACTGTATAAGTTGGTCAAGCAAATAAAATAAAAATGCGAATTATTCTTGTTTTAACAACTAATAACTAGTTTTCATTCCTTCAAAATCAAGAAACATTAGCACTAGGAACCCTTTAGGGCTAATGTGTTTTGTATCTTTATGACTCATCTTCAGAGTGAATCTTTATATTCGCGAATTTCTAATGTATTTTCTGCATTTTATAGAAAAGTAATAAAAATTCAATTTTATTTTTTTAAACGCAAATTCGTTATGAATGAAAACTTTTTATTAGAGGAATTTTAATTACTTTTTTAATACTTACGTAGAACTAAAATTGTCAAGCGTAAATGTTGAAGGATAATTGTTATGTTTTTCCGTACCCATTGCTGCAACCTGAAAAACAACATACAAAAAATGATTATTGTTGATATTTACTGGCAACTAGCAATCAATAATTTAATGATCTATTTTAATACTTTTTAATTATTTTATAATGAAGACCGCTACGTTGAAATCGCGCCAACTGTAATGTTGTGGTCAATAAAAAAAACATTAAAAAAGAAACATAGGAAAAATTTCGCGCTTCAAATATAGATATTTTTACACTGTAATAATTACAAGAGAAAGTATATAAACAATATCACGTGACGTGAAAATCGTTTAACTCTAAAGCGTTTATAATGCGATTATGTCCTGTTATACATTAGAGGTATATTGTGTAATAATTTCTTTTATTGTTGTAGGTAATGAGATGTTGCACAAAAAAGATACCTTTTTGAAAGAAATCCTTTTCGAGTTTTTATGCAACTTTAATGTGATATAACATAAATGAATGTGAGTACATAAAATAACACTTTTAACAGTTTATTTTTTGAAAGTTCATCTATATGTGCTTACTAATTCTATTACAAATGAAATAAATATTAGGTAGCACTACACTACCAAAATTCTATTTTCTAAAAATTGGAAACTATAATAATCGGTCTCATTATGAAAATTATTAAAGTAATCAATAAAAAAAACTTGTAAAATATAATAAAACAAAAAAATGTAATACTTACTTATAAATTAAAAAATAACTAAACTTGAGATCTATAACAATTAAAAACACTACACACAATGTTCCATTAAATAATTGTCATGCAATTAGTGCAAACCGTGATTACGCAGTTTGAATGAGAGAACGCGCTTTTACGGACTAAATAAATGGTTTCACCTGTGATAGTATATATATTAGTGGGGGCACTTCAGGTACATTATCTTGTTGGGGGGATTTTGTCCGCGAATAAGAACTGATCTTATAATGTGCAATTCACACGAGTTGATTAGATGTGCAAAATGTCTATTGTACTATACGAAAACTTTTTTATTCATTTGATGAATTCAACGAACTTTGTGTCATTCATTAAAAATATACTCAATTGAAAAATAAAGTTAAGTGATTGGGAAAAATGGTAAAATTATTTAGAAAAATTTAATAAATTAGGGACTTTTTATTTTTTACTATTTTTGCTATAATTGTTATTTTTAATGTAATTAATTAATGTAATTAAAGTTATGTTTTAAATTTATCATAACGATAAATTTAAAACATAAGAATATGTCAACTTTGAAAATATACTGCATAACAAAATATTTAGCTATTAACTACCTACAACATAGGTTATTTTACAAAAATGAATTGTTGAAAGAAAGATGGAATTTTGTTACTACCCTTTTCTGTGGTGAACCCCCTTTTCTCGAAATATTAATAAATTAGGACTTTTTATTTTTAACTCTTTTTGCTAAAACTTAAAAAATGTCGGCTTTGAAAATATACATAACATTAATTTATTCACTATTTAACTACATGTATATTAGGTTATTCTACAACTATGGATTATAGAAAGAATGTATTTTTTAAAGAATATCCTGTATTTACGTGCCATTTTGTAGCATTAACTACCCTTTTTTGGTTATAAACAAAAGACAATTTAGAACTGAATACTACATAACCACATAATTGTATATAACTATTAATTATTGTTTAAAGAAATGCAATAAATAGATAGCCGAGAAACTTCCTTTTTAATGATATATTACACTTGTATTATCAGAAAATAACAAGTGCCAACGAAATCATCTTCCATATACAATTATCAAATAACTAAAATTAAATTAATTGCTCAAAACTGCGTGGTTACTTCTTCCTATGTTAATAAAACTCAACCTTACATCCTAGTGAACATTATTCACATATTTTTAGTTGTGCAAACTATGAAATAATAGCAAAATTACCTTATTTCAGACTGCCATGTCAAAACGCAGAATTTTGCATTTTGTTTCTATGATATCTTTTATAAAAAACAAACCCAACGTTTACATTTATTTCAAAAAGTTCCCAAGAACTGCTTGACAAAACAGCAATAAAACATTGTAGCCACAAGCTATTTAATCCTGCTAAAGAAGAAGATTTTAACGATTTCACTATCTCGTTAACTTGAAACATAATTCTTCACATTAATAATACAGGTAAGGTAGCAAATATTTGCATACATCATCACAACCGTGCACCTTGTCTGTTTTAGGTCAAAACATGCCTTGAAATGCCTTCAAATTCTTTTTTTATGTGCATAAATAAGTAGTGATATTACATCGTTAGCTCACACTGATAGTTTACCAAGATTGTAAGAAAAACCAACTTTAAAATTTATCATTTTACTGCATAGTGTGTTGTAAAGTGAATATATATATTAAATTTAAACTTTTTCCATAGCTTTCTTAAAAAAACTTAAAAAAATTATCCTAGAGATTCTGCAACCCAACTAACATCTTTTTAAATAGGAGTGCATACTTCCTATCTCATGTCAAATATAATGACAATATGTACCCGACAAATTTACTTTTATTAAAGAATTGCAATAGTTATGAAAACAATTTGTATACGTCCCTAAATAGTAATACAATCTACAATAAATACAGTGTGCGGTAATAAGCAAGCGTGCAAACGGGGTCGGAAAGCTGGGTGTCGGATAATGGCGGACGTGAAGAGACCCCCAGGATACGAACAGCGAGGTCTTGGAAAGGGTAAGGAATAACAAAAGAGAGCGGACGGAAAGGGAATCAGATCTTCAAGTTCCGGGATGGAACTAAATAAATCGGCTTGCGCACCTCATTATATAGGTGCTCTCGAAACATGGAGGAAATGGTAGAAGTGAAACGGAGCGGCGCACGCCAAATATCGGTTAGGGAAGGGACACGTGCTCTCGCTTGAGTCGGCGTCTTATCCGAACGGTTGTAGACTGCATGGTTGCTAAGCATATTCACTCTTATACTTAAAATAATTAACTAAAATTTAGTAACTTTGTTACAATATCATCATGGACGATGTTTTCGCCACTGAGTATTACCTTAACACGAGGCGGTTGTAATTTATCTTCTTATAATCTGTTTAAGCTATCCACTTTTTGAATGCGCTTATTATTTACATGAGCATTATAGGAGACTATACTGCATTATATCGATATTTACATGTACTAGTATATAGTTTTTTCAGAAATAAGAAAGTTAGAAAAGCTTAGAGTTTTTTTATATCTAAGTATGCAATAGACTCGAATTGTTATTCAATTAATTAATCTCTTTGCAACTAAATTGCTATTAATTAATTAATTGGTAAGGCAAAGGTATATTAGAAAATTAATTAAATAAATGGTTATTTATTTACCAGGGGTGTTAGGATGATGATGATGCCAGGAGGACGACGATGTTCCAGTTCGAGGGCGTGAAGGTCCCGAGGGATGGAAGTCGCCCGATGGATCTTATTTATCACGGGAGTATATTGTACAAGTAGAAAATTTGTTTTAACTTACAATTGTTGGTGTTGCCAAGGACGTTGTTTATATATTTATAAAGCTACGAATTTTTGTTTGTCGGATGGTAACAACTTTTACTAAATTTACAAAGTCAAACAGAGAATGACAGTTTAAATTCAAATGTTTTGTTGTTGTTACCATAAAAACAAACAAAGTCCTAATATCACTAATATCATCTAAAGAATAAGTTAATTTTATCTAAGAAACTTCTGCAGAACTCCGCACGTTGCAAATGCTCGTTATTTGTGGTGTTGCAACACACTCGTAGGTACGCAAACATATAGTTTTTGGCCTAATGATATTTTGCAAATTGGCTCCGATTGCAAGGTAAACGCTGAACGGGCGTTATAAACTATAATACCCCTGGTTGTTATGGACTTGTTTATATAGTTCGTATCATAGGTATAAACAACGAATAATATGCAAGTGAAACATAAAATATTTAACAAACTAAATTAAAAGAAAACGATAATCAATAATGAATTGTGCATTGGTGAAGCTATTTGTATGTTCATTTTGTACAACTTAGATTTAATATTGAAATGTGGAAGAGATGTAAATTAATTTCAAAAAAATTCCAATTAAAAATTGAAGAAAAAAACATATATTAGCTTGCGTTGATGACATCAACGGACAAATTACTCTATATTAATTACATTTATACTGTGTGTATGGTTCAACAATATGCCATAAAATGTTAAACAGTTGTGATGAATATTAAATGTATAACTCCTCTATGCTTGTTAATTGTGTAATGCAAGGAATGAATGATTTAATTTTAGTGGATATACGTCATTATAACGAGCGCTACTATTAACACTTTTGACATAGCAACGTCATTGCACGGATAGGTTGGACGTTTCGAATATTTAATTTATATCTATATAATATCTACAATGTTACAGTATAATTTTTTATTTTTAAATCGTGTGTAGTACTAGGAGAAGAAAAAACATGTAAAAGTGATAAAGATATTAACTAAATAATAAAAAAAAAGGGCGAGATTACATAGTTAAAATATAAAGGACCCCGCAATAATCTTATGAAAATTGGGTTTCGGTCAAATTTTCTGAATTTTTGATATGTTGTATATTTTGTCATCCTGAACAAAAGTTTCCATGGGCACAAAGCTCCAAATTCAATATTTTGGCAGCTACGGAGCTCCAAAGCTCCACAGATCCGTTACAAAACTATTCATTTTTAATACTATTACTATTTATAGATGTCAAAAGCATATTTTAATTATTTAAATATATAAGTTTATGTTTTTGAGGTCGCTGAATTCAAATCTGATGTCAGATTTGAAAAATTGACAGTTGACAGCTGTCAATTCACTGTCAAAGTAGGATAAAAAAGTAAATATTCTCTTTTTTACATCAAGAGTTTATGTTTTTGAGGTCGCTGAATTCAATTCTAATGTCAGATTGGAAAAATTGACAGTTGACAGCTGTCAATTAATTGTCAAAGTAGAATAAAAAAGTAAATATTCTCTTTTGACATTGAAAGTTGATGTTTTTGAGGTCGCTGAATTCAAATCTGATGTCAGATTTGAAAAATCGACAGCTGTCAACTGTCAGTTTTTCCAATCTGACATTAGAATTGAATTCAGCGACCTCAAAAACATAAACTCTTGATGTAAAAAGAGAATATTTACTTTTTTATCCTACTTTGACAGTGAATTGACAGCTGTCAACTGTCAGTTTTTCCAATCTGACATTAGAATTGAATTCAGCGATCTCAAAAACATAAACTCTTGATGTAAAAAGGGAATATTTACTTTTTTATACTACTTTGACAATGAATTGACAGCTGTCAACTGTCAATTTTTCCAATCTGACATCAGACTTGAATTCAGCGACCTCAAAAACATAAACTCTTGATGTAAAAAGAGAATATTTACTTTTTTATCCTACTTTGACAGTGAATTGACAGCTGTCAACTGGCAATTTTTCAAATCTGGCATCAGATTTGAATTCAGCGACCTCAAAAACATAAACTTATATATTTAAATAATTAAAATATGCTTTTGACATCTATAAATAGTAATAGTATTAAAAATGAATAGTTTTGTAACGGATCTGTGGAGCTTTGGAGCTCCGTAGCTGCCAAAATATTGAATTTGGAGCTTTGTGCCCATGGAAACTTTTGTTCAGGATGACAAAATATACAACATATCAAAAATTCAGAACATTTGACCGAAACCCAATTTCCATAAGATTATTGCGGGGTCCTTTTGACATTAAGATTTACGTTTGGAGAAAATGTTCTCCACCGCCACAAGAGCTTAATCAGTTCTTCCTTATTAACCTTATTACAGCCGTGAAAAAATGTATTGATATAACCTCGTTTAACAAAAATTTGGTTAATTGGATGTGTACGTGTGTATACCTAACCTCCCGGGGATTTCTATTTAGAGTAATATACAATCAAAATATTAGTGTAAAAAATATTATGCACAATATTCTAAGTTAGATTAGTATATGTAAACGAGATAATTTAAATTAGCATGGTAGAAGAAAACTTCTATAAAAAAATACTCAAAAAAATGTTAAATTATAGATTAATAAATAGATTAATTAAATTAGGATAAATCAATACATTTTTACCGCCGCAAGATTGTCCCAGCGAAAAATATTTATGTCAAAATTTATTTTTTAACTAGACATAACTTTTCTAAGCACATAGATTTTGAGTTTCCAAAATAGAATTGTAGCTCCACCATAGCTGAATATATGCATATGGATAGATGGTTTTATATGCAGCTGTGAAAAAAAATACTTGTTCCATTTATTCAATTCGGTAAAGACGCGCAAGAATCGAACTAACAGAAGAGTCGTGCTGACATAGAAAGAATGTAATGCCCAAAAAACACCTGTTGCTGCATTTGTTAACATTTACCGTAATTTACCAGGGCAAAGATTTGGAAGCTACCATGAATTGAGTTTCTGGTAAGTTGATGACAATTAGAAACAGTTTTTGTTCCCGTCGTTTATTTGTGTTGCTTTTTGATTTAATTTAGGACCGGATTCATAGATTAAGGTTTAGAAGATATCAGTTCTCGGTAGCTATTTTCTTTCAAAACACTTTTGATTCTGCCTTATAAACCCCCCTCCCTTCATAAACACTTGCTTCTCTGAAGATTGTTTGTAGAATTAAGATTTATCAAATGGATTGTGATTATATGAAATTACATACATACATATATAATCTTTAACCTCATATACCTTTCGGTGTCGAGGCGTCAGACATACCGAGCCGCAGAGTGGATATGTGCGTGTGAGACGAGGCAGCGGAGCCATATAGGCAAGTACACTGCGCTCGTGGTTTACCCATCCGAGTCCTGACCGCCGCAAACTCGACTTAACTATGTTAAGCGATAGAAATCCACTATAACCACTCTGCCGTACTGCTGACTTATATGAAAATAACCACTATTAAATAAATTACACGGATTCAACTAATGCACTATATGTTTTCCTGAGATTCCCAAAACTTGTGTTCTAAAAAACAATTTTAAGAAAAAGTGTTCTTTGACTTTTTTCATGAGAAAAGTCTTTTATTTAGTTTATGAAAACCTTAATTCAATATCAGCTAATGTTTATGTACTTTATACGTGTTGATCACTCTGATCTTCCAGGAAGTGGATTTTACAGTATTGTTTTAATTTTTGATTTGTCGATGCAAACAATATTAAGGATTCAATTAAATCTATGATTAATTCATTACTCTCCATGTTTAACGAAATAATGTACCTATAACACAAGGTATAATTAACAGTTATTTAGGGCTGTCCCGTATGTTAGAACAAAAAGGACGTGAACCTATTTATGTCGTTAAAACTAAACAAAACTTTCTCGTAATGCAATAATAAAGTACTGTATGAATGTAAACATTCCATTTTTTTCGGTCATTACTCATTCTCAATACATAGACTAAAATCGCAAACAAAATGAAATATTCCTTGGTCAACCAATTATTAGTTTAGAAATGTGTACTGAAACCAGTCTGGAGTTACGGAATTCAGCTGTGGGGTACTGCTTCACACTCCAATATCGGAATTCTGGAACGCTTCTAATCGAAAACTCTCCGTATGATCACCGGCGCTCCCTATTATGTACCTAATACAGAAATACTTAATGAACTAAAAATAAAGACAGTGAAGAATAAATTGCTAAGTTTAGTGAAAAATATCTCGTGCGATTAGAAACACATCCTAACCGTCTAATGTCAGAAGTGATTGATGAAAGTGAACAAGTGCGTAGACTTAAACGTTTCAAACTGTCAGATCTTCCTCATCGTTTTTAGACAATTCTAACAACCTCTACTTACTATTTATAGATCTGTTGTAAGGTAAGTTCATCTGAGGAACGTCAAAGGGCGTTGCCTCACATGTAATTTCCACTGTAATGTACCTCCTAGCATAGTTATCTGATTTGCTTATTGCTCTGTAACAGATTGTAAATAAATTCTAACAGAAAAAAATGAAATATGATATCGTCAACAAGTATAATTGCCCAAATATTGTTTTAAAACCTATTGTTTAGTTTGTTAAACACGTATTTAATCTTATATGTGAGGTAGGTCGTGATACATTCCAGCAGTCTCAAAAAGTTTACCTTTTTATCAATTTTTTGTCAATGTGTGTAAAATAAAAAATGGCATAAAGATTTATTTGTTCCTATTGACACAATTTAGTGCCATGACCCATTCCATTTATATGAAAGTTATCTGAAATACCCAGTACATATCGCGTATTCCGCGGTTACGTACCGTGACGCGTTCCGAAGCATTTTTATGAATAGCGAATCCCAGAAATTATTTTTAAGCAACTAAATTTTTAATTTGATGCATTTTTTCCGCTTAATAAAAATATATTTGTTTTTTTTTATATCTGATGCCGTTTACGAGCAGATCAAGCTAAAACGTGCGTTACGTACAAGTGACAAAATGGAGACATATAATACTGGGTAATTATAAGTTTTGCGTACTATTCATAAAAAAACTTGCAAGTTGATTATTTATTCAACATTAGAGAAAACACCAAAAATGATGTCATACCTATGATTTTGTTTTACGATGCCCTTAATGCTCAATTTAGATCTTGAAGGCGTTACGTATAATGTCACATGTGTTACGCACTGTGTCATGCCAAAGATTGCATATTAAACATTAATTAAAATAAACGTCTATTTAATATGTTTATTAGTAGTTTCATACATCGGTGAAAAAATCGTATATAATCATCAGAAGATGTACGTTTGTGCGGCGGTCATTTGCATTTGATTCAACGTATATTTCCATCAGTTTCTGAATTAAAAGAACTTTTATTAAACGATATTTTGTGTTACCTGGGAAGATTGACTGCGGCGATTGTAATTTGTATTATAACATGAATTTGACACCTGCTAAAATGCATCGGTTTAAGTCGTTTTAAGCATTATTGAACATTGAAATTTAATTGTGGAAGTTGACCTTTTCGCGGAATGCGCAATATGCACGCACTATATCTATCAGTCTTCAGGCAGACAAGTTTTTCTTCACTAAAATCCTAATTAGTAGATAATTGGTTTGATTTTATTCTTGATACTGATAAAATTGTAAAAATACTAATAATTGCCTATTTAAGAATAACTATTGTGATTACCAGCTAAAAATTAATTTTGATGAAGTAGAACGTGCATTTGGATCAAAACAATAATAACTGAATAATACTTTTTTGTATAGTTTTGGTATTTCAAAGTTATTTTTGTTTACTTATTTACTATTTTTGTTTACTTATTATTGTAGGTTAAATAAAGCTACTTACTGTTACAAGGATGTTGTATATTTTTGTAGTTTTGTAGGTAATATATAATAATAAAAAAATGTAATAGAGAAAATAGGTTAAAAATAATAATTCAAGACCTTTAAAGTAACGAGAACATGCTGCTCAATGATAATATGTCAATGCAAGAATTTCTCTGCTTGGTGTAGAATATTTATAGGAATGATAAAGTATAAAATTAATTAATAATATATTAATTAACCTACGGACTTTTTTATATTATAAAATCTATAAAAGACAATTTGAGAAAATCTGTAATTTGATTCTAGCATAAAAATACCGTTATGATAACTTAATTTTGCTGATTAACTAAATTCGTCAAAAATGATAAAAGTGTGTTCTATAAAAAGTATATAAATAAATATCCTTATTCTATAATAAATAAATAACTCAGACATCTTTTACACCTGAAAAATTAGTTTTCTGAATGAACGGAAAACTTACTATAAAAAAACCTTTACTTACTATAAAAAAAGTTTTATGTTCTAATAACAACCATAACAACAAATCATCGGTTTTGTCATCAAAAGTATTAATACTACAATGCCAACAGGTTATACAATTTTTATCAGCAACAAAGTTTGAGTTAACTAGCCTTGCTGAAAATTGTTTGACCCTGCGATGGTAACCAAGGCTGTTTTGGGCACATTTGCATAAATATAAATAGGAGTTAATACTATTGTTATAAAGTCCTTAACTAATTTATTGTCATTATGTTTTTCAAATGCTGTTATCCATAATAAAATATGTACATACAATCTTAAGTTAGTATATTAGAAATAGAATCAAGTCATGCTTTTATGTTACTACAGTGTTCAAGAGCATGTTGCTATATGAGGGTTTTCAATAATATTACCACTGCCATTTGTTCCCAAAACTTTCCAAACTAATTGAAACCCAAAAGGGCGAAAAACAATCGTTAAGATGCAATTTCTTATATATCTGCAATTAAGGGAGTTCTTATCATTTGGGTACAGATAAAACTGATACACACTGATTATTTTATTAGAACTGATCAGACTAGTTTTATTTAACTAATCCTTAACTTCTAATAACATTTTAAAGAAGGGCTTAGTGATATTTAATAATTATTATTCAGATTCAGACCGTGCCTAACATGAAAATATCATTTGATTATTATTATTTGTTATTTAAGTAACAACTTCTGTAACTCCCAACTAAGATGGGAAAGATTTTACTACTCCCAAAATGTTCAGATAAACTTTTTGATGCATTATTATTAGTGATCTTGAACTGCGACAGTTTTAGGCATTAGAACGACTGTGCTTTTTGTGCGACACACGTGTAGTGACTTTGCTTAATATTATATAAATACCAGTTCTTACTGTTGCTATTACTTAATTAAAATTTGTTAATTTATTTATTTTTTCTAATTTAAATTAATCTACTAATCGTCATTTATTATTTAACTACCACAGATCTAGCTGACAAAAACACATGTGTCAGGATAACTCGTGGAATAAATAAAAATAAATGGGCGATTGAACAACTTTATTAATTTCATATCCATTTTTTTTATTTAATCGTACTTGCAATTAGTCTACAATTAAATAATTGTGCTGATGATCATGATGACGCCCATTGCTGTCCTTGTCTAACTTCTCAGGGGAAGCTGCAAACAAATAGAGAAAGCCACCTGAGTCTTTTCTACACTCGTTAACATGTCAAACATTTCATCGCTTCTCATCATTAACTCATATAACCAAAATAACAGAAATAATCGTAATATGCATAAGATAACAATATCCATTAAGAACTTGTTCTGCATCTGTTTATGCTGAACTGCTGCTACTACTACAGCTATTCTACTTCAACAGTCAATTCGAAGAGTGATATCATTTCATTAACATCATACTCATAAGCCTCTGTAGTTTTGATTATATTCTGTGGCCGAAGCTTTTTTTAAAACTTTATTTATTGAATATAATAAAACACATTTATATATTTCGTTTGCAGTCGTAGAATATATTTTATTAATTTTAATTAGGAGAAAACTCTCTTGTTAACATTAATGATACAAATGTATTAATATTACTTTGTCTGTAATTATTTAACGAAGTTTAAGACGAGCTTAAATAATTAAATTTGAATTAACACACTTAACAGAACAATTTTAGAATTCACATTTAAATGACATTAAGCAAAATAATTAATTAAAACTCGAATGAGCCTTTATGTTTTACTAGCAGGACAATTTTAAAATCCACACCTAGTTTAATACTCACACAGGATAAACACTTGTTAATAATGACTTGTGAGTTGGATGAAGATTTATAAAGACTAAAGACTTAATATTAAAACAGAGGTATTTATACCTTATCTGCCTACACATTTCTCATGGTCATGAGAGAATTAATGCTACAGAAGTTCACATAGAGATAACGTCGACTTATCAGAAAGCTGTAATTTGATATCGTGAGTTTTATTATCTTAAGCAATTCTCATGTAACATGATCTTATCTATAGTGCGATTATACGTACGTTACTCTGTTGCTCCATGAATAGAACAATAACATAATACATTAGTCGATTCGTCGATATAACAATAACATAATACATTCGTCGATATAGCAATAACATAATGGATCCACAAACACAGGTATCTCACCTAGACCTCCGAAGACTATAAAATGGTTCCACAAGCACAGATACCTCACCTAGATCCAGAAGATTCGAAGATTCGATGAACTCAGTTGGTCAAGTCAAACTACTAATTTACTCTAATCAACATATAAGCAGTTATCATGCATAACCTCTTCGTACCTTGAATCAATTATTTAATCGTAATTTAAATAGGCACATATGATAATATAATACGATTAAGGAACGACGTATAACCATTAATATATCGGTATCACAAAATAACCAAATTATCATATACAAACAATATCAATAGATACTTCGGATTGCATCAAAGGCGAATCCCGCTTTACCAAAACAAATCAAACACTTTACAACATGTAATAATTCTTTGAACCATCTTGATTCATATAAAGCAATAAAATCAACTCGAAGTCATATGTAGCATTTCATAATAATGCACATAATAGACATTTGATCAGCATTCACTCATAGTAATAGAAAAACGCCCGTGAGCTAACTCACCTTCGAATAATTAGGTGTTAATCCAATACACACACTGATTTTCTTTCTTTTCACAAACTTCACACATGAAGCGCTTTGTCGAAATGACCAAAAATTAAATGTTTGAAATTAATAGGGTCCTTCATCCCCTTGGAGAATTCAAGTCAGTAGGTCAAGATGTTGGATGCTATTTTTAGAATATATTACTAGTTTACAAAACACATGTTAAAACTCAAAAGTATTCAAATACTTAAAAAAAATAAGAAAACCAGATCATTCAATTTATCAGAAAACGAACACATCAGCAGGATACTATTTATTAATATTATTACATATCAAAAATAAAACATAGAATCAAAATATGTTTTACAGTCGGCCATCCTGTCAGTCGCCTCATCCCGAGGTGACATCTTCTTCGGATGAGCTGCTACCCAGTGGAACTCCGTCACTGCCACTTTTTGGATCAGTAGAATCTGACATAGCATTTGGTGGGTAACCAAGGCTTCATCTTATCCACATCAACATTGTTACCTTTCTTTGTTCGTCGAGAACCCTCCATATCAGTAACTACAAAACGGTCATTTGACAAGCTTTTCTTGATAACCATGGGACCAGCGTATTTCGGAACAAATTTTCTGCTACCACCAGGGTTTCCTTCCCTCTTTTGTATTAGCACCAGATCACCCTCTGCGTAGGCACGTGGTGCTTTTCTCTTGCGATCGAATCTTGCCTTCTGCTTTGTCAGCTCAATTTCAATCCTCTCAGCTACTTCATCTCGGATCTTGCATATATCTTCGAGGATTTCCGGAACGTCAGCTATTTCCTGGAGAGATTGTTCTGGCTTACCTCCCCTGGGCTTATACCCAAACAGTAAACAGGCTTTACTAACTGTAGTATTGATTTCATCCTCTTCCGGCGTGGAACTTAAAAGAGCACTTAAAATGGTGCAATTAAATCTTTCATTCTGGCAAATTGCTCTAGGCGTAGCGACAGCTGTCAAGGTAAGGTGTATGTTTCTGTTTTCACAGAAATCTACAAACTTCGTGGATGTGAAGCTTGATCCTCTGTCACTAATGATTAGGAAGGCCATAGGTGTTAATAACTTCCAGAAGGGCTGTTATCACAAATCTCGTAACTGTGTCTTGAACGGTTTCATGATGACAAATTTTGTAAAGGAATCTACGACGGTAAAGTGGTATTCCTTTTCCTCGGCAGGACTTTGGAAAAAGACCCAGATGATCGATGTGCAAAGTGTGAAATGGAATAGACACTCTCTGAATGGGATGTAGAAATCTTTTTTGTTTTCCATTAGGCTTCTTGGTATATAGGCATGGTACACAACAAGAAATGTATCGTTCAACGTAACGGCTCATTCGTGGGAACCAATAATGATATTCTTAATAGATTCTTCCATTTCTCAAAGCATAATTCTTATATACAGGGTAAATGAGACCACCCGTATCAGTATTTTTTTTAAAGAACGGTGAGTCGTAGAGAGTTGGGATAAAAAAATTTATTATAAAAGTCATACTAAAGAATCGAATGGTGATATTATTATTTCTCGAAAAAGTCAGCATCACGAGTAGTTTTGTCTACAATGTCCAGAACTCCAAAATTTTAAATGGCACCATAAGTCGAAAAACGTATTGTTGAAAAGATCGTTAAAACAGAAGAAAATTTTGTAGGAAAAATTATTTTACTACTAACACCCCTTTTAAGTAATATTTGATTAAACTTATTACATTTGAAATTCGTTGTTAACAAACAAAATTGAAAAGTCGGCTTTTAAAATCTAGCTACCGAATTAAACAATGTTACAAGTGTTCAAAATGTCTTCCATTTACTTCTAAACACTGTTGAGCTCTTCTAGTTACACTATCAGTGGCTCTAAGTATTTCTTCATTACTTAATGATAGGCAAGCATTCCGAATTCTCAGCTTCATATCATCTCTCGTTGTTGGTTTTTCTTTATAAACAATATCCTTGATCCGACCCCAAAAGAAAAAATCTAGAGGCGTATAATCTGGTGATCTTGGCGGCCACACCACTGTACTTCCTCTGCCAATCCATCTATTAGGAAATAGTTGATTTATCATGTTCCTGGCAACTAAGAAAAAATGAGCTGGGCAGCAGTCTTGCTGAAACCACATTCTTGCTCGCATTAATAGAGGGACATTTTCCAGTAAGTCGATCAAGTCGTTACCTAAAAACTCGGCATATCGTATTCCATTCAGAGTTCGTTCGAAAAAATAAGGGCCTATGATAGATCCACCAAGAATACCACACCACGTATTAACACTCCAAAGGTGTTGATTGTCAATAGTTTGTAGCCAGTGAGGATTTGTTTGCGACCAGTAATGCGCATTGTGAATATTGACTTTTCCAGTGCTTTTAAAACTAGCTTCATCAGTCCATAAAACTCTCCTAGGAAAGTAACCAATTAACCTATTTATTTAGTAACCAATTACAAAAAATGACTCGACCTTGAAAATCATTCTCACTTAATTCTTGGTGTATGTGCATGTGGTATGGATGGAATTTGTGATCCTTCAAAATTCTGCATACGGAGTATTGGCTAATTCCAGAATCCTTTGCAAGTCCTCTCGTTGAAATATGCGGATCAACAATTACTGCAGCGAGAATATCAGGTTCCTTGTCATTACATACATGTCTTGTAATTCTATTTCCGCGATTTTACGTTGGTTGCACCTGCCCTGTGGTACAAGTACGCGCTGCCAATCTCCGAAAAACATTGAAGGATTGATGGGCACGCTGAGGATATCTTTCAGCATAAATTCTTGCAGCCGCTCTGTAATTTTGTCTGCATTCTCCCAAAACCATTAACATGTCGAAAGCTTCTAAATTTGAAAAAGGCATAATTTCGCTAATTTAAGTTAATTCACTTTCTAACGAAATTCACTTTTAACTTTAATCTGTCCACAAACAGATATCACTAACCAACAACAAATTATCAATTTAACAATAGATTAATACAACAAATGGAATTATTGACATTAAAACGTGTTTGTAACATTGTTTAATTCGGTAACTAGATTTTAAAAGCCGACTTTTCAATTTAGTTTGTTAACAACGAATTTCAAATTTAATAACTTTAATCAAATATTACTTAAAAGGGGTGGTAGTAGTAAAATAATTTTTCCTACAAAACTTTCTTCTTTTTTAACGTTCTTTTCGACAATACGTTTTTCGACTAATGGTGCCATTTAAAATTTTGGAGTTCTGGACCTTGCGGACAAAACTACTCGTGATGCTGACTTTTTCGAGAAATAATAATATCACCATTCGATTCTTTAGTATGGCTTTTATAATAAATTTTTTTATCCCAACTCTCTACGACTCACCGTTCTTTAAAAAAAATACTGATACGGGTGGTCTCATTCACCCTGTATAGGCCCATGTTGGCTTCGGTTTCTGGAGGCTTAGATAGCACTTCCTTTACGTGCTTCATTCTTGCATCCGTCAATTGTGCAGATAAAACCCAATCTTCTTCTGTTATATGCAATATTTCGGCAGATGGTTCGCTTTTCGTCGGATTTCGGCTTAAGGAATCAACAT
Organism: Agrypnus murinus; assembly: GCA_929113105.1. Lineage (NCBI taxonomy): Eukaryota > Metazoa > Arthropoda > Insecta > Coleoptera > Elateridae > Agrypnus > Agrypnus murinus. The sequence continues at coordinate 22,664,421 of OV816029.1, read as the reverse complement.
GAGCCATGCGATTTCCTGGACGATAAGCCACAGTAAATGTATATTCTTGCAGTTGCAACCACCAATGTGCAATCCTGGGAATGATTAATTTCTTAGTGCTTGTAGCCTTTAATGCATTGCAGTCCGTCACAAGAGCAAACTCTATACCTAAAGGGTACACGTGAAACTTTTTAAGCGTTTCTACAACTGCGAGAGTCTCTAACTCATATGAGTGGTAGTTTTGTTTAGGTATGGTTGTTTGTCTGCTGTAGCACGCTACTGGGTGGAGTCGCTGGTCAGGTTGAAGTTGAAGAAGTATCCCTGCTAACCCCATCATGCTTGCATCAGTGTGGACCTCCGCTACAATACTTGGATTATAAAGAGCAAGAATTGGCCTGGTGTCTAAAGCTGCTTTGAGTTGGTTTAACGATGCTCGTTCTTCCTCTTTCCATTTCCAAGGTTGGTTTGTCTTGGTTTTGTTCGTCAATGGTCGTGCAATACGAGCGTAGTCTTGAACAAAGTACCGAAAGTATCCGCTCAGTCCTAAAAACTGTCTGACTTTGTGGACATTTGTTGGTATTGGAAAATCCCTAACTGCACGAGTTTTCTCTTCGCCGGGTCGTACCCCCTCTTCACTGATTTCAAACCCTAGGTAGTTCACATTTGTCATAAGAAAGGTACACTTTTCTTAGTTTAAAGTTAATCCTTCGGCTAGAAGCAATGTGAAGATTTCTTCTAAATTTGCAAAGCCTTCTTCCACAGTTTTTGTATGTAGAAGAACATCGTCCAAGTACACGGCGGCAAGATGTTTAACTGTGCCTAGGACCTTGTTCATGAGTCTCTGGAAAATGGCAGACGCATTGGTCAGCCCAAAAGGCATCCTCTTGATACTGTAACTGCCATCTGGGGTGACGAATGATGTATACTTTCGACTAGATTCTGCCACTGGAATCTGATGATAACCAGAACGTAGGTCTAAGCTTGTAAAGTATTTACAACTGTGGAGTCTATTCAATTGGTCGTCAATCCTGGGTAAGGGAAACTTATCTTTCACTGTCACACTATTCAGTTTACGATAGTCAATGCATATACGATCTTCTCCATTCTTCCTCTTAACTAATAATAATGGATAGGCATAATCCGAATAGGATTCCTCTATAATGTCATTTTGAAGAATTTCTACGACTCCAGCAGTTCCTTGGTTTACAATTTCTTCACTAGCAGCTATATCCCGTATAGTGGATCGAATCCGTATTCGTGGAGCATACCATGTTCTAATAACTGGCGCCCAAGAATTACCACCGACAACTACCCAGCGCCTTTCGTAAGCAACTTGGCACCCAGGCAGAAACCCTTACAAATCTGGCGTCCGAGCAAGGGCGCCTACCGAATTTAATGACCGAGCCAAGAAACCCTTATACAGGAAAATGAGATAGATTTTAACCTAGTTTCAGAAAGCTAAATACAAACTTATTAAGACTTAAAAAAAAAGATTAATTGAAAGTTTCACAAGAAAACAAGTTGCTAATTAAACAAAAATATTATAGGTTCGCTATTGAAAGATTATATCCAATTGACACAAATACAAGACGTAAACTACATATCAATACCATACTTTGACAAGATATTATAACAAATTGCACATATAATACGAAAAACCAACAATTTTTTTATTTTCCAGCATTTACTGTTTAAATTGTTCTTTTTATAACTCGGTTTATATTGGACAAACACTTCGAAATTTCAACATAATGGGTGTCTCAAAAATAAATCACCGATCTATACTGCCATGAAATGCCATGATGTGGTGTATTGCATATAATTTAGAAAAGGAAAGATTGAGCTACGTCCAAAACATAAAGCACTGCAATATAGTGAAAAGCAATTGCAAGAAATCCCCTTAAAGTGTTATAGACTTTTAATGTTGCTGAAAGAAGAAACATCTTTGGTATTAGATGATTAGAAGTATTTGACGTTAAGCCACTTTTCCCTAACTGGAGATTGCGTTGCTGTTTTTATACAGATAATAAGAAACCGTGTCCTCCGAATGTGAAGTTGTACAAAAAAGCAGAATCTGAAACAAGTATTCTCACAATTAAAAACTAAAAAGAAATTAAAAAAGGTGATATTGTAGTCGTCCGTGGTATAATTTCAGCCATCTTCAGAAAATTGCAACGAATTCACTAATGTGACCTTATCAATTTGTTATAGAAATAAACACCCTGAAAAATCTAATTATGCCAAATACCTCTTGGAGCAGAACCACCTAATGACACCTCAAAACAACATAAAATTCTTATATTTTTGCAACAATAAAAACAAATTAGACATTAAAAAAACAAATTATTTGATGAGTGACAGGAGTGACAGGAAACTTTTGCTATATATGTATCTGTCGTGCAACAAAAGAAGTCTATTAAATTTGCACATTTAGACATACATATATTTGTTTACAGTGTCACACCACGTTAGTTTTTATTATAAAAAATTTGTCAACTGGAAAAAGAGAAAAAGCAAGGTAATTGGTTAAGAGAATTTAGTACATAAGTTTCGATATTTCAACTTCCTTATCAGTTATAAGTTTTATAAGTTTTGGTACGACTTTTTGTAAAAGATGCTTCTTAAGTTAATTTTTATTAGCGTTGCAGTTACTGCGCTTAATGTAAGTAGCAAATAGCAATCAGTATCCTGAATGAATTTTCTATCACAATATTATTAATTCTATGCAATATTCTTATATTTAGAATTCGTATTTTCCATCTATTACCGGTCCACCAAATTTTGTATATCGAGATTATTATAACTGTGCGAATAAACAATTAACACCCATAAATATTACCGTTATTCCTAGATGGCACAACAAAACCCATCAGGTAATCGATGGTCACCTTGATACTCCAATACCAATCGGAGATAACTTATGGGTAAGATAATTAAGAAATAATTAAGGTAAAGTAAATTTAAAATATCTACTCATTTTGAAGACCAAGATATCTGTGTACACCCTTGCACGTGAGAGATGGCTACAGTTAACAAATATGTCAGGTAAATGCTGTGTAATTCTACGAAGTTATATGGGACCTGCAAGGGATGTTTTATTGAATTCTATTGGACTGCCTTCTAATTCCTGTCCAATACCTAAAGTATATTGATTAGTAAAACTATCTGTAAATATTTCTTAATACTTTTTTACAGGGTACTTACCATACTAAAGATCTAAACCTCAACATGAGAAATTCTCGAATTCCTACTTTTCCATATGGAACATTTAAGTTACTTCTATCTCTTTATGATATTAGCACAGATATCTTACAGATGTGCTTAGGATTTTATTTTGAAAACACGCCTTACTAAAGAGGAACATTTAGTTTGTATATGTATTATTATGTATTCCGAACTGTATTACCAAGATAAAATATATATATTTTTTTGCTCCATAAATCTCTAGTACTATTGTTTTATTTTTTATCATACTGAATTATGCACTAAAAAAATCTTTGAAGCGTTGTTGTTCTGCAATAATAAGAAGCAACATAAATAATAAATGTAAAAACGCTATTAAAAACGTAAGTTCGTTTAAATAAAAGAATACTAAATAAATGTAAAACTCTGCAAGAACGAAGCTGTGCGTATAAAATAATGAAGAGTCAAGTGCACTGACGCGTTGGATGAAGGAAAGAGCATTTGTAATGATCATGTAATGATCGCGAGCTTCGTTTGTGTTCAAATGAAACGAGTTCTTAAAAAGGTTTTTTTTCCCATCTTTATTTTAAACCAGCGGAAGTAATGACAATTACAATACACAATAGAGGAAAGTAGCCTATTATCGGATACTTTCCTGTTTCGGTTTATAAAAATACTAAATTCCTACCTATCACATTTAGCTTTTGGAAAATGCTCGTGGAATAGATAATATACCATACTGTTGAAATATGTGTCTCTAACTTTTCAAAATTTTTAAAAATCTTGAAGAATTCGTAACAGTGCATAACGCGTTGTTGTGAAATGGGTTTCCTAATATCGGATAGTCGGTGTTCCTAATATCGCACTTTTCGATATTGGGAATACATAGTAAAAGAAACAATAAAAATAGGTAAAAGCTTTATTAATAATAATTAAAATAAATATAGAACGAAATAAAATGTTCTTGCGGCTTTTAAATAACCCATTTCTTTATTTTTCACAGCATTTACAGCTTGTTGCATAGAATTTACATCCCATGTTTTTCGTCTTTTTACTTCTGCCATCTGAAGAAAAAATACACAATAATTAATTAGATTTATGATATCTAGCAGTTAAAGAAGCAAGTAGGAGTCTCCTAATATCGGATATGCGATATTAGGCTGTCGCTACTATCCGATATTAGGACACATAACCTAATTAAATTCATTCAAGTTTTTATAAAAGAGAAAACAAATTACACTAAATTATATGTATATGAAGTAGAAGACTGAAACAACCTTAATCTCATGGCGTATAATTAGCTGTTATTTAGACTTACCTTTTAAAACTATACTGACGAGAACTACACGATTATAAATATTTGAACTTCTGTTAATAAGAAAACCCTAGAGTAACATGCCACATTAAGTCACCAGGCTCTGTAATTTTGACAGATACATACAAATTCCGCTTACTATTGATTACCGTACAAACCGATATATGGAAATTATTATTTTCTGAGATATGCACCTGTCCGATATTAGGAACATATGCGATAATAGGCTACATTTCTCTACACAATAATATAAATGCTCATTAGAGCTTAGATGGAAACTTAACTATGAACTGATCAAAACTTAATGAATCTACTGTCTAAAACTCTTTATATATGATTCTCTTATCTAAATAAAATATTACTAAGCAGTTCCCACGAGAAAAGTAATACAATATTATCTGCATAATAAGCAATTCTCATGAGAAAGTTAATACTGCATTCTAAGCAGTTCCCACGATAGATAATACTTTATTCTTATCTTGAAATGTAATATGATATTATCTGCTTGCTGATAGTAATCAGTATTTCTACGTAACTCCTCAGCGCTAAAATGTTTTAATATGGTTTTTATTTAAAACAATATTAAAATCAGTAAAAGGAAAATGAAAATTTTAATTTTCTGTGTTTTTATTTATCACAACTAAATCTTTATTTAGAAACTCAATGAATTTTATTTTTAAGGAATTACGTTTACAGTATAAATATACAAAAATACTTATAACTAAAATTATAGCAATTATGATTAATATAATAGATGATATGCTTAAATGATTAGCAGTCACATGATCAATTGATTTTAGTAGATAACCGTTATCGGTAATTTTGATTTGATTGTCAATTAACTTTTGTGTATCGATCGGAATTAAGTCGACTCTTGAGATGTCAACATTACTTGATTCAGATATTACTAGTTGGTCAATATTTGGTAATTTTAGGTCGATAATTTTGTTTGACGTAGTTTTAGCTACAAATAACATTTGCTCGTGATTAATTAACGCAGTGCAATCAGGACTCAAATGTAAAATTTTAGAACCATAAAGTTCTTTTCGAAAATTTGGATTTTTACAATTAATATCTAGAATTGTTTTGGAAGGTACAGTTACTAGCCAAGTGGCAATATCTATTTGAGAGATCAAAAAGATATGGGGTACATGTTTGGTTACTATTAAAAGAAAGTAATTGGGTTTCACATAATTTATCGTTTGGAATTTCAAAGTGATTATTTTGGTTACAAAAGTAAGTGTCTATTGTAACTAATTTGCAATGATCGAGTTCGATAGGGATACTCATTTTAGTATTAAACAATATATTATTGTAGTTTGGAATAATCATACGGAAATGACAGGTGTTAATAAATATTGGAAAAGGTATCAATTGTATAAGTTGATATTGGTTAGTTTTAGAGGTTAGAGGGATTTCAAAGATGAAGGTGATTCTATTTGCAATTTGATAGGCTTTGGTAGTAATGATACTTTCATATAGATGTAGATAACTTTGATCTGCGGAATAGGGAATGGTTAATGTTGTTTAGTGGGACAAGTGTTTAGAAATATCCTTTAGATTTTGAATTAGTTCAATATTGTCAATTAATGGCATATGCATTTGTTGATTCTGTGAGAAAGTTAATGCGTTTTCGAGTTCAAAGTAGGTGTTTATAAGAAGTTGTAAAGATTGCACGGCTTCGAGTAAAACTGTTTTTTGGGATACTGTGGCGACATGTTTTTTCACCTGTTCGTTTTCTAAAATAATTTTGTTTAGGTTTTCATTGAGTAGCATTTGATTGTTGGCTAGATTGTTTATAGTGGAAATAGTGTCATTAAGAATTTTAGCTTGTTCTAATATGACGTTAGTTTGTGTTTCACTAACTTTTTGTAATTTGGAAATCAATGTTTCATATCTTTGACCATCTTTGGCATCCAGATTGCCAGTTAAGAATTTAAAAATGGTTCCTAAACCATCTACGAGTCCTCGTTTTTGGATTGTATGTTGTGTTTGAGGGAATAATTGATCGATAAGTTTGTCAGCTTTGTTTAAATATTGTTTAATGATTAATAATATGTTATTATTACTAATTAATATGTCAGTAATATTAGTGAACTGCCTATGTTCGATGGGGTATTGTTGATTTTCCAAAAGAATAATGATTTTTATTAAATTTTCTTTAAGCATACCATATTGAGTAATGATAGGTGTATAATCTATAGTCTTAATTAATGTAAATTCGCTTTCTTTTAGGATAGCGTTACCTAAGTTTAATGGATAAAGTCCAGGACTGTCATCTAAGTTTTCGATAATTACGTCACTGGTCACAAATTGGGTGGTGAGAATGTAGCAGGCGATAATGGTTAACCTGAAAATGGTAATAGTTCTTTTATATGTCGTTTAATTTGAGGTCCTTCATTAGGGGGTGTTAATTCATTTCAGGTCGGTTTCATTCAGTATCGTGTTCAAAAATTTGGGAAATAGTGTATGGTCCAGAAAATTTCGGGTCCTTTTTATTTCTAGTGTTAGTCGTAATGAACACTTTACTTCCTAGTTCAAGTTGTTTTGTTCCGCGCTTTTGGTTTAATTTTATATTTTGTTTTTCTTTGGAGTCCGTTTGTTCTTTTTGCAATGATTCATATAGATATCGCATTTCTTGTTTTATGTTCCGACATATAATCATGATAATAGGTTTTTGTATAATCTAAGTCGAATGGATTTTTGCTTTCTGTGTGCCCGAACATTATTTCAAAAGGTGTTAGCTTAAGGTTTGAATGGATTGTGTGATTGTAAGCCAAGATACAGTATTGAATTTTTTGCTGTTCTGGTATATTAGTCAATAAACGATAATGTTCGATGATAGTGGAATGTAGACGTTCTACAAGCGAATTTGATTGGTGGTGAGCGGGGGTTGTAGTGTGTAGTTGAATTTTGTGAAGAATTAGGAAATCTTTAAATATGTTTTTATTAAATTCTCCATCAGCAATAATTATATTTGGGGCTGTGAAGACCATATATAAGTTAGTAATTGTTCAATAACATCTATCAGGTTATGAGATTTAATAGGATAAGCTTGAGCAAATCGGAAAAAGGCGTCGATTATGGTCAAATAACTTTTATTGCCTATTCAAAAGATATCTAAATGTACGGTATGAAATGGTCTATTAAGTGTCGGTGTAAGTTGAAAAGGTTGTTTAATAGGATTCCGATTATATTTTTGAGTTTTACAAATTTTACATTTATTAATAAATTCAGTGATGTCTTGATGTCTGATTTCCAATAATACTTGCGTTTAATATGTTCTAAAGTTTTGTTAATTCAGCAATGATTGGTTTTGCCTAAATGGTAACTTTGAATTTGATTTTGTCTTTCTTCGGGGTCTATAATATATGTAACTTGAATGGTACAGCGATGGAATTTGGGTGTGTTTTCATTAGTTATTTCTGCGATGAAATTTGAGAAATCAAGGTAAAGTTCGTTATCAGGAAGTGACAGTAGTAATGAGTTTTAGGTTCACAATGTTCGATTGGTATTTTATTAAACATATCAGTTTTATTGTGGTCATTGATAAATATAGTGTAATGGATGTTTTCATCATATTTTGTACTACGGATTTTTCTTGGAATTTAGGCTGTTATGAATTCAATTTGATGTTTAAAATGTTGTAGTGGTTTGTCAGAGATATCTATTACTAGGGTTGATGATAATTGGGTATGTATTGTATATGTAAGGGATTTACTGTCTTCGTCTTTGTTTTTAGTACTTGGTATGTTGGGGCGGTTATCAGGTGGTTTTACTTGTACATAAGAAAGTATTTTAATACGAGGTTTATCTAACACAGGAGGATTTATGATTGGTATGTCGAATAATTCGGTAATATCAGGGGTGCTAGCTTTGCTTGCTAGCCTACTATCGATATTGGTGAAAGTTTGTGGTTCCGGGGTTTCAAGTCTATCGGTTTCAACATTCATAGGATAAATTTGAATGCGTGATAAAGCATCAGCTACCTTGTTTAGTTTTCCTGGTAAATAGTTTACGTCAAAGTCATACTCTTCGAGTTTGAGTACCCAACGGGTTAATTTTGAATTTGGTTTTTTTAAATTTCTAAGCCAAATGAACGGTCTATGGTCTGTGTATAATTTGAATTTTACACCGTATAAGTAAGGGCGAAATTGTTGAGTTGCCCACACTATAGCGAGCAGTTCTCGTTCTATTGTAGAATATTTTTGTTCAGCTTCGTTAAGGGTTCTTGATGCATAACAAATAGGTTTTCCATCTTGTGATAATACTGAACCTAAGGCATATTTAGATGCATCAATGGTTAATTCAAAAATTTTATTAAACTCGGGATATTGAAGTAACGGTTCATTAGTTAAAATTTGTTTGCAATGTTCGAAGTTTTGAAGAAATTCAGGGGTGTGTACAATTTTACTATCCTTTTTGAGACAAACAGTTAAGAATTTAGTTATTTTAGCAAAGTCTTTAACAAATTTTCTATAATATCCGAATAATCCTAGAAATGATTTTATTTCTGTTTTGGTCTTTGAGGCAGGGAAAATTCTAATGGCTGAAATTTTAAAAGGGTCAGGTTTTATTCCTTCCGAGGTTATTATATGACCAAGATATTTTACGGATTTATGTAAAAGTTCGGATTTATCTAATTGAATTTTGATATTTGATTGTCGACATCGATTAAAAACATTTTTTAGGCGGGTTATGTGTTCTTGTAAAGAAGTAGAGTAAATAATAATATCGTCAAGATAAACGAGGCGTTGTTGGAGGGTTAGTCCTATGAGAGCATTATTTATAGCTCGTTGAAATGTGGCTGGAGCATTTTTTAATCCAAAGGGCATACGTCGAAATTGAAAGTGGCCCTCTTCAGTCGAAAAAGTTGTTTTTTCGCGGTCTGATTCTTCTATTTTAATCTGCTGAAAACCAAATGCGAGATCTAAAGTGGTGAAGTAGTTGGCTCGACCAAGGTGGTCTAAAACGGTTTCGATTCGTGGTAAAGGGTATTTGTCTTCTATCGTCTGTTCGTTTAATTTACGATAATCGATAACAATGCGTCATTTCTGATGTCCTGAGGCGTCTAATTTCTTAGCAACGACCCAAATTGGTAAATTATATGGACTTTCCGAAGGTTCTATAATTTTGTCATCTAACATTTTAGGAATTTGATTTTTTACTTCTTCTCTATGCACATGTGGGTATCTATATGTTTTTGTGAATAAAGGAACATCAGTTTTGGTTCTAATATGATGTTTGGTGAAATTGGTGGAAGATAAAGGGATATTTGGAGAATAAAAAATATCTTTATACTGATAACAAAGATTGGTTAATAATGTTTGTTCTTCTTCGTTTAGATGGTCAGTTCTTAAATTTGTTTATAAATTCTCATTAAGAATGGCTTTGATGTTTAATTTGGAATTATGAACGTCTATGTTGTTGATTTGTATTCATTCTTCATTATTAGTCTCATATTCATCTAAAATTAATGGGGAGTATATATTTATTTTTTGTATTTCATTAGAAGTGTTTATTACACTAGTTTGAAACCAATTATTATGTAATTTAACTAATGCAGAAGGGATCATGACATGTTTACTAAAATTTAATCTTGGGGTTATTTTTATTCCACTTTTACCAACGGCTGGTAAAGTCACAAACATTTCAGTACGTGGGGGCATTTCAATTTGTTTTATTGGAATTTCGTTATGTTTTAATTTGGAAAAATTACATTCATTACGTCTTTGGGTTTCCTGTTTAGTCATGGATGGATTATAATAAAACGGTATTGTTGTGCTATCGGTTTGGATATGCATCCATTTATAATCAATTCTGGCTGATAAATTTTTAAGTAGATCTGAGCCAATTAAGCCTACGTATTCCGAATGAAAATCGTATAAATAGCAAAGATGAAATCCATCTTCTGAAAAAAGGTTTGGAATAGGTAAATTAGCAACTAAATTTCATGTTCATTAACAAATTTAGGGGAAATTATGGTTTTAGAGCTACCAGTGTCTATTAGGAGTTTTTGTCCAGTGGACGGTATGACAATATATGGGAGATTAGATTTGGGGTTAATACTAAAGCTTTCAATATTTTCCGAGGCCGTTAATAAAAATTTTCGGCATCTTCATTGTCGTTATTTGAGTATTGATAATAAGAATTTTCCAATTCTTCAGTGGATATTTCTTCTTCAGTTGATTGTTCAAGGTACTGTTCAGGGAACTGTTCAGACCTAGTGATAGAATCTTGATAGTCATATTGGGGGTATGTGGAAGTTTTAGGTTCATCGTCATCATGATGGAATAATTCTTCGGAGATAAAAGTTCGTTGTGGACCAGCTGGAGTAGGCAAAGTCCTTATGTTTTGAGTATTAGCTCGAAATTTATTATGGTTGGTTAATTGTGTAGTGGGAGGTCTTTTTACTATTGTGTTTGCTTCCATAGGTATAGGTTTATTGGTTGACCTATAATTTTGTTTTGGAGCGAAGACATTTCGATGTTGATGGCTGGTTGGATTGTTTTGCCTATTAAAATTAGGATTAAATTGTCTAGGGACAAATGATTGTGCAAACGATTGAGGTTGTATAAAAGGTTCAGGTTGCCTAAAAGGTTGGGGTTGCATGAAAGGTTGGGGTTGTCTTAGTGGATAAGCGGTCCTAAATGAATTATTTGTAATTTGTTTAAAATTATTTGGTGAAAAATTAATAGATCTTCTTTGATTTAAATTTGAAGATAATCTTGAATTTTGAGCTTGAGAGTATCTGATATCGAGCTCTTCTTTAATCATAGTAAAGGCTGCTTCTAATGAATTTGGGTTACGGCTACGAATAAATGGTCATTGAGTACACTAGTGAATGTTCTCAATGCTAAGTCTTTATTTGATTGAAGTTTATAATTTTTAATGACTTGGTTTTCGTTTGCTAAAGCAATTTTAGAATTAAAGATTGCTAATTGTGTTCTAATTTTATTATAAAATTCGATTGGAGAATCTTGTCCTTGTTTTAATTTAGTTAAATCGATTAATAAGTTTAATTCTGACCTTTGGTCTCCAAAATTTTCTATTAATACTTTCTTTAATGCATTCCACGTAGCATATTCGTATCCAGTAATTAATTCTAATTCTTGACCTTTTAATCTATTTCTGATTGCTGAAATAATCAATTGATTAATATCATCTGTTGGGTTTTCTGTACAAAATTGACCTGTGATTATATCAACAGCTCTAATAAATTCAGAAAGTGTCGATGGATTACCATCGTAATTTGGAATTTCATTTAAAAGGGAAACATGAAAATGTGCAGGAAAAACCATATTTCTATTAATATTATTGTTATTTAAAAATAACAAAGGAGGGTTGTTCAGATTTGAACGTTCTACACTTCTTGATCGTCTTGGAGATCTTGAGCAATTCCTTTGCATTAATAATACACTTTTATTATTATATAGGATTTTTGATTATTATTCTTATGTTAGTGGGTTTATATATTAAGGGTCCTACCCATACATGGCAAGCATGAAAGGCTTTATAATGTCACTAGTTGACACTACCTATTGGTTTGGCGTCTACCATGTACGTAAATTTGAAACTAAAATGCAATTATTAATTACCAATGTGTCCAACTATTCCTTTCGTCTATCGAAAGCAAATAAATTGAAACAGATTGTATAATTAAATGCTCTTAATACTAGCTTAAATTAATTGTAAAAACTATGTTAGTAAATTTATGATTTGAATTTAAATTTATTTTTTTTAAACTTTAAACTTTTCACGTTAAAATTATTATTATCTGCTTGCTGATAGTAAGCAGTATTTCTACGTAACTCGCGTTCATTACATGACGCTTTAGAGCTGTTTGCACAAAAGCATAACATGTTTATAGCTAAATTATATTTTCTCAATGGATTCAAATTGAAAATTATAAATTTCACTTACATTTTCTTGTAATGATGAATTATTGATCTCGATGATCAGTCGTCAGCAGTTGACGGGGATTCCCTATGAACAGGGTCCTAACGCAATGGACAAAGCGGTTGTTGGTGAAGTAGGTGCCGTAAAGATGCTTGGCCGGGGCAATGTGTGTCCTCGGGGTCCCAATGCAACGTCAGCGGCGGTGTCTACTTGGAGCGGATGGTTTCTTCAATTGACCGTTGAAACGGGAAATTAGGGGTACTTAGTTCCTCTAATTTTTGAAGATCCGGACGTTAACTGCGCCAGTTTCGTGTGTGTTCAAATGAAACGAGTTTTTAAAAAGATTTTTTGTTTTCCCTGGATCTTTATTTTAAACCAGCGGAAGTAATGACAACTACAATACACACGAATATAAATGCTCATTAGAGCTTAGATGTAAACTTAACTATGAACTGATCAAAGCTTAATGAATCTACTGTCTAAAACTCTGTATATAATATTCTCTTATCTAAATAAAATATTACTAAGCAATTCCCACGAGAAAAGTAATACAATATTATCTGCATGATAAGCAATTCTCATGAGAAAGTTAATACTGCATTCTAAGCAGTTCCCACGATAGATAATACTTTATTCTTATCTTGAAATGTAATATGATATTATCTGCTTGCTGATAGTAAGCAGTATTTCTACGTAACTCGCGTTCGTTACATGACGCTCTAGAGCTGTTTGCACAAAAGCATAACATGTTTATAGCTAAATTATATTTTCTCAATGGATTCAAATTGAAATTGCCCGGAACTAATTTTTACCATGATGCTAAAACCCATATTAACTCTTTTAGAAACATAATCAGTGTTGTACTGTAGTAGCACTCAGAAACCATCATTGGGCTTCCTGTTCATAAGTAACTTGTGTAAGATTTCTCAATGTTGCACCGTAGAAGGTTTCATAAGGCTTTGAAGGTATGATAAGTATCGCTGATACGATAAGACACCCGATCTTGGTGCCTTACTTATCCCTCCAAAGTGCACTGACAACATAAGCAGAGGTTCCAACGGACATGCGTTGTTCTGGCTTATACGAACAGTAGAACTTCTTAAAGACATTTTGTGTGATTTTGATATTCCCAGTGAGATATTTAAACAACGTGTTCATTTTCTACAGTCAGTGCCGGACTGGGCCTCCGGGTAATCAGACATCTGATGGACCATCCATCCAATTCGGGCCCTACCGAATCGTTAAAAATAAATTTTATAACTGGAAAAAGTTCAACCGTTCCGTATCGACCCATCAGTCTCCTACCTGTAATCTCTAAACTCCTAGAAAAACTGTTGTATAAAAGAATAAAGGAAAATGACCTACTAAATAACTGGTTACCTTATCATCAATTTGGATTTAGAGAACTACATTCCACCATTCAACAGTGTCACAGCATAATAAGCCTGATAAGAACTGCTTTTGATGAAAAAAAGTATTGCAGTAAGTATCTCTGGATGTTAGCCAGACCTTTGACAAGGTCTGGCATAAAGGTCTCCTTCATAAGATCAAAACAAGCTTCCCACATCAATAGTATCAACTATTTCAAACATATTTGTCGAACCGTTGCTTTCAAACTAAGTATAAAGAAGACACTTCACAAATCTATTCAGGGGTGCCACAAGGAAGCATATTCGGGCCCATGCTATACCTCATTTATACATCTGACTTTCCTAGCACCCAAGAAACTCACACGTGTACTTTTGCAGATGACACTGCAATACTCTCCATTGATGAAAATCCAATGAGTGCAAGACAGAATCTGCAAAATCATCTAAATCTAATTGAAGAGTGTAATGTAGATACATTTTCAATAGTATTCAATAGCTGTACTTTTTTGACCAATTTGTAGATTTACTTTGAGTAAGTACTGCTTTAACATTTTGATTTACAATAAATGATACATCAAGATAGTTGAATTTTTTACTACTTCAATATTTTCATTGTTATAAGTAAAATTCAAGTTAGTGAAAGGACTATCCTTATGAGTAAGAATTTATGTTTTTTCAGTGCAATATGAATAAAGAAGATTTAGGTTATGTTGAGGTCTACCCGACAATCCCCTAAGATGATTAAGTCAGCCGCGTAGGCCTGAAACACTATGTCATCTTGTCTTCAAACCACGTTGATTGTTTTAACGAAGAAAAGATTCGATATCCTTTATGGGCAAAGAAAAAAAGTACGGACTTAATTGGAGATGATAGTTCATTATTAACTTTAAGTTGTAAAGAAGCTTCTGAATAAAATAGTTGTAATAAACGGATAATTTTTGAACTAACCCCCGAATCATATAGCTCACTCCATAGTTTCGAATGGCATACCGTGTCAAATGCACGTAAAAATCTATAAATGCAGCATAGATTTTGCTTTTATGATGTACTTTTCAATGAGATCAGATCAGTTCATAATAGAAAAGAATAATTTCCAATGGAACAACTTTTAATCACAATTCTGACAAATCATAAAACCTAACCCGTAGGTGCAACAGAACAACCAACTTTTTCATTGCCAAGAGTGGGATTTTGATGCAATAATGAATAATTTTAACGTAAATAAATGAGAGGAAAAATACATTAAAGGTTTCTTACAGGAAAATATAATTTTTAACATCCTCGGTGTAGATGATATTATCTCCCCCTCAGATCATTAAGCACACTTCAAAAACTAGGTGTTTGAAGGGCAAAGGAGAGGTACTACAGATCATATTGGATCACCAAGCTCCATGGTCAATGGAACAACAAATAACTGAACCAGATGACCCTAGCTAACACTGGGTCAGTAGATCAGTCCATTGGAAAACATCTATGGAGTCTAAGATGACAATGTACAATGCCTATTAGTACAAATATACTGTCTGTTGTCCTACGATCTTTCCTAAAACTCATTTGGAATTCTTGAAGGATATTATTATTCTCAATCCAGGGTTGAAGCGAGTGCGGCTTGTATTTAAGTCAAATCTAAAGGCGCGTACTTTACGCAAATTTACGCACACGAACGCTGGGCGAGTACGTTTGCTCTAGTCAGTAACGATGTGCTGGCAAATTTATGTGAGTATGAACACGATCCGTTGCTTGTCACAAGCGTGTAGAGCCTTGGATGACACAATTCCTTCGTCATGCGCAGTGAAACAAATTCAGGTCTTTGAATATGTAATTACTTATAATAATTCTAAAATATAAATATGTAGTTATACTCTCCTAGCACTTTTACGTATGATTCTTGTTTAAAAGATTATTTGGTTATAATTTTATTATACATCAATATAGGGTCATTCCATGCCAAATAATCACAGCTCGCAACCCGACCATCACAGATTTTCGTGAAATTTGGTAGGATAGTAGAGGACATAAAGTAACTTACGTATGTAAAGTTATAGCTTTTGTAATACTCAGTATTTATATAGCAGAGTTACAAGATGAACAAAAACAATTCATAACTCTGCTTCTAATTATTGCAGAACTTCTATCTTGGGCTTGTTTTAAAGCTAAAGGAGCATAGTTTTTATAAAAAAGTATTTAATTAATAAAATATGAGTTTCCAAGGTCATATATGTAACCTTTTGATCTTGAATATCTAAGACAGTGTACTTTCAATTTTTTTAGGAATACAATGTCTTATACAGCTAGTTGCAGTCTCTCTTTGGTGTAAGTTTCATTTTGGGAAGCCTTTTAATAGATAAATGTTGCTAACTAACATAAGTCTTAAGTATTGTGTCGAAGACAAAATTAAAGCAACTACAGATAGCATAGCAATGAATACCACGTAATGCATTCGTGTCAGTGAACTTTTAGGCAACCTCTATACCACTAGTTCTTAACCGCTGTCCTACTACCCGCTGGGAATACTAGAGCTCCTCAAATTTATCATAAGTATTTTCTGATAGCTTAACAAGCAATGCTTGCATCACATTCTGCACATGGAAACAAATCTTATTGACCATTTTTGCCATTTTTAGTTATGGCGGTTGTTGATCTTTTCTGATTAACACAAAGTTTCAACTCTCAAAACCATGGTACTTTTCCGACGTTAGGTGGTCCGTCTGGTTCGCAAGATATTCATACCGTGAAGAGTTAGTTAGGAGGATCAACATTCGGATTGTTGTCCCCGACTTGCTGCTCACTTAGGCTACGAGAAAAAACGAAATATCAATTCAAAGATATTCCAGAAACGTTATCAGATCTTCATATCTTCGTCAACTTCTTCATTTTGATGATTGTATTAATTTAATGTACGTTCTCCGTTCATTCTGTTCTGGTGTTATTGTCATTCTACTCTGCCTCGCCTTATTTTATCATCTATTTTATCATATCTATAGTAGTAGCACGGTTGAAGCGGTAATGGACATGATGTTAATGGATGGACAAACAATTCTATTTCGTATTTTATTGAATACGTTACTGGATATTATCTGCCAGCATTCGTAGGCGATGTCGACCGATAAACTTCGGTGCACTGCTTCGTTTATGGGCGTGATATTCGAAGGTGGATTAAAAACATCAAACATCATTGCTTTGAGAATCGGCGGGATTACTTAGGTAAGTGTGAAATGCTACCATGAAGTGATAGCTGGCGCAAAAGGAATCGATGATGTGAGATTTGTAGATTTCCAGAGAATTCCAAGTTGTTTAGCTATCGCTACAGAACAAAGAGATACTGCTACATAAGGCGTTACTGGCCCAACCGCTAAACGAAAGATTTTAACGGCTTCACGCACTGAAACCAGACGATATCGTGGATATCTGAGAAATACAATAGATCAATATAAATTTAATCTGATAAGAAATAGCTACAATTTGTCTTGTTGAATTTAATTCTAATTCACCTCGTTTCCACCAAAGTTTGTTACCGCTACAGCGATCCAGATGATTGACTTCACGTCTGGCTTCGCTGTTTACTGTAATCCAGGATTAATTATAAAACAAGCCACAAAATATAAAGGTCAAATGGAAAGAGGAAATTTTCAGAAATCGTTGAACATATACAAGAAGCCGAGTCACTTACTTAGGATCTTGAACGGCTTTCAGAATTGGTACAGGTAAAGTAGAATCGTTCTCCCTAAAAATCTTCTTTGTCCACAAAAATCGTAAACGGGAAAACTATATAAAACCCACTAAAGTCATCAACATCAACAGAGAGATTAAGTCTTTTACTGACCAGAAAGGGTTTTCTAATCTACTTGTGCAGATTTTTGCCTAACAGACAGGCCGGAAAAAGAAAGACTTATAATCTTATCTCATCTACAAAATCCACCAAATTTAGCAGAATAGAGTTAATATATAAAATTCCTATTGATGGAAGAAGGTTAAGATACACAAAACCTTTAAAAAAATATAAATAAATTAACGTACAATGTGTGGCCAACTTTTTAGGATAAAAACTGCCATAAATAGTAGTAAATTCTTCAAAATCTAATTCGACTCCTAAACACAAAAGGCACATGTAACAAGATGTCCGATAGGAACATGTATTTATTAACCACTTTAATCTGACAGAAGACTCTTTTTTTATAACTACCTTTTTCTAATACAATTCTAACATAGTCTCTTAATTGTCGAAACTCTAGCTAGTAAGCTAATGGTCGAGTCAAATCTAACATATCGAAATCCATTCTATGTAATCAAACTACGTTAATCCGAATGAAGCCTACAGCAGGTTAATGATAGTGAATTATCCGTCTCAGTGAATTTTCGTATCAAAAAACGTATTTAAGAGGAAGGTGCTGTTTACGCATCGCCGCCTGCCAGTGTAACTAACAAAACACTCGGTAATCAAATTACAGTAAAATCAATTAAATAAATCAAACAAAACTATTAATGCCTAATACTTATATTAGTATTTAGACCTACTAATGATCTTAATGCTCCGACCGAGGCATCTTATTAAGTCATTTGACTTAGGCTTCGGCGTCGTGCGTGTTAATCACAAAGCTTCTGATTAGATAATAGATTCAGGAGCAAAAAACAAAGAAATAACGGACGCCACCAAACTGAATAGATCTTACATCATTTGAATAAAGGCGGGAAGCGCACAGTTTGGGAAAGACCTTCCTTTTAATATTGGCAATAAATGTACCTGAACAACTCTTTCTAATAATCTAAAATTTTGTTACGAAAATTAACATCAGCAGTTTGTTGGGCCGAACTATATCAAAGATAATTAATTAAATTTGAAGTCTGTGTATTGAATAAAAGCTTCTAAAAACGTAAAATATAGGAAAAAGATCATAACAAATGCAATGCATAACAGAAAAATTTAAGCCTATAACATCTTTAATTCTAAACAACAATAAAAAAGTACCATTACATTATTAAACGGCATTATTTTAAAACTTACGTAAACAATCTGACCGTAATGCTGAATACAATTATCCATAACATTTTATACTTCCAAAACTTTAAACGCACAAAAATGGCTCAAACTATTTGAAAGCTAAAACCATTGACCGTAACATCAAATTATATATAAAAACTGCGAACTGAAACTACATTTGCGGGAAACACACCTTAAATGTTAAACTATTTTTCACATTGAATGACAGTTAAAACTTTGCATTAATTTCCAATACGGAATAAATTCGCCTTAATTAGTTAGTAACTTTGACCATACCTAAGTAGAATGTTGCTTGAATCTTCTTTTTTACGAGTCCTTGTACAATATAATGCGTTATATGATTATTACTAAAACGCGTCGATTTAACATAAATTTGCTGTTTACTAACTTTAAACTGATTCTTTAAGCCAATACAGTGTTCAATTGACTAACACTACGATTTATTGAGAATAGAGCGTAGTGTCAACATACACGCAGATTGGTACCAAACAAGATTCACAATACTAAATCTATACTTAATTCTCTTTAGTGAATTAATTCTGTATTGACATAATCAGCAATACCGAATACACAAAACGATTCATACCAATTTTTAAATCGATGATATAATAATAAACATCTACGCCAGCCCGACGGCCGACGCGAGATTGACTTACAGAGAGCGAAAACCTCATGAATTCTACAAAATTAATAGAGGGATTTTCAAACGGTGCAAACAAACCAAACTTGATGACATTTTTAACCAATGAGAAAAATAACCGAAATTCGAATCATATTAAATATTTTAGAAAAGTTGATCAACTCTACAGGAAGTAGAGAAAACTTTTAGTTGCAAATTGCTAAGATTTTATTTGTAGCTTAAAATACAAAACAACGTATCACCATTTCAAGTGCTGTAGCCTCAAAAATTATTTTCTTATGCAGTCTGTATGTGCGTTTCAACCAAGAAGGAAACTCGATATCTTTATTACTCAGATAAGGAGCTAAAAATGTTTTTTAACTGGAATAATTCTATGAAGACTTTTACTCGTGAGAATTGCAATCAAAATAAAGCTGATATTTAAAATTAGCCGAGAGAACATTTAATTCTTTAAACGAGTCGAAATAGTTTTATATTATACAGTGCCGTACTAATGTAATTTTTATTTATAAAATAAAATAAAAAATAAATTGAATCTTCTACACGAGTTACAGCAGGAAGTACTAGAGAAGTATATTTCTTTTGTTCGTTTTTGCACGTTGAATTTTACTTGCGGAGCACTGAGGCAAGGCATCAAGTCTTCCTATCATCAGTTGCTTCACGACAAGCTTCGCACCTGAATATAGATATGAGCCTTCTTGGTTTAAACTAGTCACAGTTGCTGTGACTTCGTCAGTTAGCAGTTCCTAATATTTCATATAACACTTATGTGATGCTTATATTTATCAAAAGTATGTTTTGTTAAAAAGAAGTACCACATCCAGCTCCACAAGAAGTGTTTCTTTAAAGCAATAACAGATCCAGATACCCTTGAACCATATTCCGAATGATATTGAATGATATTGTTGAAAATTTATTAATTTAGGTTCAAAAAGAGAATTTCAAGCAATGAGTTTTCAAAAACTGGAAAGAAATTAGATTTTATAAACAAGTTTAGATAGCGTTCAAAAATCAAGTTATACCACAATCCCGGAAATAGAGTCAGATTGTAAATATGTCTAGTATGTATTACATACTGACTTAGTAGCTTTCAAGCAAAGTCTTCAAATCTTCTTCAAAATCTGCAGTATCAAGAAACCAAATGCTTAATGTAGAACTTCGTCTGATGGGAAAAAAATGATAATGAATGAGGTACCATCAAGTGTTACCAGAATGAAGAACGGATTGTTACTTTATTTACAATTAAGTCAAATGGAAATAAATAGATAAAATTCTCTATCTGTGTGATGCAGGGATCAGATATGAACAATTTTAAATATTTCATGGAAGAAAATGGAAACGTGTTTTATTACTATTTTGGATTTTGTAAGAGTTGGTCTCGCATTTTATGAAAGAATGTATACCATCAAGTAAGTAATGTTGTATGTGGTTGTTCATAAAAATTTAAAACGTATTGTCATAATACAAATAAAATGTACATTAATATTTTATTATAGAATTGTTTCAGATGATATCAAGACAATACAATTTTGTACATTTTCTAAAAGCAACTATTATTATAAAGTATGATGCAACTAAACTATATTTTTTCAGTCAAGGAAACACTTAAGTCAAGTTAGTATCGTTTAAGCATCTTAAGTAGCCTTTTGAAGTTGACCCTTTTTAATGAAAAAACGACGTATGAATTTTTCTGGATAAAAATAAGAGTCATTATGATTTAGAAAGAATTACCATACTGTACTGGGATTCTATTGTTACACAAAGTAAGATTTTATCGGTAGGTACTTCATTATGTATTTGATAATAATAATAACATTGCCCGACTTGACCTATGGAAGTAAAATAAAAATACTACGGTTTAATGCAGTATCAATTGTTGCGTGATAAAGTCTTAAAAAATGATGAAATGTAAACAACTTTTGTGTGTAGTCTTGAATAAGCCGAACTATTAATGTTTTGAAGTGGAACCTTTTTCTAATTTGAAGTTCATGAGAAATTAAGTAAAATGGAAGCAAGTGCGACTGTGATTCTATTTCCTTATGTATCAACTATTTAAAAAACAGAATTTATCTCAATTTTTGTAATAAGACAGTAAGGGATGACAAAGCCTAAAACAACTTTAATTGCTCTCTTCAATGAGCAGCGCGATAATCATACCCTCTTTCCACCGGAGTGCAGAATTCAGGAATTCTGGTTTTTAAGATTTATAGTTTCCCCAGCTGTCAGGTCTTGTTAAAGCAATACAAGATACTGCCTGGGAAGCGACACCGAATTTCGTTTCAAAGCAAGCGATACAAGAATGTCCAAACATCTTAAAAGCGAAAATAGATGGCAAAACTATGTAACGAAGTCTTTAAGTCAACGAAAGTTGAATTCGTTTGTTAAGATTGTATAAATCAACAATATTTCCATCTTCGCACCCGTTAAAATAGAATTATCTTTTGTGTAAATACATTTACTGCTCACGAAATCGTATTCCTCTTTAGTCACGTATGTAAAACGTTTCTGCTTACTCTATCGTAAAAAGACGAACGAAGTAAAAGTTCATTATTTTAAAGTACATATTATAATAATTCGTTTTAACAAAATATACAGCATTTCGTAATAATTTCTAGGCTAATGGATCGTTACTTTGAGTCAAATTTCTTCAATATCATAATGTTTATAAAGGAACAAAACGCTTTTAGAACTATAATTCATGTTTTTAGAAATATCATTATGAAAATAGATTTTCATTTAAATTAGTTATTGGTAACAAGACTGTCATTCTTAACGTGACATTGGGTGAATAGTTCTGAAATATAGTCTCCCATCTTAAATTTTTGAAAGAAAGGGACATTTTTCGATTCGAGAGAACAGAGATTTGCGAAAGCCCTCGTATAAGCGTCTTTGCCTTTGAGCTTTTAGCGATGAATTTGTTTCGGGTTTGGCTAGTAGAATTGAAGTGAAATTTTCTATTATTTTGGTTCAGTATTAAAAGATTTTTAACGTTTCCGTATCGTACCTATGGGTTATAATTCAAACCCCTGTAGGAGATTTTAGAGTTGCCGGCATCCGTTGTAAATAATTTTAAGTAATGAAACGTACAATAATTAATGGTGTATCCTAGCGTTCATCGAGAAACTAGGATAATTTGTCTCGGCGTGGTTATCACATTCGTGATCCCCTTCTGAGTCCCTTTTGTGGGAGTTTCCGCAACTAATAAAAGCTATTAGATTTTAAGAGTCTTATGTTTTAGTAATAACGAGTTATCTTCCATAATTTTCTTAAATAAATTACTAATAGATGTGAATTCTACTCAGTTTTAATGTCAGTTCTGATCATCATTTTTGTAGTAACTAGAGATTTGCAAAAATATTAACAAAATTAACAAGTTTAAAAGTAGATATAATTGCAACTTCCGAAGATTGAGGCTTTTTGTAAGGGGTTCGGAGTTCAACGACAGCTGTTCAAGTTCCAGCAACTTTAATATTTGCCCTTTTTTTTGTTTTTTTAGTTATTGTGATTATTAGTCTATACATAAAGTTAAAACAAACGCACCAGAATAAATGAATTATTAGCAAAACACACCTTCAGTAAGTTACCTTGTAAATGATTATTTTTAAAATTCTTTCACAAAACTAATAAAGTTAATTAGTAGTAAGTAAGTTGCAATATAATTCTTAGAAGTGAAGTACCAGTACCAGTACTAAGAAGATTTGAAGAAGATGAAGACATAAAATAATACTTGGAAGCCCCCTTGCCAACTTTCACCTCCAATAAATCCCTTTAAAGTAAGCGAGATTACAGAAATGATAAAATCACTAAAATCTAACAAGACACCAGGGAAAGACATTAATACTGGTAAGATACATAAAAAGCTTAAAAACAGGACGACGATAACCACCATCGATAATTCGGTTTTCAGAACATGGTTATTTACAACACAATAGAAAGTTGCCCAAATAATGCTAATACAAAAGTTGAGTCCTACAGAGCCATCAGTCTTCTGCCAGTAATATCTAAACTACTAGAGAAACTACTGCTAAAAATAATTATGCCAATGTCACTTCAGCTTTAGAAGAAATTAATCTATCATAGAACAAATACACAAAATTGTTAAAGTAATAAATAACACATTTGAAAAACTACTGTGTCGCGAATTCCCTATACATGAGCCGGGTGTGTAAAAAATGTAAAATAAAAGCTAAATTTAGTAACGTAAATAAATACCATTTTCCTTTTCTAAAAGTAAAACTAAAATTTTCTAAAACTAAATTATTACCAAAAGACAATAGTAAGTAATTCAAAAAGTGAAAATGATTGTAATGTTTAAACATTTATTCGACGAAAAAGCAATTGTTCGGTGTTCGGTGTTGCTTTGGATAAATCTTGATAACTAATATACTGTAATTTATTTTGTAATAAAACCCAAAAGACATTGACGTCATTGCCAATGTTCTTTAGTCAAGTAGTAATAAAAACTTTGTGGCTTGGAAAGAAATTACCAATTAAGCTTACTTTGGAATCCATTGTGAATTTTTGTGTTTAAATAAAGGAAGAATGGCTATGGCTGCCGTGCATTATATTTCTGTTACTTTATTTTCAACTATTTGACACCAATCTTATTTAATAAACGAGAATTAAACATAATCAAACACCTAATATAGATTGCCCCAACAAATTATTTGTAGTCAATCTTTCAAAACCATAAACAAGACGGACTTGTTTTCCCAAATTGTAATTAGGTATGTCCTAATTATTTTAAACAATGATATCAAACAATTTGGGTGGTGCCCTCTATAATTTTGTTTATTTATTTCTATTTTTAATCTGGAAATAGTGAACTTTTGTGATTAACACCCAGAACATCTGAAAGTAATTTAATTAAGTAAGTCGTCTCATCCAGTACTTTGAACTTTATTGCGTAAGTATAAGTTTTCTATATTTAAATTTTTTTATGTTACAACTAACTGTGTTAGCTTCAAAATCCTATTGTTGTTAAACTTTTCCCTTTTGGTGAAATTTAAATTTTACGGTAGCGCTCTCTACTTTGAGTTATCGAATTAAAAGATATCAAATTTCAACATCCCATATGGTATTAACGATTTTCCGTTTCTATGATTGGATGTTAAGTCATGCAATTTTTGCGTGTTTCATCTCGCTTTGGATCTGTTTGAAATTGACCTATTAGAAAAGAGCTTGAAAAGATACGTCACATCTGCCGTCAAAAATCGTCCGTTCCTTTTACTGTAGCGACATATTGTTTTTTGGTCCTTGTTGATGTGTAACTGTCTGTTTTGGGTAGATTTATCTTCTGGTTATTAATTTGGTGTAAATTAAAGGCGTATTTTGGAAAGTACTGTTTGTTGTTTTTAAAGCTCGAATTTATTAAAATTATTTTAAATAATTCCCTTTGTTTCGTTTCGTTAATGATATGATCAATGTTTATTGGTTTCTCCTACTAAAAGTTTTCCAGCAACTATTAATTTTTCTGATACATTAAGTTGTGTCGGTTATTCCACAATTGTGACAATATTTTCCTCATGGTTTCCCATGGATCCTTTGTTTGTTTAGTTTGGAATTCGAGATGACAATTTCTACCAGAAAATCTACCATCGTTGTATACGTGCAGGCTCTCCGTAGCTTCACTTGGTGAACGAGTTTAACCATCACCGTGGAGGTAGCCATTTTGATTGCATTTACAACTCGTATCTTGTCTTGATGAATCATTACAAGATAGATTAAAAAATATAAACTTAGTTATGATTTGAACAGGTTATGAAGGAAACGTTCAAAACTAAAACTTAATTGAAAATTTTTTTTAACATTAATAGATATTGAAATTACCAAGAGACTACAATTAATAAAATATTAATATTTGAAACCTTCTTTTGCTAACAGATTTTGAAAATACCAATTTATTTGCATACAATTAAATTTCATGAGCAACAATGCAATTTTCTATTTGGTTAAACCAGAAATATTTTGGTAACAATTTGAGCTATTTGCAGAAATATTAATCTTTTATTTTTGAAATCCTTATGTAATCTTTAATGATAATTCGTATAATGTTATTTATATGATTAATGTACAATAGCTAATCAGCTGATGAATTACCACTATTTTGAATTTTGACACTTTATTTTAATTTTATGTTAATAAATAAATAAAATATCTTGGGTTGATTATTTTATGTTTGTGCTGTTTTACTTTTGTGACTAAGAACTAGTGGATATTCGACATTTGCTCATTTAGGTTGAATTATTTCACTGTAGTCGAACTCCGATATTCAGGAGATTTAATGTTAATGAATTGTTCATTATTTAAAGTATTTGACCAAATGTGCTGGCGCCCGTCTCCATTGTTCTTGAATCAATTTACCGATGTTCAAAATTTCAATAGAGTTCCAAGGTATCAAAGTTCAGAGTTACGGAGCTTCTAATATAGCTAAAGAGTTAAGATTATCAAAGTATTTTTCCAACGATACTTCGTCCACATATAAATTGAACCTAAATCAATGACTACAACGTTACTTTAGTATTTGATATCATTTGATATTAATGTTATTTAGGGATAATATATAAAGCCCTGGGTGGTGTATAAAATTCGCAGGCGATATCCGACTGATGAGAGTCAACAAGCTCGAAACAGTCTGTCTCGGAGTGTGGGCTGTGAATTGTACACATTTATTCTCTTGTATGGGTAAACGTCTTAGGTTTATTTACTTAATTTGTAGTTACTTTAGTAGTGTGGAGATTGAAAAATTCTAAGTTTTCAGAACTTTAAGTCTAAAACGTCTTGTTAATTGAAAATATTGAAGTTTTATATTTTGAAGCTCCACAATCTGAGTATCATTTTGATTTTGCAGTTTTACGTCCAGTTAAAGTTTTATAGTTAACCATACACTAAATTTGACGAAAATGAGGTTACTCGCTATGTTGCAATAACCTTATAATCATGGAAGTTATGCAGAAGTAGCCATAGGAGCCCATTATAGAGGGGAATGAGAGGCGCTCTGTAATAGTTTAATAATTAGATTTATTTAATCAATTTTTACCATAACAGGAAATATTCATTAGTTATACAGTAGCTTTGTAGTGTGGCTGAACTACGTCTTGTTAAGCAAGGAATTCTAAACATATTTTGTAGTTGTGAAATTGGGTAACTTTTAAGCATGTGAAAATAGATCATACCAGTTACAGTAACTTTAGTGAAAAATACCTATTTATGAAAAACCTCAAAAAAATAAACTGGAATTTATCCACCAAAATCGGATGTAGTAAACGGGATATTTTCCGATAGATATCTAATAGTAGTAAAAGGTGTATTTTCCGTGATAGACGGAATCAACATTGTGGTAATCTTTTAATAAAAGCTCGGTGGTTGGTAGACATTCATCCTGATAAAATTTATTTTTAGATAATTTCTTCATTCATAAACATTGCCGTGTTTACGTATTTTGTGTAGTAGTAATACTTTTAATCACAATACCATAATAATCCTTTGAATAGATTGTTTATAAACATTCCGGCGTCCTAACTGTCGACACTTCCGAGTGTTTTACGTAATTTATCATCAAAATTGATGATTTTTACTTACGCACATGACGTACATTTTAGTGTATACTTTTAATAAAAAACTATTTCAATAATAAGCACGCACTGATCACAGTAGATTATAGAAATGTTAATATCTATTATCGATTGGCCATAAAAGTAAACCTCATAGTTAAGTGCAATTTTTTAATATAAAACTTTATCAGTTTTCCTTTTCAATAATGTTTTATTTAAATATTAGTATTAGCTATGTACACATTTCTAGTGGGTTTCTAGTAGGTTTTTATGTAAAAAAGATTTTCACAACAATTACCCCCAATATAATCAACAAAAACCATTAACGCTACAATTATATTACAATATTTAATTGTAGATTGTGGGCGAAATTAAACAACACCTTTTTTCGGCCGTTATATCTGTTTTACTTGTTAGTCGATTTTAGTGACACAGAAGGACACTTTTCATTTTAATTAAAATTTTGACATAATCTAAATTAGAGACAAGTGATCGTTACTTTTATAAAGTGATTGATTCAGTGTTGTTGCGGAAAGTATCGAGTGTTATTAAAATTCGTCGTACAAATCAGAAGATTTTACTAATTTTTTCTGAAAAGAAATGTAACGTCACGTTTTTTAAAGCCAACAAATATTAAAGGAAACTCAGTACGATCCTGGCAGCTTAGTGAAATTTCCACTACGTTGGAATTGCAAATATTACATTAATCTAAATAATGTTTTTCAAGTACAAAAGAGTCACCTCGAAATATATCCGTAAGCAATTATAATTTAACAGAATTTTTACTGATGCAAGCGTTCTCACGCCAAACAAATGCTTATTTTTTTGAGAAATAGAATGTTCCAGAATAAACAAAATTGTTTTTAATTTCGAGCTTATAAGGGCGAAAATCTGATATTAGCTTTAACAAAAATTTCCTTATGGTTAAAATATAATAAACCTTGAATCTGTAGTTTTAAACCATATTGCATTGAAATTCTACTAGTAAATAATATACCGACAAAAGGAATTTTCTGTAACGGGCTGTCTAGACTGCACCTGTAGAGGTTATTTGCTTTCCGTTGCGTATAAATTCAAAAGGGAATCTCCTTAAGTTTAGTTAAGAATGTTCTCGAACAGATGACATGGGTGCATTTCGTTGGCTGATGAAAAATCCCGTTATTTTTCTATTGGTTTGTTTGAAATCTCGCCCACCTCAAAAAATCATACCACCGCGAAATAGTTTTTAGTTTAGGAGAGTTGACGACAGAATCTCGAACAGTAAACAAGGAGATAGACGGGCTGATCGGAAGATAATTTCTCGCGTTTTCCTGGAGCTCTCTCCCGGAGAGACGCCCCGGGTGTAGTTTATGTTAATCTTTATTTTGAACACTACAGTTTTTAATATGAACAAAGATACCGTCTTAAAGAGTATAATTAAGTTATACTACTCCCGTTTGTGTGTTTAGTTCAGTTATCGTATCGGAAGCTCACTTGCTTCAATTTATCGTTGAGTTCTCGGGGTTAATAAGTTAACCAGACTATAAAGTTTCCCGTTTATTAATATAAACCTATTATTTAGAACCTCTTTTACCGAATTCTGATAATTAATTCCGTACTAGCTATCAATTATAATCAAAGTGCAGTTAACGTTTAGCAGATACGTTTGTCTTGTTGAATGATTTTGTTTGATCGAAATACAGTTATTGTAATGAACAGTTATATTTATCGAATTTGACTTATCGTGAAGCAAGCTTTTTCAGGGTTCCGTTTTAAAATCGGAAGTGTTAAACTAAATAATATATTTTAGTGTGGCGCTACTTTTATTAATGAAGAATGTTTTTTAATAAACATCTAATAATTGAACTTTTATGGTTATTTCGGCTATTTTATTATAAGAATAGGAGAACGTTATTAAACATTAGTTCTAAAGAGAGATCGTTATTAAACTTTATTTCCTTGGACCAAAATCAGCAAATTGTTTTCCAGATTCTTCAATTTCATCGAGCGATTGAGTTTGTTTTGATGGAAAAGCAATATTGTTTCAATTGCTTTGTAAGGAGAAGTTGGATTGAACTATTTGAATAAGGTATTGTAAATTAGTGGATTTTATTTTTGGCTAATGTTAATATAAGATGAACCATTATTGCTATATCAAATATTTTTTGACTACATTTTTATGTGCATTATTCCTGTCGTTAAGAATTCTTACGTTGGGTATCATTTTTTTATACATATTTAAACTTTGTAACGATGTTTTATTTGGAAATTTTATTTTTTATTTGCATTTTTCAATAAATCTATAATTAAACTTAATCAAACAGAATATTATAGGACCATATATTTATGAAAGTCTTTAAATATTTTATTCAACCTAACTTTGACATAACCGATTTTGACTAATTAAAACTAAATTAAATTTATTAGATCTGATTCCAGTTTCTGGTTACTGGTATCGAGTCAATAGTTTTATAAAAATTACTGCACTTTCCTAATCAGATGGCGCCCTGGAAATATGTATTTTTTTCTTGTGTCTTAAACCTTTATCCATTCTCTTATAATTTGTGAACTGTGGAAACAATACCTGCGACCTGAATTCAAATTTGTAGAAAGATATCTCAAGCCGAGGCAATCTTGAGTTGTATAGTAAGTATTAAATGTTTTGTGTTATACAGTTTGCGTAAGATTTTTTGAAGTCAAAGTAATTTGTTTTGTTTCGTTTCCTGAAAAATAACTTATGTTTCAGAAGGTTTTTGTTAAGCATGGCAATTTTTGTTGAAGATAGGATATAGGAATATATTGGAATTTAGGTATTTTTAGAAATACAAAATTATTAATACCTCACCGAGTTAGTGTATTGGATAAACAGGCAACAAGCATTTTCGATTTTCGATTATTATTTTTTACCAAAATGGATTCTACTCGTGTAATTAGTTTTTCTATTTCAGTTTTTACATGTTGTAAGATAAATTAATGCTGATGGTTGTTCTCTTTGCTTTAATAATAACCCTGCTACTGAATTTTTTAAACAATCCAACCTTAAATCTTATTTTATTATTTAATTATTTTTAATTCAACCAATAAACCTCATTAAGCTGAAATGTTTTTCATTAGTGGAATTGCTTAATAAGCTGGAAACTGGATTAAAAGTGATAAAGTCTAATTACAAAAATTGTTTGAGTTGACTTGAGTTACAACTTATTAAGTATTTGGCACTTGCAGAGTAGTTATTGGTAAGGCTACCTAGATAAACATTATTATTTTAATCAATTCGAAATTGATGTCACTCCTGTAATACTTGATTTAATGGCTGAACGCATTTAGTTTGTTTTTTATTAAGTTTAAGCTTTTACTAACATATTTTACCACGCATCAGTGGCGTGCGGTCCATGGAAGCAATGCTTCCCTTGAGAATTTATTAAAAATAAAAACCAATGCTAACAAAATTATTTTTATAAAATTATACCTAGTTATCGTTTATTTAAATTTGTAGTATTTAATCTACTTAAAGCTCAATATCAATTCCGTACAGCAAAAAGTATAATTATTTAGAGTATTGTTTTAAATTAGGCTCATTAAACTTGGACGTAAAGGTAATACCGATTCAAATGTGTTACATACATTGCATATAAGCACTCATTTTGTTGCTTATAACTGCTCTTCTTCTAGCCTTGACGTGGATCAGCGGGCGTGGCGATATAGACGATGCGGTTAGCATTGTTTGGTTGTTACTTTTAGTGTGCTTCGTGCCCAAATGTTTATTTATTATAATTTGGTTATTTGTTCGATTTAGTGTTTGTTAAATTTAATGTTACTTAAGTAATGTAAATCTGCGAATGAGACTGTATTTTGTCACATTTTATTATTTCGATTTATATAAGTTGGGTTTTTTAAAGACAAATCATTCTATTTAGTTTGCTCTGTATGCAAATTTAAAATTGCATTATATTCATCACTGCAAATTCAGCTGCTTCGGTTCGCTTAGTAAGGTTCGAGTACTTCCGATACATACGATTTTTTTGTTCAGTTTGTAAATTATTAATAAAGAATTTTCTGCATACAGTTTTGGAGAGAAATTAGAAATCATTGAGAAAGGCAGATCAAAACCACAACTTTCAAATTTAACAACAAAGAATAAAACCTGCACCGGTATTTTGCTAAGAAAGAGCTCAAATCGAGATGCATTATAAATACATAGTAGTAGTTTTTTTTAAATAAAGAATAATAGTCAACAAGTATAAAGTGTAACAATTCTTCTTTGAAAAACTTTTAAGCTTAATAATTATAACACTATTTTTTATTGTACCTAGCAGGGGCGGATCCAGAGAATTATTTGGAGGGGAAAATTTTGGAACAATAATTGTTTTAATAAATAATAATTAAACAAACATTATTTGTTTCTATTCTATGTATATTTATTTCTAAATGGGGGGGATGCCACCCCTCGTGAATCCGCGCATGTACCTAGGTATATTAAAATTAAAATCGTGGTTGCTTCCCTAGCCTAAATTCTCACCGCACGCCACTGCCATTCATTTTTTAAATTTAATTTAATTATGTGCCATAAATAGATAAAGTTTATTACGATTACAAGCTGATATTGGACAATGTTGTTTTACCTTCCCGTTTTAAGTTCAAGGACTTTAATTAGCAATTAAATCTCTGTGTGAACAATGAATGTTTAATATTAACCGTAATTATAATTATTTTTTAGTTTATTGTTTCGAGCCTCACTTCATATTAATATTAACTGTAAAACTTTTTACTGTTTTACTTTATTGCATGTCCACTTCATCCTAATTTGAGCAATCCTTATAATCTTTATTTCCTTTTAAAATCTGATTCAGATTATATGGTTAGAAAAAAATAATACTGATAAGCTGCACTTTTGGTACTATAGCACTAGAAATTAATTTGTGTAAAGTTCTGATTAGCTTACATACACTAAATACTATTTTATGAAATAAAAAATTTTTCTATTATTGTAGATTTTTCGTTTTTCTAGAACAGAACAGAATATTTTCTTTGTAAAGATGAGAGATCCAGTTTTGTAAACAATTCCATTGCTAGATATACATACATATAGAAAATTCTATATGTATTTATAGAAGATTATTTGAAATATTTATTAAATTTACTGTATTTTAAGATTATCACGTTTAATCAAAGTTTTAATGAATTAGTGTAAAACAGGTTCTAAGTTGAATTTTAATTAAAAGCTCTTTCACTGACAACTTCATACTGTAGTTCATACTATTCTTTAGTATTATTAACTATTATTGTTTATTATAAATACTAACTGTTTTTCCAGTGGCGGTTGGTATATAATGGCTGCAGCATTGACTAAATTTTACAAAAGTTATTAGCAGTAATCAACTATAATAAGTAATTTCGTTTATTAACTAAAACAGCATTACATTATATTTTCAGCTTAGTCGGTAATTAAATAGTTTCCGAAAATACCAAATCTCAACGTCCCGGGCTGATAAGTGTTTAGCCCGCTTTAAATTACCGAAACTATGTGCGGAAATATCCGATTATATAGTCGAAAGCATACCTATTTGAGTCGGCACCGGGCTGCCGATATCATAGCACGGCATTTAACTGCAAAACTTGTTTGTTAGTTGAAGAGCAGATCCTCTGAATGCGATTTGTAATAAACACCAGCCATTTTCAGACTCTGAGATAGTAAAAAAATGTATATTGGAAGTGGCCTTGACACTTTTTGAAGAGAAAAAGGATGTTGTTGACGCAATTCACGGTATTCCATTGTCGGCAAGAAGCAATACAAGAAGAACCGAAATTTGGGCTGCTGACAATAAAAGTAGTTTGCTCGAACTTCTGCAGAAGGCTCCTTGCTACGCCATAGCACTTGATGAATCATGTGACATTGTTGATGAAGAACAAATGTCTACTTTCGTGCGATTTTTGGATATGAAAGTAAAGCATTTAGGGACGAATTGCTAGCAATAATGCCGTTTAAAGGCAAGACTCGCTGAGAAGATTTATTCAAGACTTTTAATGACTTCATGACAAAATCAAACATTAGTTATGATAAAATGGCGTCTCTTTCATTTCACGAGGCCCCAGCGACGATCGGCAAGGAAAAGGGACTAGTAAAGAGAATCAAGGATAAGAATACTGGGCTACTATCTTATCAGTGCATAATTCACCAGGCAACCCTTTGTGGAAAACTTGGTGTCACCCTGAAAGAAGTAATAGACAGTTTGATCAAGTTGATTAATTTTATGAGGTCTCGTTCTGCTCTTCAGCACAGACAGTTCAAAGAGTTTCTATCTGAGTGTGATTCGGCGCATTATGACTTACTGCAATACAACAGTGTTCGTTGGATAAGTAAAGGTCAAGTGATTGGTATTTTTTGGCAAATAAAAGAAGAAGTAACCTCCTTCTTAGAAAACTTGGATAAACATGAAGCAAGAAACCATTTGGAGTTCGTAGCAAACGAACGCAATATACTAGCTGTGGCTTTCTCGAAAGACATTCTGAAACATTTAAATACGCTCAATATCGAGCTACAAGGAAATGGGAAATTAATATGTGATCTAATACAAAGTGTGACTTTCCGTCGCAAACTGGATATCTTTGAAAAAGACATTACAAGTGAAGAATTTATTCACTTTTCAACAATTTTTGAATATAAAAATAATTCTGAAATATACATTGCCGTATTTTGAAATTTTATGTCAGATCTTAAGACCGAATTTGCAGCAAGATTTCAAGACTTTGCAGAGATAGAGAAGTTGTCGCGATTCTTAAAATCGCCTTTTGAAGTTTCTCCGGCGTCAGAATGGACAGGTGTGGCTGTGAAGTTGTTCTGCCTTTCAAAGCCTTTACTCCAAATGGAGATAATAGACTTGCAGGAAGATATTTCCTTGCAAACGTATAAAACTGCATCGGCCGAAGAGTTTTAGAGTAAACATGTCCCAGAAATACATGAAAATTGCAAGAAATTAGCCATTTACCTGGCTACTATGTTTGGCTCCACATATGTTTGTGAAACTTCATTTTCAAAAATGAATTTTTTGAACAACAAATATCGCTCAAGATTAACGGCCGTTCACCTGGAAGTCACTCTTCGCATAAGCTGCTCCCCGCGAGAACCTAACTTTAAAAAACTGGCTCAAGACCGCAAATCTAATTTCTCTCATTAATTTTTGAATATAAATATGCCTATCTATCTAAGTAAAAATTAAAATAAAAAATTAGTAAGGAATATGAGTTTTTTTTCTGGACCTCAATAAAGATTTTCAAAAGTATCCGGACCCCACCTAAAATTACTTGCCGATCCCTGATCCATACAATAGAAAAATAGGTACTCTAATGTAAAATGATCCGCTATATTGATTTTTTTGCCCAACCAAATTTGTTTTTGATTAACCTCAATCTTTTACATAATATTTTTCAAGTGTTCTTTGACAAGTTCATGGTAAAAAACTTTGTCTTGGAAATAATAAACTATAATTTAACGGTTCTCCTAACTACGCATTGTATTTGACTAACTGTCTATACATATTTCGGTAACGAATATGTATTGGCACCTTTTTCCCGACATGAAACCATCTCATGTCGGTGTTGTAACAAACTTCTTAAAAAAAATTAATGACTTGCGTTTGACACGAAATGTTTGTAGTGTTTGCAAATTTACAAAGGTAAAAGATCGATCAAGGTAACTTTTTTAGTTTTAGAGTTAAGTGCCTACTATAAGCGACAAGAATATTTGCAATGGATTAAACAAAATCTTTTATTGAGGGCTTTTTTAAATCTTACTTCCTGGACTAAATATTTATTGACATATATTAAAATTGACATATATAAACACATTGTTGGGAGTGCCGCTCGACGGCCGTTATTCTCAGTATTATGCTTTAGCCTTTTAAACAAATTATTTATTACTTCTTAGAGGAGTTTTTACGCGAGGTTTGCCAAAAATTTTTTATTTTAACGTTTTAGAAGCTTAGAAAAACGATTTTCCCGAATACCTGCTTAACAAAAATTTTCTTTATTATAAAAAAAATTACAAAAATGCAAACATTATATTAAATCTTTATTAGTAGACTAAAGAATGTTACCAATAGAAAAGGATTTGGTTCAAAATATTAAAAACTTTAATCCTAAAGTTATAGACCAATTTGTGAGTTACAAAAATTGCCGCATGGATTTTGTTTTCGGCCATTAATAGATTTTCGCCTTAATTTAGAGTTATTTCTTCTGCAGCCCTAAAATCCAACGAGCCGCCACTGGTTATTTCAGTTTATTGTTGTGGTGGTTTTGTTATAAATTAGAATTTATACACCAAGTGCCACATAAAAATAATAGTTTGGAGTTTAGCGTAATGTAACCGTTATGTAACCCTTTCACGTGTAAAATGTTAATTGTGTTTGTTAATTGGCGTTTTGCTTTAATTATATTTTGGTAGGAATAAAACATTCATGTTAAAAGGATTAGATGCGATGCTACCAAGAACTTTCTTTAATATCGACAACAATTTCTGTCTCTTGTGCAGTACAAGTGCCAATTTCTCACGAGTGTAAAGATTTTGCGGCATGAGACGTAGTCAAATGCCGCAATCACACGAGTGAGTAATTGGTGTTTTTGCACGCGTTACACACTATACTATATCTACGACAACAAAAAAGTAATAAACCACCAACAGCTAAGAAAGTCTTTTAACCTAGAATTTATACTCGCATTCATATTTTTTACGTGAAATATTTGGCAATAAATTAAGAGATGTAATGTGAGCCGCTTCCACAATGTTTGGAGGTGTACGAGTGTACACCCCAATTTTCCTTCATCGGATTCACTCATGATACATCTAGAATTTTTAAAACGACAAAAGTAAACATTAAATTTGTAAAGACAATAGTAATAATACGTTTACAATTTGTATAATTTCAGCCAATCTACTATTTAGTACTTACAGCTAAATAATCATACGTATGTATT
The DNA here is from genome assembly GCA_929113105.1 of Agrypnus murinus. NCBI lineage: Eukaryota > Metazoa > Arthropoda > Insecta > Coleoptera > Elateridae > Agrypnus > Agrypnus murinus. The sequence continues at coordinate 22,628,537 of OV816029.1, read as the reverse complement.
CGTTTTCAAAAAATAATTTATATGTACAAAAATCACAATTCAATTGTCAAGGTTATTAACCTCTGCGCAAAATGTCAAATATTCTCGCATTATGTAGCAAATTATAAATGTTTTCAATGTTTTTATTGTAATTTAGCAATAATAATAAAATTACATTAAAAATTATATAATAATGTAAAACATTAATTAATTTTACGTTTTAATTGAATAACAATCATTGTAACTTTATATAATGAGAAAAACCATCATTGAAAGGCGTCTCGGTAGCTCAATGGTTAGTTACGCTGTAGCTACTAACCGAGCGATCTGGGTTCAATTCCCCGGGTCTGACCTTAGTTTTTTTTCTAGATGAATTTCCATTCGAAATATAATTTAATGTAAAATATTAATTAAACAAAATAAATTAACCTTTATCTAAAATATATAACATTTTATATTTCAAATAATTAATAATATTATAAATATTGCAAGTGGTGACATCTATGGCGTTTTAATAGAACTACGGATTATTGAGAACTCCTTCCTCACATACTTTACCGTTGAGTTTGGAGATTGTTTGCAATTGGTCGTTTTCACGGTTACTAGATTGTGCGGAATATGTAACTTTCTATGGTGGTCGTAGATAAAAGAATTTTTTCATTTAATATAAATAATAACACTGCATTTGTATATTGTATTTGAAATCACCCTTTGCTAATTTTGTTTGAGAGCAGGTTCCTATTGACCTTGTTATTTTTTATCTAAAGTAAATATCGAAAATTATAAGTATATTCATCAATAATAATTTTTGAAGAGGATGTAAGCATCTTAACGTTTTATCAAGATAATATTCAAAACTAAATTTCCTTATCTAGAATTATTAAATATTTACTCATACGTATTTTTCGAAACCGATTTAAGTTTTAATAATTTGTAACTAAAAACAACAAATTATTGATTTTAATCAATTGTTTAAACAATAAAGTAACTAAGAACAGTCAAAGAGTTAAGACGATTGAATTAAAACAATGCCATGTTAATAAACAGTTTTAACCGAAATATTTAAAAACTTTCATTGTTAAAATGTTTGAATAAAAAGGTTAAAAACTTCATCAAATTCAAAATTGTAGATGACCAATGATTACATCAATTACTTTCGATACTGAGATGCATTAATATTGATAATCGGAAATCTTAGAATCGACTAATAGAACAGTTATTGTTATTCTAAGGAATCTTCTAAATGTTTTTGGGGTTTATTATTTTGGCTATAGTTTCGATTTCATCCATTTTCCGTTCTGGCATCTACCTGTTACAGCAAAATATGCCGTCGTTATGCCGACGCTATAAAAAATATAAACAAGTGTGTAAAATTTATATAATTTAAAAATACACATGTCAATTTTTTGTATGTTACAAATAAATATTGAATGATAAACTGAAATTCTCAAAACTCTTCACTTACTCCACAACATATTGGTCCTTCAACGTCGGATATTTTAAATAGTAGAATACCAGCAATTTTGCTACCTTCCACGACGATTGCAGTACGCTCAACCAACGCTTTTATTGCCATGGTCTTTAAATTTGGATTTTACCTCGACGGAGTGTTTGCGCTTCGCCTTACATCTTGACTTACAGCGTATGGGCATCGTCTTCTATAAGCTGGATTACTAGGAAAGTTAATATTGGAGTTGTACTGGTCAGTGCGTTCCTTTTTTGGCTTACCTTTACTTATCAAAGCTTCTATTTGTACTTAATTTCATTTTGCATACGTTCATGTTATAACTTTTGATCTTTCACAATTTCAACGCCTAATTACACGTTTCTCTTGTTAGTTTAATTTTTCAAATAAATATTTGATTTTATTTACATATTTGATATTTTGGTGTACATTATGATTTTGACATTTTGTACCTTTTAACATTTTGTGTACCTACTTTCTTTACTTTTGTGCATTTAACTTTGCAGTTTACACCACAAATACGTATATATTTACTATTTGTGTTACTGATAGGCTATACATGCCTAAATACATACATTTATATTTCTTATTTGAATATAACTACCACTTAAGAATTTTGAATATTATGCTTCTACATTGTTTACTTGATATTAACGTTATTTTACAGTGTGTGATACCAACAAAGTTAAACGTTAGTTTAACCATTTTAACCACATTAAAGATACTGATTGTATTGATGTTGTAGATTTGGGCAAGCGTTTGTTAAATGCTGAACAACTTTTAGGGCCGGTATTATAAAACTTTTTACTTCCTAGATAAAATTTACTTTGAGAGTAAATTAATTTATGTCCGATTGCATTATAAAGCACTGTTTATTGTATTGTTTTGCGGCAGTAAACTGGCTTATTATTGTACTCGTAAAATAAAGTGGAAGTAGTAAGATAAAGTATATAGTAGTAAGATAAAGTATGGCAACTGTCTATTACATGTCAAATTTTCTTCTCTCAAGAATAGATGTCAAATTTATAAACTGATTTTTCTTGATAATTAGCCAATTTTAGGAATCGAACATAAAGCTTTGTATGCAACTCTTACATAATCGGACCTTATAGACTCGCCCTTTTTATAGGCCTTGCTCGCTTCGCTCGCCCGGCTATAAACTAGGCTTGTCTATAAAGTCCTACATTATGTACTTGTTGCATAAATAGCTATTATTCTGTCAATTTGCATATGAAATTGACAGAACAAATGAGTTTACTCTCAAAGTAAATTTCATCTAGGAAGTAAAAAGTTTTATAATACCGGCCCTTAGAGACTTATAACCAAGCTCAATTGCTTATTGAAACTTATGACCCTGATTATGAAAACAATTATGATACTGTACACGCCATTGAAAGGCAAAAATTTGAGGATGATTATTACAATATTATTTCTACAGTTAAACAATTTTTGGATTCTCATGATGTCTGCATAAATGGTAATAATAATCAGAGTAATCCGGGAAACGTTGACGTTTCACAAGCAATTGACACCTCAAACTTAAACAATATTAAAGTACCGGCACTGAATTTGCCTACGTTTGATGGGTCTTTTGATCAATGGTTATTTTTTCGTGATAGTTTTAACTCTATCATTCATGAAAACACTATACTTACAAGTGTGCAGAAGTTTCATTATTTGCGCTTATCTTTGCAAGGTGCCGCTGCTGACACAATTAAATCTTTACCAGTGTGTGACATTAACTATAATATTGCTTGGAAGCTTCTTACAGAACGCGTTGAAAACAAACCATTACTTGTAAATAACCATATAAAGGCTCTTTTTACTTTGCCAGTACTTACAAAAGAATCACATGAATGTCTTAGACAACTTTTAGATGGAACGCAAAAACATCTACGCTCTTTAAACGTATTAGGATGTCCTACCGATCACGATACACCCACAACGGTATGACAACGCGCAGCTCGATAGTCGATCCTTCTCTGGTTTGTGACGTCAGTGCGAAGCAAACCAGGCTTGTTTCGCATTACGTTCTTATGTATAATGATGTTTTTATCATTTATAATGACAATGGTTAGTAAAGTATGACGTTTGATAATCGTTCTAATATTAGCCACTTAATACTAAGGCATAATTAATAAATTATAGTATGAGGGAATGTTATTATTTATAATTAGGCCCGTATTGCCCGTGGTGCATATAACGATTTATTTTATTTTGATTCAGAAATATTCCAAATTTTAACAATTTACTAATCATGTACCGCCGATATGGATCGTTATGCTTTCTATAAAATATATATAATAGTAAAATTTGTTAGGGAGGTACTTAGAAAAATAATATATAGGTAGATACTAAATAATCGAAAGTTACCATATCGCTAAATTTAAAATTGTTTATTTTTATTAATTACAAAGCCAATGTTACTTAATGAGAAATTAAAACCTGTAGGCAACATTCAAATGTATCATAGTGATAAAAATTTGATTAATAATTGAAGTATCCTCTCCGCCATGTTATTTTATAATTTTTCTAAAAATTCTTACCATTTTTTAGATTTATTTTATCATTTCTTCGACAAGCAATTTCCCAACGCTTTGAAAGTTCTTCGTTCTTTGGGAATCGAAAGTATTTTATACCAGTTCTTTTTGTATTCCTGTTATAATTGCAACAGTCAGTAACAGCACAACCAGGCATACTGTTCGATATATACCTGTGTAAGAATTTCACCTTGTTATCTTCGATATTTCACAAGTTTTCACTCGCCAAAACAAAAGGAATTTCAAAATTAATTATTTAAAGCCGCTTTTCCTAACATACACCCACCGTACTGTGTAGCTGGAAGAGATCAAATGGGAGGAAAGTTAGAGTCCTTGGAAAGTTGCTTCGCAGCGACGTCACATGCGCGCGGAGAACGAGTTTTGGTCGTTAAGCTGGCATACCGTTGTAGGTGTATCGTGCTACCGATCACTGGGACTATCTAATTATATATTTAACTACTACTAAATTTAATAACATTACAAGAGGTGCATGGGAAACACGAAACAATTCAGATAAATTGCCAACAATAGACGATTTACTGGACTTTTTAAAGGATCGATGCCGTATTTCAGAGTCCATGGCTAACGGCACCGATGGTAGACAACAACAACAACAACAACGAGGTTCTTTAAAATCTCATCAAGGAAACAAAACGTCTACATCTTTCTTTACTTTTGCATGTGTTTTGTGCAACACAGAACACACTATATATAATTGTCCTGATTTTACTGAACTTACTCCCTTTGACAGACTTAATACAGCTAGCCGCTTGTGTCTATGCATAAACTGCCTCTATAACAATCATCGTACAAAAGACTGCAAATCTGCAGGATGTAGAAAATGTGGTAGAATTCACCACACATTATTGCATTTTCAAAACAACACTGATACCATTTCAAATACTCAACATTCAGCTTCTGCTGGAGGTTCTGAAATCTCGTCTGCCAAACAAACTTCTGATAAAGACGATACACGCAATAGTTCGTTATCCTACCATGCTAACTCTTCAGATGATGTTTCTGTAAAATCTCATATTTTACTTTCCACAGCTGTAGTAAGAGTTTTTGATAAATTTGGAAAATCTCACAACTGTAGAGTCTTACTTGACAATGGCAGTCAGTCAAATTTCATATCTGAACGGTTTTGTAATATTTTACAATTACCTAAACAAAATATCGGTATTACTATATCTGGCATAAATCATGCCAATCAGAATGTTAATTCACGTGTTACTGTTACGTTTACGGCATTTGGGAGTTAGGCGTCAAATCTGTAAAGTACCATCTAAAACGTGTAGTAGGTGCTGCAATGCGGTTTTATATCAAATAGAAGCTTGCCTAAATTCGAGGCCACTTTCTGAAGACCCTAATGATTTAAACTCTCTCACTCCCGCACATCTGTTGATCGGAGAACAATTAACCAGTGTACGAGATCACCAGTTTCTTGGAGTCAAGGAAAATTCCTTGTCAAGATTCCAGAGAACTCAACAACTCATGCAACACTTTTGGTCACGATGGTATAAAGAATACATTTCACATCTTCAGCAACGTGTAAAATGGAAAGAAAACGGACAGCAACTAATAAAACCTGGCGTATTGGTTATAGTCAAAGACGATGAACTTCCACCGTTAAAGTGGCAGTTGGGCAGAATCTTAAAGACACATGACGGCACTGACAATATTATTCAAGCTGTTACTATTAAGACTACTTCCAGCGAAATTAAGCGTTCCATTGAGAAAGGTTGTGTGTTACCAAGTGAATCGGAACATTAACATTCAACTTTTGAACATTTTTAATTTTGAAACTTTGTAGGCTTACTTTTGAACATTTTAAATTTTGAAACCCTATATGCTATCAAGGTGGGGGCTATATGTTACAGCAAAATATGCCGTCGTTATGCCGACGCTATAAAAAATATGAACAAGTGTGTAAAATTTATATAATTTAAAAATACACATGTCAATTTTTTGTGTTATAAATAAATTTGAATGATAAACTGAAATTCTCAAAACTCTTCACTTACTCCACAACACTACCAGTCGAGTCGAATCACTTTGCACGTTCAAGATTAGCTTGGGGAAACCTCTTGCAGTGTGCAGGATAGGGGAATAATGTTTAAATCTATTTAATTCAATATCCAATAGCATTATGTTTGTTATAATATTTTTATTACCAATAATTTATTCATTTAAAATTACATTGGAGTGTATTATATACAGAGTATATTATAATGTATAATATTTTGCTATAGATTTTTTTTACTTGTTTAGGAAACTTGAAATATATTTTTATGTTGTATGTAATAAGCGAGGTGAAAGCGATCGTTTTTGGTAAAACCATTAACTGAATATTCCATAAATTTAATATCGCGAACAAAAGATGACGAGCTAGCCAACTAAGTTTGTTCACATGAACTGTAATAGTAATAAATATGTTACACAAGAATGTTATACAAGAAAGCTAACTATAGTTTAGAAATTTCTGTCAGTATAAATACTACACTTAGCTTAATGAGATTCTATTTCTAAATTCGGTTCAGATACGCCACCATGTTATATGACTTAGTTTTAATACATTTAAGATTTACATTTGTGTGTTATATCTTCCAGGGCTGCACTTAACTAGATACAAAGTTACTAATTGGATAACTAACACGCTCATTTTATAGTTTTTATATGGTATAGTGTACTACTAAGAAGCAAGAATACATGATTTATGAGAGAGTTAAGAATATTTTACGTACATGAGAAAATAGCAATGGGACAAAGCCAATTTTTAGAAATATTTCCTACTTACGTTAAACATTTTTTAGATGTGTATCTAAATAGATTAACAAATTGTATTAAGTATTAAGAGAGAAATCTCTCTCTGCGGGAGATATGAAAAACAAAGATTAAAAAATATCCAATATTACATCACTAAAAACATAACTAAAAGATAATAAAATGATTACTTTAATTACTTAAAAAATTTACGAGCACTATTTCCAATATCATTTTTTTAATAAACAAATTAAGTAAATCAAAGATCTTTATATGTACTCGTATGTATTTACAGCAGGCATTGCCACCTTTCAAATTGTTTGTTAGAATTATGATTTTGATAATGTACTAAATAAGATTTAATTATGTATTTATCCTTGCCATATAATACAAATTTCTTTTCAACTTAACTCTAAGCTCTTATAATTTTTAATTACTAATAGTTTACCGATAAACTTCAGTATTACAAGTATTACATCAGCTTTGATTGTAAGTAAATTAGTATGGGTCAGAAAATTTTTAAGAAATGACAATGTATAAGAAAATGAAACAATGAATAACCTTTACTCATATTAATTAACAATGATTGATAACAAAGCTTTTGAAAAAATGATTTTCCTGGTTTTTGGACCTTCTTGGCTAATTTTGCTATGCTTTATTTGATTACCAAAACTACTTAATTCTTAGATATAAGACAGCTTGTTTAGAACACAAATTAGAGCTAGGAAAAAAAGATCAATGATAAATCTACAAGGTCGAACAATGGTCATTCTCTTTCACTTCGATTGCTATGGTTATATTGTTATGAGTTCGTTTTTATTTAATTTGGTTTATTTTAATGTAAAATCGTGTTTTTGTTTAAAAGAGAAAATATTTTTCCATTGGTACTTGTAGCAAAGTTTAAATTGTAAATATTTGAGTCTATTTAATTATGACCCTTCAATCATATAAATAAAATATTTCATTTTACAAAGTCTATTGGTTTACACAAAACAAACTTTCTTCACATATGTAACAAGTTACTCTCTTGGTCACGTACTAAAATCATTTTATTGTTAGCAGATTCTAAAGCAATTTTAAATCAGAATTTCTCGTATCAAAAATATATACATTTTTGACATCTTTCCAGGCATTTGCCTGAAAAGATGTGTTTATTTTAAGCCAATTCTTTAAGATGTCGTGTTTTCACAAAAAAACATTTCGTTTTCTAAGGTATTAAATTTCGTTTGGTTAAATTCAGTCTTCCCAAGGATTTCGAGATATTTTAGAAGTAATCTACCATTGGTCCACAATGACGTCAGGCATAAATCTTTGTTGGTTAGAGCCTTTTGGAACAATCGACCATCTTTTTACGCAGTACGAAACTCTTTTGGTTCGATTAAGTATGATTCTGAACAATATAAAGTTACCTTATATGCGCCTTTTCGTTTAAAGCAATTTGTTGATCTATCGTTGATTTTCCAAATTCAATACAATATTAAGCGGTTAATTTCAAGTTAAAATGAGGAGATTTTCAGAAGAAATTCTAAATGACACAAAAATAAACAATACGTTAATAAAAATAAACAAAAATTTATTTCACATAAAAATCATAAAATAAAACAATAATTAAAATAGTTTATTCAAATACTGTTCGATAAGGTTTTCGAATGTTGTATTACAGAAAAAAAACCTAGTTTAAATTTTTGCGCATTTCAGCAATAATGAGATTTAAACAAATTTATTATGGATTTACTATATCAGTGGTTCCCAAAGTGTGTTCCGTGGAACCATGGGATTCCGTGAAAATATTTTGGGGTTCCGCGGGACGAGTTACCATAATATTAGGAAGGTAAGGTACAATAATTTCATGAAATGTAGTTTTATGAAATAAATTCTTATATCTAAGATTGAAATATAAAATTATAAGTCTTGTAATACTACAACAAAAGGACACTACTTGCAAAGCTTTAAACTCTCCTACAATAACGGTCTAATTACTAAGTATTTTATTTGTTGTTGCCTTTTGCTACCACATATTTATGTGAATTTTAATTTTCAAAATATAAAGGTAAATATAAATATAAGAATAATATGTAAATACAAAAACGAAATATCGCAATAAATTGGATGCTGAACTAGATATGCGAATTCACTATCAATATTAAACCAAGTTTTCATAGAATACTGAAGTCTAAAATAATAAGATAAATATAAGATTAGTAAAAATTTTCAATTTATTTCATGATTATGGAGTTTCACCATATAAGGCTAGAAACAATAAACTAAAATAATAATAATAATCATTTACTTTTACTTCATAAAGCTTTTTATATTATTTTATTTTATTCTTTATTTTCTACAATTTATAATTTTGTTTTCTTTTTTGTAAATTGATTAGTTATTGCATATCTTGTGTATCTTATATGTGCATGTTTGAATAAATTATTTGTAGATAATTTTTATTTTTTTTAATGCCCAGTTAAGATTAGTTTGTTTGTAGATAAGGCTAGGGTCCGCGATATGTAAAATATTGTATACAGGTTCCGCAGAAAAATAAGTCTGGAAATCACTGTACTATATATATATTACAAATATAAACCTAAATTGCTTAACTGTTGCAAATTATTTTACTTCAATTAAAGTTACACTTAAAATCTATGTTATAATTAAATACAATATCCTTGAATTTTATGACATTAGATTAATTTGCCTTTTTTATAAACTTTAATTCGTTAAGTGTTGCAAACTAATTATGTTATGAAAAGCTTAAAGACTGTTACTTACGATTCTATTCTAACAAATTGATAATACTAGTAGCTGGAATGATTACTAAAAACAGGTTCTATCTAACGCTGCAACAGCTAACTCCTAATTACCTGAATAATATCATCCTGAATAGTCCATATTTAATATCAGCCAGGGCCGGTTCTCCCCGGGCCTCCCGCTCAGAGCGGAAAATTATTAGGGGCGGCAAAATATTCAGATTAATACCTACATATATTCTATACACATTTTTAATTTATTCCTAAGCAACGAGTTTTTTTTCTATATGTGGTAACAGTAATTGTTTTTAAATAACCATTTTGCGCGTCAGGTATTATACCTATATCATGTATTATATGTATATTATGTATTTATCTTAGTGTCAGTGATCTTTTTGCGTTTTAACACGATAACGTAACAGGTAGGTTTTCGACAATTGTCGGAGGCAGTTCAATGTAACGGGAGCGAGCGAGGGACACGCTCTGCTGGAGATCAGGCGACCGAGCGCTAGCCCGATGGATCGGTGGTCGTTGGGGAAGGTGGTCTGCGAATTCATTAAAACCACGTACTGATGTTAATAAAATTAAATTGCTCTCTGGTTGAACACTACGCTGCGGTATGTGGCGAGCTATGAACGTTGGCATTATTAGAAGGGTTCAGGGCAGGGCCAGTGCTGTGCCTGTGGATTTAAAGTAAGTTTGATTATTTGGTCACTCGGCACCAGAACGTACATTAGTTATAACTTAATTATTTATCAAATTTAGAATACAAGTATTTAACATGACTATGCCCAAAGCTGTCTTAGATATCAGATTTGCAACTCACAAGGAGTTTGTATGCTTTTACCCATCTAGTTTGCCTTCTATATAAAAAAGACGAAAAGTACTCTACAAAAAGTCTCTGAAAAATTAACTAAATCGTATTTTGACGGGACGCAAGATAGTCTGCAAGTAAAACTCTTTGTAAAAGATTTTGGTTTTAAGTCGAATAAATTGTCATCAGCCTTGCCAGAACGCTATACTGTGTATCACTAAATTCCTCTCAAGAAACGTGTAGAGGGCGCCACCCAAATCATTTGATGTTATAAAATAGTTAGCAAAAATTGAGAAATTCTTAATTTGGGAAAGGATTCTCTTTAGAATTTAAGTGAGATTCATTTTAACAATTCTTTCTTTTAATAGCAAAATTTAGTTTATGAATGGAACACCAACATATGGTCATGTCGAACTATAGTATGATTATTAATTTTGAAATATGTGTATTGATATAAATAAACATGCCTCTTGCACAATATAAACATTTATAATGGCGACAAATAAGAAAACCTACTTGCATTATTATTCTTTACATTATAGCTTAATTTTGGAATCCCATTCTATATACATTTTCCAATACAATTCCTAATACCCCTAAACTTTAAAACGCTATCTGGCAATACTTAAATAATAAGTGATACGCAATGACTATACAACCGCACTTGGTAATGTTGAGATTCGAAACAAGAAAAAAGTCGTGTCCGTTGTTTTATGACCTTTTCTTATGCAGACCCAGTTAGCCTGATGATCCCCCTTAAAAAGTGCACACCCAAAATCAAATATTATGCTTTTTAAAAACATTTTTGGTCAGCAAACCGGGTAAAAAACCCCAGTATGCGGCGCTTAAATAATGACCTGAAATGTTGCTTGTACTTTTAACACCCATCCCTCAAAGGAGATGATGTGCGTTAATTTATTAAAACTAAAACGCGTTACTTTCGGCGTATTTACAATATTTAATATTTAAAATAAGTTCTCAAGAACAACACTTTATACGATATCATCGATATAAACGATATCATCCTGTAAAGACAAATTTTCCGTGTCCTCGAAATGCGCGTCACACAATCCAATCCCTTCGTTAATTTAATTTCCAATACAAGGGAAAACAACGGCTGGGTTTGCACACAAATACTAGTCTCTTCATAGACCGACAATACAAAACGCTAATGCAAATAAACTCCTTGCACAAAAACTGGTTTTTACATAGATCGACATTACAACACGAAAATGCAAATAAACTCTGCACAAAAACTGGTCTGTAACTAGACCGCAATATGGAATTATCAAAAATTCCCTTCATTTAACTGGTCTCTAACTGATCCTACATTACGATACGGAACTACACATTAATACTCTGCAATCGCATTTTAACTTTGTTGGCGGAACACTGACAAATTAGCCGTGTGCCGATCGACGAGGGGCGATGCGCGTTTAGATGGCGAAACACAAAGTTGAAGCTTAACTCTCCGTGAAGGGTAAACTTTTGCATTGCAATCTTTAGGATTTAAGTGGATGTTTTTAAATTTAACCACTCAAACCAGCTAATGTGACAACAGAGCTAATAGCAAAATTGAACAGATTTATTTCTATTTTTCTGTTAAAAGGTGCACATGAGTAATAAAATGCAAATTTGAAACAATAAGGACTTGTCAACCGAATAAAATTTGTTACAATTTTAGCACTTAATTAATCTTTTGAAATTCTACGAAACTCAATATTGTACAAAGGAATATTCACACAAATTAGAATTTTTTAAAACCAATTTTTAAAAAGGTTTAATTGCTAACATAATTTACATTTTTGCTAAATAATTGAATTTTTTTGACCAAGAGTAAAATTATTAAAATATATTTATTGGTTTAATATCAAAAACGTTACCGTCTGTTTTGTCATTTCTTTGTCACCCGATGTGTTCATTACCAGATAAGACAGCAACATCATCGCCATCATTATTATTATTATTACCATCATTACTAACTCTTTTGATAACAGAAAATTAACATTATTTTAATAGTAATCGTATGCATTTTATTATCTACCACATAAACTATGGTATGCAAAATATTTGCATTTGAATAGCTAACTGCAACAACTATGAATTTGCATAAAGAATACTTTAAATAAATATTTATGAACATTTTATTGCTGCGAAATAGCCAGTCGTTCTAATTTACTGTACTAAAAATTTTGTAGATCAAGGCTTTGCAAATTAAACTTGTAATAGCAAGCCACTTATTACATCGAGTACTGTCTTTGTGTCTTTATCTTCATGATATTTTAAAATTTACATTATTATTAATCGCGATTAAAGTCCATTATATTTAAATTCTCACATTACCTGAAACACTCGATAAAGTAGATAAAAGCGGAATTGACTGTTTAAACAATCATAAAATCTTAATGGAAAAATTAACACTATTACCTACAGATGAATGGAATCCTAGAATTTCATTATATTTTATTATCATTAATGATTTTAATAACCTCTTTCTCGGGCAATTTGGCAATGTGAACTAATAGTAACAGATGTAGCTATCTTTAAAATAGAATACAGTAATCTTGTTAATCTTTTATGCTGTAAAAATATGTTTATTGTTAATTGTAAGTCTTTCGGCTTTTTAAATTTTAGAAATATAGAAGCTTTGTTGCATTATTTCAAATCCGTTTAAGTAGTCAATAAAAAGCGATAAGACTCTTATTTACATTTACATACTCATCGTCAGATAAAATATCTTGAATTATTCAAAATGCGTAATAGTTCCTACTTAAATTTTATAGATAAGATTAGAACACATAAAGGATTCTTTAATGGCATCAGCTGTAGGTGGAAAACTCTATTTTTCCAATAATTTGAGTGCGTGATTTAGGTTGCCCAATCTGGAAGGAAATGTCTTTTTTGTGAATAAAGATTGCTATCACAAGAATTTCAAACCTATTTATTTTCGATTTATGCTCGTCTTGGTAAAATCGATAAATGCTTCATTTCCATCTACCTTTATTCCTTAATATCAAGCTAGTTATTTTGTAATTTACTTACACTTCCCACATATTGTGAAGCATTTAATTTATTTTTGTTATTTAGTCTGTTTAGGCATCCTAACAGTTCTTAAGTCTTTGAAGCCACTTTGGTGCGCGCCTATTACCTAATTGTTTTCATTATTATTATTTCTTCCTTCATTCTTATTTCTTTCTTCTTATTATTATTCTTATTAGCTTCGCCTTATATAAATTTCTTGGTATCAAAGTTTACTAAAGTTAATTCGGCAGGAAATAAGATACTTCTCACGGTTAAAACCTGGTTGTGGGCACGTATTTTTCCAATTTCCAATTAAGAAATCTATTTTATGATTATATTTTGTGTAAATAATTCCTTACTACAATACACAGTTTCGTAGAATTTCAAAAGAATAAAGTGCTAAAATTGTAATAATTTACATTTAGCTGATATCCCGTATCGTTACGAATGTCCACTTTATTACTTATGTGTACCTTTTAAAATATATTAGAGAATGTTTTTGTTGAATTTTGCAATATGTTATCAATGTTGTCATATTAGCACTTGATTGGTAAAAACAGACAACCATTCTTGATTTAGTTTATAAAACCTCTACCAATCCTCTATCACCCACTAAGAATGATCGTTCTAAGCGGATCATGCACCGTCTTGAGTTCCCAATGCGAATTTTGTTTATGCGTTAAACAAGCACTTTAGTGAACTGCTTTTGTGTATTTCTGTATAGCACCGCATGTCTAGTGAGAGGCCCATTTTTGTGAAAAGATTCGGCTTTATGGTAATAAGTTTTATAATGGGTTTTTTATTTCGAGGGGCTAAAATAACAGAAGATGATTAGTGGATGACCTAGTGTACTTTAAATAATGGGATAAATTTATCTAATTTAATTACCAGCTAATCTGAAGTGCCCTTTACATAGAAAATAGTTGCAGTCGCTGAAAATGTTAATCAGCGAAAAAATATATAAATAGTTTTCGTAATAGTAAATCGACGTCTACTATTATAGTAAATAAATAGCGTAATTTAAGCTCGTTCCGATAACAGTATCGATAGTTATTTCAGCAGTATTAAAAGTTTATAACCAAATGGTTAATAATGGACTCCAAATCGAATATGGAAATTATTACAAAATTTGAATGTATAATAAAAAGTTCAAGATTTTAGTCAGCTGTCAAGCAATTTCAATTTTACAATGATATCTCAAAAGTAAGTTAAATTGTAGAATGTTACCTGGTGCAAGTTACAGATTATTATTTACTGTACTAATACAGTCTTCACGACGAATTGTGGTGTTCCAGAAAATTTCAGAAATTAAGAAAACACTATTTAATACTAAACTATTTGAATGCAATTAAAACAGGAGTTTTTCCCCAGCTGAAATCTTTGGCATTGCGTTTAATTCATAGCTTTCACAATTTGGGTGGCGCCCTTTTTATTATTTAGTTATGCCTGTGTTGTCTCTCGAATGAGTAAGCCTTTGAAAAACAGCGTGTTACAATTGACGGCCTCATCGTGCCTAAACAGTAAAATATTTTACGCTATTGGTTCCACACCTTATGCATTTAAATTGTTGTCAATGATGTGTGTCAACCGATCAAGCAAAAAAATATATAACAGTTTTCGTAATAGTAAATCACGTTTACTATTTTAGTAAATAGCGTAATTTAAATTTGTTCAGATAACAGTATCGAAAGTTATTTCAGCAGCATTTAAAGTTTAAAACCAAATTGTTAATAATGGACTCAAAATCGAATATGGAAATTATTGCAAAATTCGGATTTGTTTAATGTGTTATAAAAAGTTCAGGATTTTAGTCAGCTGTCAAGCAATTTTAATTTTAGAACGAGATCTCAAAAGTAAGTTAAATTGTAGAATGTTAGCTGGTGTAAGTTACAGATTATTATTTACTGTACTAATACAGTTTTCACGACGAATTGTGGTGTTCCACAAAATTTCAGAAACTAAGAAAACACTATTTAATACTAAACTATTTAAATGCAATTAAAACAGGAGTTTTTTCCTCAGATGAAAACTTTGGCATTGCGTTTAATTCATAACTTTCAAAATTTGGGTGGCGCCCTTTTTATTATTTAGTTATGTCTGTGTTGTCTCTCGAACGAGTAAGCCTTTGCAATCAGCTTTCTGATGCATTTGTTTTAGTATTTGGATAATTATTGTATAATTCGTGGAAAAACAGCGTGTTAAAATTGACGGCCTCGTCGTGCCTAAATAGTAAAATATTTTACGCTATTGATTCCACACCTTATGCATTTAAGTTGTTGCCAATGATGTGCGTCAACCAATCGTCCACACCACCGATGGAGCGAATAGTTGCAGGACCCTAGAAAACCTACTAGATGTGATAGGTACAGTAATGATTAATTTTAATTTTGGAAAATTATAAATTAATCTGTACTCTGTGTTATATAGAAAGACCCAAATACTGGAGTACAGTTTAAATTTCGTCCATAATAATTATATATCGTTAATAATAATAATAAAATACTATGTTGAAAGGTGTCAAGGAGTTCATTTTTTATTATCATCAGTTGAAGTGTTAATTTTTCCATTAAGATTTGATGATATTAAAGAGGCAATTTTGCTTTTATCTACTTTATCAAGTGTTTCAATTAAGATGAGAATTTGCAGATCATAGATTTTGTATGATCAATAAAATGCAAATATTAAAATACACAAATATAAGTTTGCGAAATCAGGACGAAAAGCTATATCCCAGCAATCAAAGTTGCATAAATATTTTAACTTGATACATAACACAGTTGGCGAATTCCAATACATTTATGAACATTATTTTAAAAACATTTTAAAACTGTACGTGAATACTAATAAGAAAACGTGTTTACAACGAAAAATAATTCATTTACGTACACTTCCTTATCGACAACATTTTTTAAAACCTAGCTTACTTAGTTATCACTAAAGCCAAAGCATATTGAACCTATTTTACGTCAACAATATTCAATTGCTTCATTTCCTTTTAAAACTAAAAGAATGGAGAAACAAATATCTGCTAGATTAATGAACTGTAATGTTCGATGCACTTTCCTCATCATATTGTATTTATGCAAAATTAACAAATTAAACTATTTTTAAAACAAAAAATATTATATTATGCCTTCTCCGAGAGGGAGAAGAAACCGTTTACCTTTATTATTGTTATATACTTCTATAAAATGAATATAATAGTTTTACTTTGGACTTTAGTTGTAACATATACTACTGTTTTATTAATAGATAATAGATTTATTCATATCTTTACATTCTTTAGAAGGAATTTTAATATCTGTTAAAGCATCTGTTGTAACATTGTTTTTACCTTTAATGTATTTAACAACAAAGTCGTATTCTTATAGAATAGTTTTAGTTATCCATTGGTTAAGTTTGCAATTTCCAGTAAATATGTTAATGTGGCTGCTAAAAGATTAAAACATTACAAAATAGGTGTATTAGATAATAAGCGAAGTTGTTTTTCATTTTAAAGCACTTTTTGACTCTCACTAAATGAACTCAATGCCCAAGTAAATGTAACGTTCGTTTTTGTTAGTATGTTTAAATGTCAGCGATGCATGCAAAGTTTGGAACATAATGCTGTAATAATTATCAAACACTAAAAGACGCTTCATTTCAATAAAATCTTTGGTACTGGAGGGTTTTCTATAGATTGAGTTTTTACTGGTTCTGGTTAAATATGACATTTCTTGTTGAGATTTGTGCATTTGCATTTGTGACTTTAAAATTTGTATCTCTTAACGTTTAATTTAACTGTAAGATTTTTATTGTGATTTTCTGAATTATTGTCAAATACAATCAAATTGTTAAGGCAGACCTTCACAAGTTAGCTCTGACATTGAAGTGCTCATAACACATCAACAGGCATTTGAACTAATTTATAGACTTATTGATAGGCCTCGTCATTTGATACCGACCTCGTCCTGTAGAAAATAGTACTAGATTATAGTAATAACTTTTAACATTTTATCAATATACTTTTGAATTTGTTCTGTTTGAAATTGTGCATCATTTTTATTTCATTTTCAGAATGGGAGTCCGGTGAACGTAAATTATATTAGTTTTTTGACCTTCAAACCACCGATTTTTTAAAATCGTATTAATTAGATCGCAGTATTCACTAATTCAACTAGGTCTTTAGTTTGACTGACTGATATTTAATGAATAATTGCTGATGATTCTTACTACAAAACGTATTCCTTATACTAAGAAAATTCTAGTTGCTAATTATTATTTTTTTAATCTCACCCCTAATATGTCTACTACTATTCTTGTCTCTAGCCAAACTGATTTAGTTTTCTTTAGGTTTTTGTGAAAAACCCTTAACCGATTCTTCAAAGGGTTTTATAGTTTTAGAAAACACGTTTTATTTGTAGCTTACTTCCAGTACATTGACAATGCTTTTTGCACTTTGCTCTGCTTTTATTGTTAGCACTGTGGTCGTTTTTTTATTAATTCCGAAAAGATCGTTTATGAACATTTCTTGTACAGAAGTGTTCTATTATACAGGGTGTCATGAGATAGAAGGCATTAACTTTAAGGGGTGATAGAAGACATCAAAAAGAACAAAAAAGTCTAATAATTTTTTTTCTATGTTAATAGGCTTTCGAGTAGTTTAGAAAAAACCATTGCCATATTTGCTTAAGTATAATCGCATTCTGCAACTGAACGTCTTGAACTTGTTTTAGAATTAAGATCGGTTAGTCTAAACAAACGTACGATGACAGCCGTTGTTTTGCTGAAAAAGCTAAATGAAGCACGTTTTATAGCTTTTTATTACAAAAGGTTTTTAAAAACAGTAAATAAGAAATCTAGGTCAGGATATGATCAACATCTGTGTAAATATGAGTTCAGATCAGATTACAAGGAGCACTTTTCTCTGGTGTTAATTTGAAATAAATAATAACGCCAGTGGCGGCGTTATAGGATGAATACTTACTCCCAAATAACGGGTTAATTAAAAATGCAATTGTTTTAAGTGTCATAGTGCAATGAAGCCATTTAAACAAACGTTTGTAATTGCGTATTAAAAAACAGGGGGAATACAGAAATCAATTTAACGAAAACAATACCGCATCTGACTATGCAATTTGTTAATTAACATGTATTAACTTATGGGAAATTTTAGAGCAATATTCAGTAAGCGTTTCCAATTAATAGTTTCCAATTAAGAATTTAGGTAATATGTATTTTTAAGTCGGCATTTATAAACGAGATTACCATCATCCCTTAAGAAATAACAGTACTTATAACGTTTAACAATAATTGCCAATATTTCATTCGTAAATAATCTCCATTTTACTAAAAGGTTTCAATCATGCTGTTTGTTATGAGTTATGGTGCTTTCAGCTTTGTTAAATTTTTATTGCAGTTATTAGAAAAATCCATTCTGCGTACGTAGGGATCATGGTAACACTTAAAAAAGCCAACTTCTTAATGCAGACCCGATGATGTGATCCGAATGATTCACTACATGTTATATGATCGTATTACAGGAACATGTGTTGAAGAATAATAAAAGGCATTCTAACTTACTCTTTTAAAGTGTAAAGTCGACATAGTTCTATTATTAATAAATATAAGTTGGTGAAGAGTGTTGATTTGTGTTATCTTCCCTCATCCGACTACATCAGGAGTGGTTGAACCGTGCGAGAAGTTTTCTTTAAAATGCCGAAACAGAACAAAAAAAGGAAACGTTCACGTTAGTCGACATAGTTCTATTATTAATAAATATAAGTTGGTGAAGAGTGCTGATTTATGTTATCTTCCCTCATCCGACTACATTATCACGTAGTTTCGAAACATCACAATGACTCATCAAGATCTGCGCGAACGTCACCTGCGAGTACAGTGGCGGCGCGTATGTTGTTCATTAAAAGGGGTTAAAAATATGTGCACATAAAATGTTATGAAAATCTCAAAGTACACTTTATAATCTTTAAATAACCACTTTCAATTGAAGGGGTTGGAGCTTAAATCAACTCACCTAAGTAGCAAAAAGATAATTGTGAGATATAAGCACACGCAACAAGACAGAATGGAAATATACCGACGCTACTGCATTAAGAAAGATATGCGCGTGCGACGGAATTTCGAACGCTCATACGTATTTCGGTTTCTGCGCATTGTGCTGTTTCGAAACCTTTTCACCATAGTTGTTTCTAACAGTTGAGATAAAGAGTGCAAAAACACAATGTTGCATCATTAACTATGCCTGGAATAATACGAATAATACCGGTAAATATTTCTTGCAGTGCCTACAATAACGGCTTTTAACTTTTTAAGTTCGTTCGAATTGGATTTGGTTTTTGTATGAAAATAACCAGGATGCTTTGGCTCTTTCTTTAACAAAAATTTTAAAGCGGGGATATGCGGGCGTTTTTTTATAACTCCAGCAGAATTTGAATTTTAGCAAGAAAAAGCTCTTACAATTTAGGATTTTTTAAAATAAAAGCTACAACACATGTTCATGTTTTTTTAAATTATGTAGCTGCAAATACTATCATTTTTAATTTTAGTTTCAATAAGATCCATACAAGAAAAGTAATTTAATTTTAAATCTCAGCCTGGAAATGTCGATAAATTGTTAGTTCAAAGTAGTGACAACTTTAAGCATCAACATTTTTATTAATAACAAAGATTTAAAATTTTGTCGCCGATTCTAGATGCCCTGAACATTTTATAATCAAACGCCAATGTTTTTTTATTCTTTAAACAAGTTGGATTTTTACCTCATTACGCGGTTTTTGTTAAGGCTTGTTGCCATTGCAAAATTACTGATTCTGAAATTCGTTAATTATTCTCCTCAAAAGCATCAATTAATTTAATACGACATTCAGTTAATTCTATAAAATTATTATTACTTTAATTAATTTAATCAGCCAAGATATACCGGACGCCTATGATTTAAAGAGCTTTTTGACAAAGTGTTTATCTTACCTCGCTCTAAAATGGTACTAAAAACTGTTATTAAATAAACAAACTCGTGCATTGACAAATCATTCCAAGTTCAAAAACCTAAAACTCAGCATTATAGCATTAAACGGGTATTATTTATATAACAATCAGGCATTGACCCAAATAATCTTAAGCAAAACGTGCTTTTTTCAAGTTCAACAAACATCCACATCAGCATTTTGTGTAAACTGGAACATATGGTATTACAAATTTTACAGGGTTGTCACGTTTCTTAATTGAGTAAAATGAATTTGTAATTGTAAAAAGAATTCAATTTTACGCGGAAACGACATACGATAGGATAAAACGTTATTAAGGTTTGTTGTTGTGATAGATGAGATACATCTGCCGACAAAGCCCCATACTTAAAGTGCTATTATTAACGCGGCAAAATGATGTTAAAGTTTCCAACTTTCTTATTTTTATCTGAAAAAGTGGTACGTTTTAGAACAAAGTTGTATAACACTTTTTTGTTCCTTTTGGTGTCTTCTATCACCGCTTAAAATTAATGCATTATATCTCCGGACACGCTGTATATAATAACATTACCATCACTACAATCATTACAATTAATAATAAGGTAGTAGTAGAGAACGCGCCGGTTGTAGACACGCTGAAAGACCCGCCACTGTCTCACTGTCTATGTCGCAATCTAATAAATTTTTTCTGAGCAAAATAACATGCATTCGTTATTTGCCAAATGGATCATAAATAAGTTCAAAAATTAAATTATCTTTTAAATTTATTTTAACAGACAGGAAGTAAATATGCTTTTCAGAAATGTGTGCGCTTGTGTGTGTCCATTTTTTCAAATTTTTTTAAATGTTGAGCTTAAATTTAAATATTTGATGGAAAAGAACAACAAAACTACAAAAACCCCTTTCTTGAATTCTGAGAGTGAAATTAGGTGTAGGAAATGGTTAGGAAAGCTTAGTAAAATGTGCTTAGTTTTGCTATCGTGGCAAAATAATTAACAAGCAGCTAACAATTTGTTAGCTAAAGACCCCTAATTTTCTTGGTATAGACAAAGAGAAAAATATTAGACATCTTGCATACCCTTACTTGTTACTGGCTGTCATAGTAACTGTACAGAAAGTACTAATTTGTTTGTACTATGACGTTACACGTCACTTTTTATTATTATCAATTACTTTTCGCGTTACGCATCTCTAAAGCAATTTTTCTATATCAATAGGAATCATTGATCTTTTCTTTGATAAAATTAAAATATTTAATTGGTTTCTTAACAGTTAAAAAAACAAATTTAATGTTTCTATTAATCATAGTTGCTGCTCGCAACGTAACGAAATGAAAAACCACTCCTAACCTATTTTCCATAAACCGCGTATCCCTGTCGGATCACTTGTTAAAAGTTCTTCAAATTTTTAATGCGATTGAAGTGAAAAATTATACGTTTGTAAGCATTCTTATTAATTCTAAAATAATCCCTTTTTACTCGGAAACAATAATTCATTCATGATTATCAGACTTCGGTTGCGCATCGTCTAAAAAACTTTTTTATTCGTCCCAAAAACATTATTTTTTTGTACTAATGACACAGATAATTACATAAATTATTTATTCACAACTTTTTATCTCTGTTTGTTTTGTTCTAATTTTATATTAGACATGAATGCGAATCACATGCCAGATTTCTTCAGTATGTGTACATTTATCGATCGTAACTGTTCAGGGAAGATCCCCCTATCTGATCCGAGTCTTTGTCGTTAAGTTTCATCTTGGTACCTATACCTTTTTCTAAAAATATATGTTGCTTTGCTCAAATACGTAGTTATTTTATAATTTTTATATTCCTGTGAAGATGATCAATTTTGATTTTTTTTTACTTACTATTTTTATCTTAACTTTGTTGGTCAGTTCTCGGAACCAAATTGCTGGGTACGTCACTTTATATACTATATTACATATCACTATATTTGCTACATTTAAACTGTGTAGTATACTTTTTATAAAATAATTTCTAATATTGCAAGCTTTGTTAATTAAAAATACGGTATAAAAATTATTTCCTTAGCATTCTAACTATCTCGTACATCATTTTTTTAGCTATCTCCAGATTTATAAGTAGATAGACTACTTACGAGTAGACTATCTAGGTTAGATAAAATACCATACTGGAATTTTTGCACAAACTTTAATTAAAAAATGTTAGTGCAATAATACATCAATACGCAATAGATTGTTATGGATTAGATGAAGGCTAATTAAAGTTGTAACGAGCTCATTATTTTGAATATTTAATTTGCTGTTTTTTAATTCAAATATGGTATAAAACAGGGGAAAAGGAGAAAAGATTTCCGCCTTGATACGTGTAGCCAAATCTAAATCATGGATGATTTTAATTTATTTACGACCTCAAATAATTAAATATGATGTTTATTTCTTAGTACTCATTTAAACGAGTTTTCAGAAGTATCACATTCCCCTTTTATTCACGTATTTTAACCATTTTTGTTTATCGTATTGTAAAAAAACGAACTAAATAAAAGATAATTAACATAAATAAAAACATTAACATTTTGCCTTTTCATGTAAATAAATTGTTTATCTCCTTGGATGTTAAATGATCACAAAGGAACATATTGCTTTCGGAAACATATTTTACATTTTATGAGGCAGTCATACTGCGGATTGAATTACATTCTATATGTATAATTTATTGAATTATTACTTTTATGATTAATTATGATTTTTTTTAGCTGTGAACAGTTTTTGAGAAAAATATAAAAGAAAATTTGGTCTAATTTTGTTATTGGTGATAATGAAGATCAACGTCTGTTTGGTTAGAACTTTCTGGAATACAATCGCCTCTCGTAAAATTTTAAAAGAGACATGAACATTTTCAGTTTAGCGGATGGTTTTTGAGTGTAAATATACATACGCCCCGATAATCTCCAGTTTTAATTTGAGAAGCGAATGTAGCATAAGTCATTTTGTTAAATGATGATTCTCGAATTTCAAAAAACACTAATGTCTTGATTTTTGTTCTACAATTATGTAGCAATAAAACTGTATCTTGTGTAATTCTTCTTGAATATTTTTGTTTTTCACGCAACAGGAAAATGTGAGTATTTGTCATACGCTAGATTGTGCACTTTATTCTTAACTGATTGACATTCGTAAACTTGATCTAATAAATAAAAATTAAACAACCACCTGCTATAGATTGGCTCAGCAATTTTTTGCATAGTAAATCATTTCAAACAAAAACATGAGCTAGACATAATTGTTTTCCCAAATTGTAGATTCCCAACGCCACTATTTTTTAAATAATAATAACACACAGTTTGGGTGGCGCCCTCTATAATGTTGTTTATTTATTTTCTCTTCTAGTCTAAAATTAGTAAGCCTTTGTGATTAACACCTGAAAATAATTTGATTAAGTAGTCTTAGTCGAAGCTAAAATATTGCGTAAGTATAATTTTATGATTCTTTTATTTGTTTATGAGAGTTTATATTGTGACATGTTGATGCCCATTTGTGTTTTTTCAGTTTTTTTGTTTCAGTTTTTTTGGGAGACTTTACCGTTACAAAGCAAATAAAAAATCTGAGTTTATTTTATTTAAAAACATTGTAAATATAGAACATTAGATTAAAGAAAATCCTAGTAAGCTGCTATTTTAATATTTTGAATATTACTGAGATAACGAAAGAAATAGTGGTATTGACGTAAAAAGAATACAAATAATAAGATACCAGGTGAATCAATGTACTAACATATAAGTAAAACAATATTGCGATGAAAGTTCATTCATATTCTTTAAATATTTTTTCTTTGACTTCTATTTTTTTGTTTTTATAGCAAGGTTTAT
Organism: Agrypnus murinus; assembly: GCA_929113105.1. NCBI lineage: Eukaryota > Metazoa > Arthropoda > Insecta > Coleoptera > Elateridae > Agrypnus > Agrypnus murinus. The sequence continues at coordinate 22,604,394 of OV816029.1, read as the reverse complement.
GTAAACATCTTTTTACAATCTGTACGTTCATATTCTACGAAAACCTTCAGAACTTGTTTATCTAATAGAGATCTAGTTTGACTGAATAAGTGGCAGTAAGTATTGTTACATATGTTAAGTTTTAGTTTTTCCCACAGGTATTATCTGTAATCTAGATTCGGTTGATAAGAAAATTAGATAAGATCTACAACATACTAATATCCCATCGAAAGTTCATTGCTGAGAAAAACCCTCAATAAACACTACATCTCCAGTTAGCAACTAAAAACATTAAATTACAATAAATTACCTACTTTGGTAATCTCTAAAACAATAACAGTAAAAATATTTCTTCTTCTAAATAAAACTTTATTACTTTATTTAAATCATTAATATATAATTAGATTAAAAATATTGTAACAACAAAACAAATATTTTGACAATTTGTTAATACGTGAAAGTGTTAAATGAGGTAACCAGGAAAAACTTTAACATATTGTTAATACATCATAATTAATAGAATATTTATTGGAATAAATCCGATTATTTGTCTGGACGCTTAACATCAGGGATGATTACGTATTATAATCTGTTTGATTATTATTATTTAGTGGATTAATTACGATCTAATTCTTTTTAAGCTTGTTGAAATGTATCCCACACAACTGCTAGTAGCACAATATTTATATTTGTAATTTACGAGTTACTAGAATCATTAGTTTTATGGTTTTGTTCCAAATGTTGTAGTTTTAGGTCAGTGAATGATGTCATCAGAACTATGTATCGATGACAAGGTAAAAGGATTTATATATTGAGGCTGGATGTTGCAAATCATCATATCTCATCACTATAAATCTAGATCAGATCTATAGTGATCTCTAGATCTACTCTAGATTTACTTGAGTCGGCAAGGTTTTTCCATGAAGAATTCGGCCCTCTCAACTATTGGCGCGTGTGTTTGTCTTTGCATGTTAAATGGGAGGACGTATGACCTTGGCAGTTAGTTCATCCGTAGTGTAGGTGTGAAAATAAAGAAATAGCCAACTAACTATAAATTACTACATTTTGAAAGTATCTAAATATCCCCATCATTGTTTGTTGACACTACTAATGAACTAACGATAATATGATAACAGTCCGTTCGTTTATTATATTAAAAAAATAAACATTTCTTGTCTATTCTCTGTGTTTTGCATTGATATCTGGTCTACAAGACAGGATCTACAAAGGTCTAATCACCAAGGTGCTACAGGAAAAAATGAACATTAATATTCATTAATAGCGTCGAGCAGGCAAGAGAACATTTGCTAATATAGCATTCGATAGTAACACGCACAGGGGTTTTCCGTATATCTTGGACCACCCTTATAGCCTTTATCTTATGAGATAATAATCACTTTTAATTACAAAAGTTATAGGATTTCTTCTAAACCACCATCATTTATCATCAGATAAAACAGATGACTTCTACTGGTACCGGCTATGACGTCATCGGGATTTTTTAAATGGAACCATTAGGTTTGAAGTATAAAAATCGATAGCAATTTTCTTATGGTTAAAATGTATGAAAGTTCGGATTTACAGCTTTAAAACATACTAGGTTGATATCTCTTCTAGTAAACAAAGTGTCGACAAACAGAATATTCTATGTAGAATAAATTCGTCTAGACGGCCACCTGTAAATAACATCATGTTTTCTAGTAGGCAAATCTTAAAGGGAATCCCCGAAAGTTTCGTTGAAATTGTTCTGGAACAAAAGTGACGTAAATATACCTCATTGACTAAAAAGAATCCCGCCATATTTTTATTGGTTTATTTAAAATTTTGCCCTTCTTAAAACTTATTCTACCGCCGAAATATTTTAAGTTTAAGACAGTTTACAATAGAATCTCATACAGTGAACAAGAGAATAGACGGGTCGAGCGGAGAGTAATTTCTCGCGTTGTCCTGGGGCTCTCTTTCCCACCCCCTCCGGGCCCGGAGAAGCCCTCGGTGAAGTTTATGTTAATTTTTGTTTTTAACATTACAGTTTTCAATATAGAACACAGTTACCGTTTTTAAGAGTATAATTAAGTTGTACTATTACCGTTTTGTGTGTTTAGTTCCGTTATCGTATCGGAAGCTCACTTGCTTCAATTTATCGTCGACTTTTCAGGGTTAATAAATTAACCAATAACCATACAATTTCCCGTTCTTTAAAAGTTGTAGTGAACATTCAATCTAATATTGAATTTTAAAGTTTGTTTTTTGATCAGCGTATTAAAGAATAATTCGGCGGATTATTAGTTAACAATTTAAGAAGAGAATTTAAAGTATTTGAAAGTATAACCTTCTAATAACGAATTTCAGTTAAAGATAAAATTTGAAATTAATGATTAAAATACTGGAATTACTCCAGTTTAAGTGTTTTAGTCTGGTCAATTAGTGCCAAATTAATATAGAAATAATTTTTTTGTGACATCATTCAAGAAATTTCAGCTCATCCTTGCAGCGTCTTTACCAAAATTCAAAGTTTTAAAGTTTAGTGAATAAGACCTTTTTATTGTGAGGTGTTGGTTGTGACGTTTTGAAGAAGTGTAAAATCCTAGTACCGCATCAGAGACATTAAGGATATTTGGTTGAATTTTCTTATTTTGTTAAAGCTGAAGTAAGTTGGATAACTTTGATCACTTTCACATAGAAAAGAAATATATAAATAAATAAATATCTGCTATTCTGTTGTATGTGTAAAAATGAACACTAAGAATTGTTCGCAGTTCCCATTTACACCATATACAGTGTGGCTGATTTTTCATTGTCAAGGTTATGTCTGCTGTAATATTAAAGGTACAGGAAAAAGTTAAACGAGAGACTTGTTTAGCATAACCAGATCTATAAAATATCTTGTTATCATATTGTGATATAGTTTCATGGTTTGTACCGCTCACGTCCATGTCGCTGTTGGGTACAAATTCACCTCCACTGTCACTATATAGTCCATTAGAACAAGGAGAATTCATCTTAATGGTTATATGGTAATAAAATCGCAACGAAAATTAAATTGTTGCCGAAATATTTAAATTGTCAGCTGCAAATGCTTACGATAATTGTTTAGTCTAGTTTTGCGCATTTTAATAATACTGGAAAATATTTATGATCTTATTAAAAAAGTAATCTAATGTTTAAACCCATGACTTTAATGTAAATATCGTTTGAGCGATCATTCTGCTATCGAGACCAAGAAATTTCAAGAAATCGATAGTCCAGAATCTACCAAGACAAAAGTGACAAAATTTCTTGATTGAAAAATCGATGAAAGACAAGATTTTGCCGTCAAGACAAGATTTCTTGTCTCGATAAAACACTACTACGTCGTGTTGAAACCACAAGTTTCGTCGTGCAGCTAATGGAAGATTGACGTTTTGCAAAAATAATAAATTATGTCCTGTATCACAGTTCTATCGTAAAAATGAGGTTCTAAAATTTCGGTGCCAAGTATCCCTATCCATACATTAAATGAAAAACGTACTTGTGCACGATCTTCAGCAATTTTGCAAGTCATCCCAACAATCCGAATTAAGCTTATTAAAAATTTCGTTTCTGTAAATTCTGGGCAGTATGACGTTTTGAAAATGCATGCATGGACGGTGACATTTAAAAGGAATAAGCTACTTGTGTTGTATCATATATCAACGCGAAAAACGGCTTTAACTGTCATTTTGCTGTATTTATCTCAACAATGTTTTTTCAGTTTTTTTAAGGAGGATACAGCGAAATGTAAAAATGTAGAGAATGACGTGAAATTTAAACCTCGAGTTCTTTGACACTTATTCTATTCGGTAACTTTTTTTTATAATTTTCTTGTGTACCATTACCGAGAAAAATGGAAAATAAAATCCAGAATTTAACATGGGCTCTTATGGAGACCATCTAACCTTTAGCAGTTTTAACGAAAAATTATGATGAAGAAATGTAGGGAATCTGATAAAAAAGTAAAATAACATACTCTTATATTCGAAGAACAATGCTGCCCAATATTTTTGAAATCTTGTGTCTAGTTAATGCACAATAATAATTTAAAGTAAACAAAACAAGAATTTTTCACGACATATGTAGAAAGACAGCAGAGATGTGACAACACCTCATAGCGCGCGAATTCAAATAACAGAACAGAAAGATGACATATAATGACTGTTATAATAATCTACATTTTATTGTATTAACTAATAATCATATATTTTATTAATCAAATTATGTTGAACAATTCAGTCTCTGCGTTAATAATATCAGAATACAAATGTTAATTCGACGGAAATATTGCAAAATGTAAAATTACCTTTTGCAATGTGATGAATACAATTTATCATCACAATCAGAATATCCACGAAATCAGTAATACAAACACACTAATTTTAAAAATATATGTATTAAACCTCAACAACTTTTTATATATTTCTTGTATCTGCTTAGCAGATTGTAATCTTTAGACTATACAAAAGTTAAAAAATAGAATATTCCCATCTGTAATTGCATACAAAATTACAAAACATTCAACATGTTTCCACTTATATTTTGGGATTGACATTTGGAGGTTAGGATGTCAACTCAATCGAAAGCTAACCTAACACTGCTACCAACAAAATCGATTGATTTCTTTGAGGTGTTGCCACGATTCTTAACCTATTTACATTTATATTTACACTTTCAACAATTAAACAAATGCACTCCAATCGACTTAAATTATTTTAATATATACAAATAATTAATAAATGCATTATAGGCATTCATAATAAAATGATTTTGTTCAGTTTTAAGAATGTTAATTTATTTTTTTATCGATTGGTATTTCTTGTTAGAGCCTATGTAAAAGCATAGGAGATATCCCCTTGCCCTTCACCCCGCAAAGATCCGCTGTAACCTCCTTAAGTTAAAAATAATACCTTCTCTAGATTTTCTCCTTTGCTTAAAGTAAAAGATATATTTTGTTTAGAAACATGAATGATTTTGAGCATTTTGAGGTAAGCAAACAATCTTATGAAGCAATTAATGTTTTGTCATTTGTCGTAAAATCAATAACAAAAGTTATTTATCTTGTGAGATCTATCTGGGAACACACTGTATGTGCTGTTCTCTTCTTGTTGTTCTTGTAAAACACTTACCACATTGATAACAATAACTACCAAACTGATGATATCAGTAGATGACATGTAGAAGCTACATGTCAGAATATTTAGATTACTTATGTATATAAGTTAAATTTCATGCAAAAATAACATATATATTTAATTTATATTCAAGTTTGAATTAACCTTGATTGCTACTGGGGTCGCATTAGGAGTCCAACACTATCTAATGTAAAACACTTACTATTATCACCGCTGTCATCACCATTATAATTCGCAGGGTCGGCGCGTGGCGGGTTGAGTGCGTTCTCCAGAACCCGGCTCCGCGCTTTAGACGGCTCCGCGTTTTAGGTGGCACGGGTTTTATATGGCTGGGCGTTACAACTTACAAATATGCGTACTTTCTCTAATGTTGTAGTCACACCGATGTTTCCTTATCACTTAACGACTGGCAAAGCACACTTCCACCATCGAAACCACGTACATTTTGATGACGTAATTAAAAACTTGCAACGAAAAAGGCCATAAAAAATAATTTATGCTGATTCCCAATATGTAAATAATTTTTAGGGAAAACGCCCTTAAGCCTACAAAATTGGTTGCTACCAACCTAACTTCCACAAAAACTACCTAAGCAAATCGCTATGCAAAGGCAAATTCGATTTTTTTTCAACCTAACCTAATTTAGCCTAAGCTAACCTAACCCTAACCTAAACCTAATTTAACCTAAACTTAACCTAACTAAATTATGTAATTGTAAATTAGAAATCAGCATAAAATTTCGTTAAAATGACACCAGCTTGGTCAAAGAATGTTCGGTCAGGGAGTTCTTTAATTATACCTAAAATTTAATTTAGAAAATGCCATTTTTCCCATTTGGGTATTAGAAATCACAAAAGAAAGATTAGTAATTGATAATAATCCACTGACATGAGTTACTACATCTGGTCACCTTTGCAACCCGCAAAACGCCGCCATATTTGGCCAAAAAAGCAAGAAATTATTTCTTATTTTAAAGCTACATTGAATTTAATCAAATCCACATTTAGTTTAAAAAGTTTTTCTTATTCTGAAAGTTCAAACCTCTAATATATCAAATAAGTAAAATGTGGTTTTAATTTGTCCGTTATTAAAGATCACCCTTCGCTATCCCAAAATGGCGGCGTTTTGCAGTATTCTAATCGACCAGCGTGGCCTAGGTGACTAAATGTAGTGACTCTACCCTGACAAATATACGAGTGCCTTCTATTGGCATGTACTTGGTTTTATGTTTACTTTGAATTCGACACAGTATTACAGTTTTAGGTTAGGTTGGTTGGTCGCGCAAATGAATCACTCGCTTCTTCGTCGCTCGAAAAACGCGCGAATAAAGACTTCGCGTACTTCGTAAATAACTATAATGGTACTATATGATTCTATCGTAATATACGAGTATGTAATAATGTGTTTATAATAAATAATTTATTTAGAATTTTTTTAGCCTAGTGCATTTTTGAACCCGGCACCGCAAAAGTTTACGCCGGCTCTGATAATTCGGATTTTGATGTGCGCGGTTGGTCGCCAGGCTGATAGATAGTAGATATAAAGTTTATATTTACTGTGACTTATCTCAGTAAATAAGTAAATAAATTATTTGTGATTATTATTTGTAATTAACGTATTTCTTTAAATTGCCATAATCTCACATTATAAACGAATTTCATACGCTATTTTACCGTCGAACTAGCGTTTTAACCAACAATTCAATATTAAAAATTGTTCAAGATCCTTAATAATTAAAAAAATATTATTTGAAAGCAATCTTTGGACCACTGCATGTGTTTGCTATGGTTTTTTATATTTAATATACAGGGTGGTTACTACGCGTTAACTTTAAGGGGTGATAGAAGCCATCAAAAGAAACAAAAGTCTTATTGTAGCACTTTTTCAGAAAAAAATAATAAAATTGTAAACTTTAACATCATTTTGCCACGTTAGTAATATTAGTTTAATTAAGGGGCTTTATCAGAAGATGAATCTTATCTAGACGACAAAAACCTTAATAAAGTTTTTTCGTATGATCAATCGTTTACGCGTCAAGAAGAATCAGATTTATGTTCGAAAGGGTGAAGCGATATTCATTAGAGCAGGAGTTCTCTACGAACCGATAGCTCTCTACGGCGACTTAGAAGCTGTCTCAGCCCGTATCAGCTATCTCTTCGTCGCAACGGTCTGTTGCCTATCTGCTTCTTCGAAACTTCTAGACTACGGAAGATCTGATCCGGCAATTAACAAGGCCTTTTATCGTCACGGGAGACTAATGCTCACAGTCCCACTTGGGGTTCTACTAGGACCATCGGCCGCGGTCGCATGGTAGAACGAGTTCTCGAGCACAACAACGCTTGTCTCTTGAATAACTGAGATAATACACATTTTGTAGCAGAAACCAGCAACAACACAGGGATCAACTTGACTTTTTTCTCCCCGACTTAGTTGTAAAAATAACTTGAAATGTTAATTGTGATACAAATCTATATTTACAATTTTTATCTATACGACCTACTTTTACCTATATTTTCAAAGCAATAGCCTAGTTGTAGTTAGTTGTGCCTTTGCTCTGACATTTATTATTTCTAATTGCCTTTAATATTTTTGTACGTTTTATATTAAGCCTTATTTTTTATATCATATACACATATGTTAAAGTTTAATTTTTCACTGTCGCTACTAATAAGCATAGCAGTTGATGACGCTAAACTAAATTAAAAAATAATAAAGAAATAGATAAATAAAACTATTATAATCAAATGTAGGCCGGAGACGTAATTCAATAATGATTTAAATTTTGCTAAACATTCTTTTGGTGCATTTATTTTAAAGAATTATAGTTCTCACAAATCAAAGTTAATCCTAAGTCTAAATGTTACATTTGACAGGTCCTTACTGGTCGTGTGACTGCTTGCTTTGAAGTGGGCGGGAACGGTCGGTTACGCTTCACTAGCAGCAATTAATATGCGTTCCATTTTGAGACCAAAACGTAAAATACCACAGAGCCGGATTAAGGCACACATGAAAAGATAATTACAACACATTAGTCGCTTACCCTTTAAATGGAAATTAGCAGTACTTATGGAGGGATTGGGGATCCCCCGTGCCATCTCACGTTGGTTCTGGGTGATTGGCGCCTTCGGGAGTGAATACCTTCAGTGCACTACCACGATCATGATGACCTGAACAGATGCTTGCCGCATCGGGCGCCCTTTAGCCGAAGTGCTAACAGGACCAGGTACACACGGAAAGTACCGTCAATGTATTCATCTCCCTCCGAGTCCACCCCTCGTTGGAATTACGAATACAAGAACCTGTAGGGAAATAAACACCCCAAGACTACCCAGTGATCAGCTGGGGCCACTGGTGTAACTATAACTCGTTGTCCAGATCGAGGTAAACTTTCAGACACGCCCATCTCTCCGTCTCCAAGCAAACAGTATACTGTGCGGTTAATTTTACAGAACTCAATTCACATATCATCAAGAACAACAGCAATTCTACAAATTGCTAACAAATCAACACAACAACAAAACAACAACAGGCAATTCCTCAATTGCCAACAAATCAATATAATACAGCAATTCCACCAATTGCTAACATCTACATAAAGTCAATATCACACATTGGCAACAAAACACAATTCAAGCAACATCTCATGTTGCTTAACAACAACCAGTTAACAGGTACCAGCATATGTAAGTGCCTTTTTCATTTCCAAACACAGTCAATATTAGCAGTACGCATATCTGCGTTTTTAGTCTCAATATAGAATACACGTACTACAATCGAACCCGTTAAAGGCCTTTTTACGTTCAAAACCGCCCGACCACTCGCCCAAGACTACCATAAAGCAACTCTCCGTCCTCGCATAATATCACCGACTGATTCTCTAACAACCCTAATTCTTGTAAAGTTTTGAATATGTGTTTTCTCTAGCTTCGAAGGGTGTGACAAAAACCATTAAGACCAGATGTAGGGTCAGAAGGGTGACTGATTTATGATTACACATTCTTTCATATTTCGTAAATACATTTTAGTGTGGGACATTTATTTTCTGTATGATAATTTAGCATCTTTAGAGATTAATTAATAGTAAATGATAATAGGTAATGTGTTAAATAAGTTCAATTTTGAATTCTTTGTAGAAACCTAAAATGTATTTACGAAATATGAAAGAATGTGTACTACTCATAAATTAGTCATCCTTCTGACCCTACATCTGGTTTTAATAGTTTTTGTCTATTTCGCGTATACAAAGATTACTTTGTGACACTGTTTTTGCGAAAAACAGTTACACAAAGTGCTACTTTGTGCAACTGAAAGTAGTGATTTTTTTATTTGTAAGGCTGGCAGTAGTAAGTAAATTTTGCTGCCAGCCTACTCTGTCATGTCATTCTGTCAACGAAGTCCAGTGTCAGACGTAAATGCGTAATAAGCAATAACACAGCTATATTCTGATTTCAAGATCAAAATTAGATTAAAAAGCCAAAACGTATATCGCTTGTCGATATTGAGGTAAGTTTAATTGAGTTGAATGATGTACACCTCCATTTCATCAAATATTTTTTTCAGTTTTTACCTACTAATGGGAACATAACCAAGGTGTTAGGAAGAATATAAAAAGATGCTCAGAAATAACAGCGAGAATAATGAAACATATTTCATTTTAAGAAGCTTTGAATTAAAACAAAGCGCGGTTAATAGCGGATTTCCTACGAAAATGCGCTGAAAAGCTTGTTGGTTTTCCGGATCAAGTTGATGGTCGTGAATCCCGTGTCCGTCCCTACTCAAATTTCTTTTTCATTGTTTAGATTTAGATGTTAGGTTAGTTATTTTCTATTGTCGTATGTTAAGCAGTTTTGATGTATTAAAATGTTTATTGTAATAGAAACAGTAAAACCTTGATTGAGTACATGATTGTCTTATCAAAATAATTATTTATAATAAAAATACATTTTTATCTTATATCAGAAGAAACAACTAAGCTGTCACCTTTTTTTAAACTTGAATTTTTCCCTGCCTACGTGATTTTTTCAAAATGACAGTGGATGTCATTGTATGCGTTATCAGTTATTACCAACATTACCACATCAAAAATACCCGCGTGTACATTTTCCCATTTCTTTAAAGTAAATTGTAAATTAAGGCGAAATAGACAAAGTAGTATGTAAAACACGTGTTACAATTCCTTTTTGTAATACTCGTATATAGCTTAACTCGCCGCTTCGCGGCTCGTTAAGCAAACTTATACTCGTATTACAAACATCGTCATTGTATCACTAGTTGTACAATATACTATTGTAACGCCGTCTGAGGCTATAGAAACACATATTTAAAAGTATACAAAATTAGGGGTAGCGGTCGGTTATATAATGTCAGAAGGGACAGTTGCATTATGGTGGTGTAAACGAGCGGGGCTTCGAACGTAAAAAGGACTTTAGCGGTTTCGAGTGTAGTGCGTGTATTCTATATTGAGACTATATTGAGACATGAGATGTTGCTTGAATTGTGATTGTTGCCAATGTGTGAGATTGGCTTTATGTAGATGTTAGCAATTGGTGGAATTGATGTATTATATTGATGTGTTGGCAATTGAGGAATTGCCTGTTGTTGTTTTGTTGTTGTGTTGATTTGTTAGCAATTTGTAGAATTGCTGTTGTTGTTGATGATATGGGAATTGAGCTCTGTAAAATTAACCGCACAGTATGCTGTTTGCTTGGAGACCGAGAAATGGGCGTATTTCAAAGTCTGTCTCGACCTGGGTAATTAATTAGAATTACACCAGTGGCCCCAGCTGATCACTGGGTAGTCTTGGGGTGCTTATTTCTCTACAGGTTCTTGTATTCGCAATTCCAACGAGGGGCGGACTCGGAGGGAGATGAATACATTGACGGTACGGGTACCTTCCGTGTGTACCTGGTCCTGTTAGCACTTCGGCTAAAGGGCGCCCGATGCGGCAAGCAGTTACAGGGTAAGCGACTAATGTGTTGTAATTATCTTTTCATGTGTGCCTTATCCGGCTCTGTGGTATTTTGCGTTTTGGTCTCAAAATAGAACGCACATGAATTGCTGCTAGTGAAGCATAACCGACCGTTCCCGCCCACTCAGGAGCAAGCAGTTACACGACCCGTAAGGACCTGTCAAATGTAACATTCAGAACTGGGGATTAACTTTGATTTGTGAGAATTAGAATTCCTTAAAATAAATGTACCAAAAGAATGTTTAACAAATTTAAATCATTATTGAATTACGACTCCGGCTACATTAGGTTCCTACAAGGAATTCAAAACTGAACTTATTTAAGACATTATTGTACATTATCATTTACTATTAATTAATCTCTAAAGATGCTAAATTATCATACAGAAAATAAATGTCCCACACAAACGAGTTTTATTTTTTTTCGATTTTAGTATGTTATTTTTAATAAACCTAAACTCTCCAGCATGACAACTTTTAATTTTTTATATTTACACGTGGTTCTTTCACTTTCTTTCCGTTATTCATTGCTTAAATTATCTTATGACATAAATTCTCTTATTAATGTTTATTAATAAAACATTATATAACTATTGTTTAATTTAAGTAATTAAAAATGCAATTAATTATGTGTTATTGTTAATATTAATTACAATGCTCTTATAAGAAACCTAAATTACTTATTACATCTTGTATACCAAATAGTGCCACTAAAATAACTATTTGACAGCTAATTATAACGTAAACTGGTTAATGGAATAATCCGTATATAGGAATAATTTCTGCGGACAAATTGAGTAGTATTCCAATAAGCGATTTTCATTAAAAGAAACCAATACGTCGATTTTTTTCAAAGATTCATTGCGTTAAACAAAACTCCTGCTGCTTATGCAACCAACAGTGTCTTGGTTAATTTTTTTAACAACAGAGGGCAGTTTAACAATAAAAACAAAAATGATAGTTGCATTGCAGCAAAAAATGTCAAGTAGTGATTGTCAAGAAATCAGTATCTATATTTAATAATAAATCTTGTAATTCTCATTTATAGTATCATAATATTTACATGCATGATAGATTTGTAGTAACTTTTTATAATCTCTAATTATTTTTACACATCAAAATATCCTTTGTAGTTTGATGTAGTAAAAAGATTGTGGTTATGAATTACATGTAATTATATTTGTATATAAACATTCCTTGCTTTCTGCTTCATTACATTTAGATAATTACTATTTTATCTTATTATAAAAGATGTTACACAGATCCTATGTGCTAGCAAAGCACATTTGCCAAAATGTCCCAAAATCTAATGAATTCCGTCGATATTGTAAGTATATCCACTGAAGTTATCATATACTAAATTAAATTGGTTTATTTGCTTCTAGTTATTTTAAGAAAACATCTTAATCTTCTACTTAAAAATGATGATCGAATTAAAACATCAACGCGTACATTTATTTGGTCTCAAATACTATCTAGTTCCAGTAAAAGTAAAAAAACATCAGCTGACATTCTATCTGCCACCAGTTCAAATATAAAAAAGCAAAATGCTATTAAAGAACCCAATGTAAAAGGTAAAACAGAACAGCTCTTAGCTTCCGATATGAGAACAGCAATTGTTACACCAAAATTAAAAGACCCTCTTATAAATCGAATTTTAAGTTCTAATATTAATGAAAAAGAAGGATCTGGCAAAAAAGTGGAGGCAGCATCTACGGATGATAATAAAGAGAAGGTTATTTTGGAAAACATTAAAGAGCAGAGTTTAGAAATGGAAAAAGACAAGGCTAAACCAAAATTATCCGAACCGTTACAAAAATTAAAGGACAAGATTTTAGAATTAAAAAAAGGTAGCGAAGTTAAACTTAGTGAAACTGAATCATGTAAGTTTTTAGGAATTTTTTCTATAGATTAGATTGTAAATCTAATATCATTTTAGCAAAAACTGCTCCGAAGAAGCCAAGGAAACGAGTTGATTTATCTGCAGCGTCTCTTGAAAGAAATTTTATTACTCCGGTGAAAGCAATGTCTGATTTTCTTTTAAAACCTTCTGATCTTGAATCACTACCAAAAACAAAAAGGAGATCGCCGTACGAATGTGAACCACCAATCACGGTTTATTGGAGAAGAGATGTTGAAGCCAAAGCTCTTGAAGTATGGGGATCAAGAGAGAATCTGCTGAAAGAATTATTAAAGAGAGATATAGAAAGGCGGAAATATCAACAAAGTATAATGTAGGATAGTAGTAGTTTTTTGAAATAGTTATTTAATTTCTTTTCTTCAGATATTTTTACTGTTAAGAGACGTTTGCGAGATTATAGACGTGAATTAGGAAAAACAGCAGATATGGTGGAAGCTGAGGAGGGACTTATGGGACAATCGGGAAGGGTTGTTATAACCGCTATTGTTATGTAAATATTAATATAATTATTGATTAATTGTATAATTTTTGGTTTGTTTTACAGAAATGCAACAAACTGTTTATTTAAATTGTTTGCTTGGCTTTATACTGGTTCGCATAGTATGTTTTCAGAATGCATACATTCCCTTGCAGATACTATAAACCAAATAATATTAGCTTATGGTATACATAAGTCTGTACAGGTAGGTACGGATTATTTTTACCTCTGTAAAGTTGGCACCCTCACTTTGACAAAATAAAAAAAAATTCTAGCTGTAGATTAAGAACTAATTTTGAGCATCGATATTATTGCCGCAAATTATATATTTTAAGTGGACTTGACGTCAACTAAGCACCTCCACTATACAAATCTCAATCAAAATTCAAATTTCAGTATGTGTGAATTATGAGCTAATTATAAGCTAATTTTGAGCAAAAAGTAGAAATTTTGAGCTCTGATATAGCCATAAATTAGATCTTCAAAGGGGGGTGGTATTTTGACGTCAACTCAGCAGCCCCCCTCCCCTATACCAATTGTAATTGAAATTCAAATTTAACTACATGCATGATAATTATGAGCTAATTGTTAGATAATTTTGAACTAATTATTAGATAATCTTGAGCTAATCGTTAGATAATTTTGAACTATTATTAGATAATTTTTAGCTAATTATTAGATAATTTTGAGCTAATTATTAGATAAGTTTGAGCTAATTATTAAATAATTTTGAGCTAATTATTAGATAATTTTGAGTTAATTTTAGATAATTGTGAACTAATTATTAGATAATTATTAGCTAATTATTAGATAATTTAATTATTAGATAATTTTGAGCTAATTATTAAATAATTTTGAGTTAATTTTAGATAATTGTGAACTAATTATTAGATAATTATTAGCTAATTATTAGATAATTATGAGCTAATTATTAGATAATTTTGAACTAATTATTAGATAATTTTGAGCTAATTACTAAATAATTTTGAGCTAATTATTAGATAATTGTAAACTAATTATTAGATAATTTTGTGCTAATTATTAGATAATTTTGAGCTAATTATTAGATAATTTTGAACTAATTATTAGATAATTTTGAGCTAATTATTGGATAATTTTGAGCTAATTATTAGATAATTTTGAGCTAATTATTAGATAATTTTGAGCTAATTATTAGATAAGTTTGGGCTAATTATTAGATAATTTTGAACTAATTATTAGATAATTTTGAGCTGATTATTAGATAATTTTGAGCGAATTATTAGATAATTTTGAGCTAATTATTTGATAATTGTGAACTAATTATTAGATAATTTTGAGCTAATTATTAGATAATTTTGAGCTAATTATTAGATAATTGTGAACTAATTATTAGATAATTTTGAGCTAATTATTAGATAATTTTGAGCTAATTATTAGATAATTTTGAACTAATTATTACATAATTTTGAGCTAATTATTAAATAATTTTGAGCTAATTACTAGATAATTTTGAACTAATTAGATAATTTTGAGCTAATTATTAGAAATTTTAAGCTAAAAGTAAAAGTCTTGAGCTGCAATATTAGAACTGGAAATTATATCTTTTAAATGGGGGTGCTAGCTCGATGCCAACCCAGCACCTCCATCATATAAATTGTAATCAAAATCCACATTTAACTACATGATCCAATTATGAGCTTCAATGACAGACTTTACACATTTACTCCAATTCAACCCTTAAATTAGAATTCACCTTTATGGAAATACAGAATACAGTATTTGAAAAAATAAGTAATTTGGTATTTAAAAGCGGTAAAATCTATAGAACATTACGAATGCTCGTGGCCGCTTTCACAAAGCTTGATAAAGTTCTCATTAACTTAATCATGATTAAATTTGAAATCCAGAAATATAATTGGATAACATTTTAAGTCTTTTAAATCTCAGCCAATGAAATTTCTGGATTTCAACTTTAATCATGATTAAACTAATCAGAAGTTAATCAACCTTTGTGAAACCGGCCATCAAAGATACAAATATACGAATATTGAATAGCAATCTTTATAGGAAAACATGGCACATAATTATGTATAGTTGGAGAACATAAATTTAATTCAAATTGAAATTTTAAGCTCGGTAATGTAAATAGTAGTTACGAAAAACTGATCCACGAGGGTCGTTAGGCTCAAGTGGGTTAATTTTTCTAGGTGTATAATATTCTTACTTTATATGTACCATACAACGCTTTATCCAACACATATTTATTTTCATAAAGTTAGCAGAACCACGTGGTTTGCTAATTCAAATTCCTTAAAAAATAATCATTTCTAAATTTTAAATTTCACGATGGGTGATATCTGTATTTTTATTAAAGTAGTTTGTCTATTTAAAGTGCATATAATCAATTGTCTTTAGTTTTAACTGATTCGACGCTGCTGTGTGATTCCCCTAAACAGACAATGTACAGCCAGTACAATTTTAGTTTACTACTGTGTACCGATGACGATGTGTACTTCATAAACTGTTTGAGATGGTTCTATGTAATTATTTAATAAAAAAAAGAGCATTTTTATACAATATACGCAAATTAAAGAAGAAACCACTTAATGATGCATTATTACCCGCAGAATCTTGTTTTGTGATATCTAGTGTCACTTCAATACCTAAGACCCGTTTTATAATACAATTAAAACAGTTAAATAAATTACAAACAAAATACAAATTTACTACAGAAAAGAATTACATATAAAACAACAGTCAAATGACAGAATAGGAATTGGGAAATTATACAAATAAATGTTTCAACGTCGAAAAAAGGTACCCACCTTAATATTTTATAATTGATGTACGTAAGATAGCCTTGCATATACTGTAGTGGCTATTCTGATTGCATTGTTGATTACTTAACTGCACTGTTATCGTAAAAATCCTATATTAAATTAATAACTATGTAAAACATATTGTAAAATTTCAGACCGATTTTCCAGCTTTTTACTGAAATGTGCATATTCATATTTTCTGAGGTTGAACCCAAGCATGTAAAATAAAGAGCAGGAATTCGTTCCATTTAGCCACACAGATGTTCAAATAGATTTGCAGGGTGGCCAGCGAACCTGGAAACCTTGAAACCGGGAAAAAACCCGGAATTTGCACAATCGGGAAAAAATCGGGAAAGAACCTTGAATTACTGATCAGTCAGAAATTTTTTCAGGAAAAAATTAAAAAAATAAAATAATTTTAATAGCATGTACTTTCAAAAATAATTAATATTTTACGTTATCTTTTTTTTTTTCTATTTGCGTGTCCAAAAAAGATTTAGTTGGATACTGGAAACACTAACATTTTATTTTTTAAAGTTGATACCACTTATTTACTTATTTAAAAACCAAATGCAGGATTAGAATTTTCAGTGTTGCAAACTATCAAACCTGTTAATAAAGTATCCCTAACAAATTTTGTTTACAATTAAGTTATTTTTTTTAAACGAAATTATAAATTAACGCTAATAATAGAAAAAATGGTATAAAGTATTCGTTTTATAAGACACAATTTTTAGCGCATGCGTCCAAGTTTAGAAAACAACTCGCATAGGGGAAGTTTTCTATAGGACAAATAGAAAATATAATACTCCTATAAAGTATTCAGTAGTATTTTGTAGTTTCATAAGACATTTTAGCATCTCTAATGCTTCCAACTTGAACACGTGCGCTAAAACATGTCATGAAAATATACTATTTTCTATTTGCGTGTCCAAATGAAGCTATTAGATCACGCATTTTGCGTGTCCAAAAGAATTCTGGAAACGGTAATATTTTATTTTTTAAAGATGATAACGATGTTGAACAGCTGTTCTTAAAATAATAATAATAATAATGTTTATTTGTAGAGTGCTATAAAAAATATTACATTATATATTACAACTTAAATATGCCCAATTGCAATCTACAAAAAAAAGGGCTGACAGACAGACAAGTGCCAGCCCTTATGTGTCAAATGTCAAACTTATGTTGAACTTGACAGTTTTGACAATGAAGATCAAATGTAATATCAAAATAATTGTATATTTTTGGGCCTTTTTCACCTATTCCTATTATTAGTGCCACTTAGTCGCTACTATACTACTGCTACTTTCTAGAACATCAAATAAACAAAAATTTAATAAAGCATTATTTGCTTTATCGTCCATTACGACAACGTTTTGAGGTTGTATATTTTTTTAATAATAAACAAAGTACGCTTTTGACGTTTTTCCTGTTGCACCGTCAAAGAGCACGGTGCATATTAATTTGGAGTGGAAGCGAGCGCCCGAACCAGTCAAATGTATTGTTGAAAATGCACTGTTAACAGTCAAACCAAACGAATCTACGAACCTCGGTCGGTGTGCATCAGGGCAACCAGTCAAATTCGCTATTATTTACTATGAAAATTTGAAAAACAAATGCAGAATTAGAGTTTTCAGTATTGCTAAGTATCAAAAAACTTAACAGTTACAACGAAGTTTTCTTAACAAATCTTGTTTAAAAACTAATTAGTTATTTTTTTAATAATTATGTACAAAATAACCAAATAGAAAAAATAGTATAAAGTAAAATGTGTCTTATGAAACTAATACTTTAATATACTATGCGTTCGCGTGCCCAAAAAAGATTTATTTGAATACTGGAAACTGTAACATTTTATATTTTAAAGTTGATCTCACTATTGCACAGCTACTCAAATGTCAAAAGCTATTTACGCTGTAAATTTGAAAAACAAATGCAGAATCTGAATTTTCCAAATTTTGACAACTAACAAAAAAAATTAACATATTTTATTTAAAACAAAATGTAAGTTATTTTTTTAAAATAATTAAGGAATAACGCAAATAGAAAAATCTTTTTTTTCATAAGACGTTTTAGCGTATTTGTCCTTGGACGCGCTATGCGCTAAAAACGTATCTTATGAAACTAATACTTTAATATACAATTTTACAGAGTTCAGTTAAACTGATCCGTTTTTGATAAGTAGTAAATTATTGAAGGAAAAGACCGGGAAAAATGACATTTTATGACCTGGAGACCTGGGAAAAAACCTTGAATTTAGAAATACCACTCTTGCTGGCCACCCTGATTTGACATATGAACCATCATTAGTAGGCGATTGAGAAAAAAGATTTTTCTTGAAAAGCAAGGCCCATGCACTCAACTAACTGTTACCTCTATTTTTAACTAAAAAACAGAAATTAAACACAATACATAGTTACTAAGCAAATCTTTCCTACTTCTTATTAGTATAGCATAAACCTGAAATGTAATACATTCTGTATCTTAATCATGAATAATCCTTAAATTATTAAGTACAAGCATTGTGTTTTCATTTATGTGTCTC